>WEIV01019881.1:326362-403637 GCA_013390005.1 Calyptomena viridis
GGCCGGGCCGAGGCGGGAGGAGCCCCGGGGGAGCTCGTGGGAGCCCGGCCGCGCACCGCCCAGCTCGGGAGGGTGGGAGCGGAGCGTGTCCGCCGCGGTGCCGATTGTCCCGCGAAGTCTGTGGGGTGTTGGCGCCCGCTCCCCGACCCGCGCACCACGTGAAGAGAAAAGGTAAAAGGAAACACACGCCCCCCGCTCCCCTCCTCACTCCCCGATTTTGGTTTTAACCCTCTGGTGCGTAGTTGTGATCCGGTCCTGCGGGTACGGTGTCCGTGGCCTTCTGCCAGTTTGTATGTAGATATATTTATGTAAAACATTTTCTCCCAGCTCCTTGCCAGCTGTTCCACATTTTCCAGCTGCCACTTCAGTTTGAAATGATGGACTGTACGGATCTCAAAGAGGCTTTTAGTCAGAGGTACGGATAGCTGTCCGTTTGACACACAGTGTCACGTTTTAGGGGCTGCTTCACTAAAGGAGTATCAAGTAGCAACTCACTGCAAAATGCTCATCGCCGTCGTGCCTCTGCTGCTTCCCGCTTCATTTCCAAGGCGCAATAAACGTGATTTTTTAAGCTTCAGCGTGCAGACTTCGTTTCTTTTGTGTGCGTGCTACAGAAAAACTTGGAAGTGAAATTTTCCAGAGGCCTCGAGATACGCGGCTGATGAAACCAACAAACATTTTTAAGAGGGCATAGCTGCACCTCTCTCTCTCTGGGTTGTGGGTCTGTCTTTTGAAACCGTTAAAGTCAGTGGAATAGTGAGAAATCACTGTGTTTCTCTGTCTTACAAAATTGTTTTTGGTGTGGTGTTCAGCGAGATTATGGATTGAAATGTGCAAGAACTGACCTTAAGTAGTTTGAATATTTGTGCAATTGCATTGTAATTTGGAAAGGTGCCTCACTGATTGATTCCCATAATTATTTCATTTAGGTCCTTTATTAAAAATTAATAATGGCCTGACAGTTTCTTAATTATATGTGTCATGATTATTTTGAAGGAAGACGAATACACTGTTTTAAAAGTAAAGTAACCTTAAAGTGTAAAAATTGCTGTGTCCGCATCACTGTATTTCAGTTGAGGAAATATATATTAAAAGTAATGGTGAATGAGTTTAGCAATGTAAACTGTAGGCAGCCTCTTCAGAGTCTGTTTATATAATGAGGGTTTGGGTTTAACTAGCTAGTATGTAAATACTTTCAGTTTGGTGTATAGCCCAATTCTAAAAGCATAAATAATAGTAACTATGAGAGAAGGCTATTTTAAGGAGAGGGGATTATTTCTTTAAAAGCAGGATTATGTGATTTTGAATGAGTAGGAAGAATGAGTAAGAAAAGGACTCTGGTGTATGTGTATTCATTCCTTTAAGGAGAAGTGGAAGTAAAACGATGGCTTAAGGTATCCAAATGAGTGCACTCTCGAATTCTGATAATAGCACATAGTTTTCAGTGGAACATGTTTTCCAAAGCATTTCTGTGGAAGTACTACAGAAGAAAATACATCACCTGCATTTTCCTGCTTAAGTGGAGTAATGTTTTTGGCTTGAGAAGATGGGCAGTGGCCAAGTCAGTGTTTTACTGCTATGCATAATCTTGTTGTGAAAGGTGGTTCATTTTTAAACACAAAACCATTTTGTAACTAAGAAATTAAAGTATCAATGGTTATAAATAATTTTTGTAATAGTTTTGGGAGGAACCACAATACTCAGGTTTTGAGATTATCATTGATTTGTTCACCTTGCAGATTACTTGCTGTAAGAAGATAAATGTGTGCATTCATCCTGACCCATGAAAGTTTCAGTTACACTTCCTGCCTCGTTTTTGGGAAAGCTATTCCATTACCTGCACTTCCCTAGTGTGTTTGAATTTCATCCTGTGTGTTAAAGGAGGGAATGGCACATTTTTACGTTGCAGAGTGTTAGTGAAAAGTTAGTCATCTTTGCCTGATAAATAAGGGATCTGGTGGTTATTAAAGCAGGGTTTATTTGGAGTTGTGGAAGGAAGCAGTTTAATGATCAGTATTTCATGTATTCAGCTATATGGAGACAGTAATGTACAAAGAAAAAGCAGACTTGAAGGAAAAGTGAATCAACGAGTCATGAAATCCTCAGGAAAACCTTAGTAATGGAATGTTAATGCTTTTAGACTATAGTAGATTACCTTAAAAGTTAGGCTTTTCTTCTTTATGCAACTGTTGTAAATCCCTAGCTAAAGAATACTTTGAAGAAGGCTTTAGTTTTTCTGGCACTCATATTCTGTAGTAATTCTGGTTGTTTTGGAAGATTCAAAGTTAGGCAATTAAAATGCTAAAATGGCTACAGAGGAAGCTTTTTATTCAACAAAAGGTTCAGCTGTAATAATGATTTCAAGTTGTCTTTTAACCACAGGTTTTATAGACGTCCTCCCTTTAGACTTTGTCATTTTTATAAGGGAATTGATTTGTTATACTTTAAAATCAAATAAAATGAGACAGAATAAACAAAAATAGGGCATGGGTGCTGCTGCAAACTTTTCAAGTTCTTTCAGTGCATTTTTCATCTTTACTTTTATTTGATCGGTCTGTGAAATAGAGCTGTAGACTGGCAGACTTTAAATGAAATTTCACACTTTGATGATTTTTTCTAAACTTTGATATATTGACAGCAAAAGGAGCTGCAAAGCTTTTATATAACTTGAGCAGTAACGCCAAGCAGCAGTCAAACGTCTCTATGCATTTGTGTTTAACTGCAGAAGAAAAACATGTCCATGGGCAGTAGAGGGTTCTTATCAACTCCCTAATCCCAGATCCCAGCAAACCTTGAGGGCATGCCTCAGATCTTGCTGAAATCATTGTAGACTCTCACAGTTTGCAGATTAAATATGCTATGTGTTCCTGGCTCCAACAACAGTTTTATGAGCTCACTAAGCTTCCTGTTTTAAGATCCTTTTCTGAAGTTTTTAGGAGCTGCTAAAGGCGATGCTGTCTATGGCAAGTGGTAGTTGTTAATTTAGGGACACTTGAGGTATTTTATTCTGTCAGTAAAAAGAGCCAAAATTGCTATTTTCTAATTGGAAGTCGAGTTGCACTGAAAAAAAATAAGAGTTCCTTTAAAGAGGGATTCTGTTGTTTTAATGTGTTTGTCAGTACACAAGGTGACAAAGTTTATACGAGGCTTGATTTGTTTTATGGGGGCTTGACTTTGACCAGGCTCTTTAAAACAAGACTTCTTCAGCTGTAATTCTAAGCACAATGCAGCTTTTAGTACATAATTTCTGAGCCTCTTTTAACCAATTGTATTTGTAGCAGCTCATTAAACATACCTTTGAAGTTCTCATTCTCCTTTAAGTCTCAGAGAAGGGAAAATGCATTTTGCCAAGAGTGAATTTCAGTGAATCAGGTAGTTAGTTAGCCCTGGGATTTGTTGACCCTTCTGAACGAATGGTATTGCATCTCACATTCTGGGGCCGATCTTTTCTAGCTGCTAAATAGTTAACCCTTACATTTTGTTCACTGTAATCATGTTTATGTACTTGGTGTAATAGTTTTAATTAAAAAGGAAAATACTCATTGTCCGACAACATGTGTCACGTTATTCCCGAGAGAACTTGAGCCAATTTTGTGCTTAAAGGTTATTCAATGAATGAAATTTTGAAAGCCCATTTGTCAAGGTACTGCACGGTTTCTGTTAGTTTTCAAGCCCCAAATTCATTGTCCTCGTGGCCCAGTCATTAGTCAGCAGTGTATTAGTGCTGCCTCCAGGCAATGCTGCCCAGCACTTGTTCACACCATTATAGCTCTAAAAGTGGGCTCTGCCGACTGGTAGAATTACTGCTCTGATTTCCGCTTGGCTGGTTTGAGGTAAGTCCCCTCCCTACCTTCCAGCTCACTCTAATCCCCGCTTGCTTTTAAGGCTGCTTTCTGCAGAGATTTAGGGGAAAACTTTGTTAAAGGTTGTGCTGGCATCATACTGTGGTTTTGTTGTGGTATGTGCTGTACGTGTAAATTGTACCTGCCTTACCTTGAAAGTGTATTAAATTGGCTGCTGATCTGAAGAGTTGGTTTCTCTGTCTCTTGAAGAACAAAACAAGGAATGAGACAATACACTGGTGTTAAAAACGCCTGCAAGGTTATTTAGATTACAACAAGGGACAAACTAATCGGGATAGAGTGTGTTTGTCTCTAAATAGTTTCTGGCTGTCAGAACTGGTAATATCAGAATCCACTACCAGGAGATCTGATTAAATAATTTTCTGAGCTGAAGTTTCCACTCTAATGTCAGTAATGTATTTTTTGCACTGATTACCAAGACGATTAAGCTTTTTTTTTTAAATTAATGCCGAAAATGCTGTTTTGTTTTTTTTTTTGGTATCTGATGTTTAGTTCAGGGCTAAAGTACTCAACTAACCTTTTGGTGGTTTAGAGATGAACCTCCCCCCAGAGTGTTTGCTGCTTTGTATGATACTCTATTTTCTTCACATACAAATCTGTTAATGTCAAGAAAATCAACTGTGTGTAAAGAATACATCATCCAGCTGCTGAAAGAATGAAGCCTTCATTAGATAAGATGTATGAATACCTGAAACCAGAGAGTCAGAAACACAGATCAAGTTAGTGTCAGTTCAGTACACTGTTCTGAACTGTGTATATTAAAATGAAATTTTAGCACAAGCGACTCTGTACTATCATGATGTGGTTTGGTGTGGTTTTGCTTGGCTCTTCAGTTCACTGGGGATGTCCTTTTCTGGGAAAATAAGACAGCTGTATAAATCTGTGATTACATTATTTGAACAGTGGATTATGAAGTGGATTGTGCATTTTTGAAGCAGCAGCTCAGAGTTGTGCTGTTGTGTTTGGTCAAGTTACAGAATGTGACGGAATCATGATGCAGTTTTACTGCCTCTGTGAGACAGGTGTAAAACCTAAAGTAAACTGTAAAAGCTGAAGATAAAGTTTTATAAAGTACCTTTCACACTTGAAGTTCCTGGGTATGTGGAGCTTTCCAAGCTCTTCGACGTGTTAAAACATCTGTGTTGGGTTAGAACGTGGAATTCTGGATGAAGGCATCCCTTAACCTGAGAGTATGTTGAGGAGATAAACAGGCTTCCAGGAATGGGGCTGTGATCAAAACATGGCACTTTCAAAAACATTCTACTTGATTCCTTTGATCTGGTTTTAAAATGCTAATTGTAAAATATGGAATACAGTCTTCTTCCATTTGCATATCATAAGTTGGGAACAGAAGGCACATCTTTGCAATAGATGTGTATTAAATACATTCTTCCTTGAGCTCAGTTCCTGTATAGATTGACATTGATACATAGGTCTAGTTTTGATTCTAAGGAAACTTTCATCTGTTGGGATTGATGAGATAAAGTAAAAAGTGTGAAGAAAGTGGTCACTCCACTGGAATGTTCCTCTCCGGTGCTGGAAATTAAGAGTATTTCTGCATTTTTCTGTGGCAGTTGTGACTTTTTACTTGGCTAAGTAAGTGATGCAAAGCACAGCCATTACAGATTTTTGTCATTTGCTTTACCAAGCTGTTTGTTGACAAGAAGAGAAGGAAGAAAACCTGCATTGTCACCATAAGTATTCCTAGTGCTAACAAAGAGTATCTGCAGAGGAACTCATAGGGAACATTATCCTTACAGCAAGTCTTGCTGTGGTCCCCTTTACTGTCCTCTCAGAATACTTCTGGATTTTCAGATTTGTGCAGATGAATGAATCAAATTTCAGGTTTCACAAAACTAATGTTTTACCAAAGGCAGTCACTGCACTGTTACTTAAGTTTGGTTTGAATTTAGTGCTGCTGAATTTCTGAAGGAAGATAAGGGGCAAAAACTGAGTGTAGACTTGGTATGGAAGTTTGAAGTGTCACAGCCCAGTTTAACCTATTGCTACAAACAGTACAGTCCACAGGAGATTTTTTTCCTACCCTGTATTAGCCTGTGCTAATTCTTTTACTGCTAATCTTACTTTGACATAATTATTAGAGTTTTTCCTGCTGTAGAGCTGGAAGCACAAGGACATGTAGAATTGCAAAACAAGCAATAACACAGCTTACTCTGAATTTTCTAGCAATATTAGGCAGTTTAATTGGAAGTTGTGATTTCTTCAGGGTAAGTGCATTATGAGTTTTAAACACGCCCCCCTCCTCAAATACATTTACTCATTTGGAGTCTTGAAAAATACGTGGTACTTGCTATTTTTAAGTAACAAACTTTATTCTTTCCGTTGTAGTTAGATAGTTTGTAAGGGAGGAATAAGGAAACCCAAGACCATGTACTTAAAATAACAAAGGCTTAGATGTGAAGTTAATGACCTGCTTTGTTTGTGTTGTTTTGGTTGGGGATTTATTTGTTTGTTCATTTTTCTTCATGTTAAAGTTCAGCTCCTTATTCTAAAGACTCTCAGGTAATGGATGGATTATAAAATTTTACCTCAGAGGGTACATCATATCTGAAGTGTAAAGCCACTAAGATGTGTTTTAAGTTTGGGCTCTGTGCTGCATGTTTCAGGTTCCCAAACAGCAGCTTCTGTGAGGGATGGACTAGTTGTATATGGACAGTTTGGCCTGAATCCTTCACTAAGTCCTGTTTACTGGGCAAGAAAATATGAATCATTCCTGGCAGAAAGCTGTTTTATTTAAATACAGAATTTAATCTGTTGAAGTAAGAGTAAAAACATTTAATTTGGGTTATACTTAACAGCTTTTTAAATCCTGAAATAAAAGAGATAATCTACTTGCAAGAGTGTGTAGGTGATGGGTATTAAAAGCAACTGAGATGCTGCCACAGTGAAAAGTGCCACTGACTGATCCTACTGTATGTTTTAAATATTTCCAGAACTTTCAGTAACTGAGTTTAACAACAAGATGTAAGCAAGTGTCATTTCTCCGGAGTCGAGCAACTATTACACTCAATCAGTAGATGTGTTATGCCATACAAGAGTTTCTCACTTAGGATCTTAATCACAAGGATGCTTAATAGCCCTGCCTTGCCTTGCTGATTGCCTTTGTGTTTGTGATCCTCTGGTATTGTTGCCACAAGCTATTTAACCTCTCAGGAACACATCAGATCATCATTAACGAGGCTTTAGGTCTAGTTGTTTTTCACTCTTTACGGGGAGGGGGGGAAAAAATCAAAGCAATGTAGCATAGGAAAAGAGAGCAGATAGTAATGAATTTGGAAAGATTGTATTAATACATGTTGTGCCGCTTAATTTGGGGTATTTTTAAAAATAATTTAAAGCAACAAATCTGCCTATCTGATTCTGTGATTTCTTTCTTTCCCTTCTTTCTTTCCCTTCTTTCTTTCTTTCTTTCCCTTCTTTCTTTCTTTCCCTTCTTTCTTTCTTTCCCTTCTTTTTCTTTCTTTCCCTTCTTTCTTTCTTTCCCTTCTTTCTTTCTTTCCCTTCTTTCTTTCTTTCCCTTCTTTCTTTCAATTTTGGAACAGATTTAAAAGTAAACAGCAGCAAGTGCATTTATGGATCATGCATATAATTGAAATGAAGATAAGTATTGTGAAGCATAAGATACTTTTTTTCCCCTCAACATCCTAATTGTTTGTTTTAGTTTTATGTGTAGTGGGTATAAGACTATTTGTGCTGTTTATATTGGTCTTAGTCTTACTGTGACCAGTTGTCTCAACAGGGAAGAAACCAAACAAAATTTGCCCAGAAGTAGTTAATGGAGGTTGTAGAATTCTGGTTTAGCTTACAAAGAATTGGGAAAGGATAAAAATATTTTAAAAATATGTAGTGTTTAGGTTCCTACAGCTATTGCAAAAGTGGTAAGATATACTGAGAGGTTAACGTTAAAACTGGAAAGTAATTCTCAGAGTGTCTTGTGCATTTTTCAGCAAGTACTATCAGGGGTAACTTTGTCAGTGCAGCTTTGCCATCAGGTTTAATAGAAAACAATGCTGAAATCTAGGTGGGTTTTGGAAGTTAGATGTTCCTGCATCAAGCCTGTATAAATCAGTGTGAAATAGCTCCTCTGTAATAAGATTGCCTCATGTAAATTTTGTATTTGGATGTATCTGAACAAGATGCATTTTTTTTTATCCTTAAATAATCCCAAGGAACGCTGTAACCCATGTTGATAAATTTGATAAAGGGTCCTTTATGGTTGAGAGAGACTGTAATTTCCTGATTGTTCTTCATGCCTCCCCTTGTGTTTTTCACTTTCATCCAGTTGTGCTGTTCAAGATGTGTTGTATCCCCAAAGACTGCTTGCAGTAGTGTGGATCAAAGCAGTACCTATGAACACCCTAACTACCCAGAGTCATTTGTGAGAAATTAAACATGCTGTGTTTGCTTGCACGCTGCTTGGAGCACTCTGGTTGCTGATAGCAATCAGTATGAACTTCCCCACTGCTGATGTAATGATGATGAATGCTGTGACACTGCCAGTTCAGACAGCTCTTCTCAGTGGATGCAAAACACTTGGTAATGAATTGAATGCAACTACAGCAGCACCGAGTCAAACAGGGAAAAGATTTACTTGTTTGGTTTTTTGGGGGTTGGGGTTTTTTGTGTAAACACGTTAAAAGACACCCCTCAAAAAATAAACCAAATAGAGGCAGAAGGTTTCAGTTCACAACAAACATAAACCAATCTAACATACAAATTGAGAATTTTAGATGTTTGTATTTCAGCACTTAGACCAAAGCAAGTGGTCTTGTTGAAGTTAGTGAGCCTGTTCCTATGAATAAAGATTTGCATGGTCTGGTCTTTAAAACTAATGTATGCAATATAAATAAAGTGATTTAATAAGTACTTCAGAGAGAAGAAGGAGCACAGAGCTGAGGATTTCTTGGAAAATCAGAGTGTATTTTCAGAAGGGGTCATGTTTTCCTGCTCTTGCAGGCACAGGGCTGCTCCACTGGTTTTGGTTGGTTTGCACTGTCAGTAAATGAACAAAAAGATGGGTTTTTTCCTCCCCAGTATGATAATTACCAATATGGTAACTTTTATTACTCTAAGGCACAATATTATAACCAACACACACAAGGACTGAGAATTATATAACTTCAAATTGTTTGAAAAAATTTTTCTTTTCTAAATACATTTCTAACATATTGTCATTTGTTGACACTCCTTTTAAAAGAGAGAGTTTTCTTCATTTAACCAGTTCATTCCAGCAGGTTTTTCCTAAAATTCCTCCAATATAATATGCAATTGGTAAAGGTTTAAATTTATGTTTTAAACTTTGAGACACACCTGCAGGCAGGTTGCTGTTTTGAGAGGGATTAGGTTTAAAGTGGAGATCTGGAATTAATTGTGCAGTGGGTCCAGGCTTTAGGCAAATTACAGAAGGTTGGAGCCTGATTGAATGGGGAAAAAACATGAATGTTTGCTTTCAGGAAGGAATGTTTATCCCTCTGTTTACCTGTGACTGTTCAGGATTTTGCCCATATACTGTTACAGTATTTTCTTGCTGTTCATATGCACATGGAGATGCTGGACAGCTGACAGAACTGGCTTTCAGGCTTTTTGGAAGTGGAGCTTGCTGTGGGAATAGATACAGATTGTCTTGGGCTTGGGACAGGAACAGAGAAATCCCTGACCCACATGCTGGGGAGAGCTATGTACCTCCTAGTATAAGCCACTTTGTATTTTAATGTGAGGATGATGTCAGGCTGGCTGCTTTCTAGAATGCTATTTGATAGGGGTTAACAACCAGTGGAAAGAAATCTTTACATCATCTTGGGTATTTTTTTTTGGACTGCAATTCCCGTATTTCAGCACAGTTTCTGAGAGAAAATTAAAAAAATAAATCACAGTCAGAATTAAGGAGAATTTTGAATTGTAGAAGATGTGTGTGTCTAGTTTGTGTTTTCAACTTGGTCTTCAGGAAAAAAAAAGAGATTTTGGGGACAGTGTTGATTTTCAGTTGTCTGCTTCCCTATGGGTCCTGCAGAACATACCAAATGACATACCTCTAATTATCAGTCCTGGCATCTCTCCTGTCTTTCCCTACTTTCCCTGCCATGCCATACCACCATGTCTTTGATAGGGCATTGGAGTGTGCCTGGATCCACAGGAATTCTGGCAGGGGTGGGTTGGGAGCAGGGGAAGGAAGGAGCAAAGGCCTGCAGTGCCAGAGCCAGGGGCTCGTGGGGCAGGGTGAGCTGAGTTAACAAAGTCTGATCTAACTGTTCCCTCTTCCATGCTGACATGGATGAAAGCAGCCTTCTGGATGTAGACTAAGCAGACATGAAACAGAAACAGGTACCAAGAGCAGTTTATATTAGGTCTTGGCCAATTCTGCAATTTTCTGTCCAAATATTTCAGTGCTACTTTAGCCCTCTGTTCTGTACCTTTGTCCACACCAGATAGCATAGAAAGGAGAAGTGAGAGAGAGTGATGGGAAAGGTGGAATTAGTCTGTTAGTCTTACTTCCATTAAAGAAGATGACCCCAAAGCAGCAGAAAAATGTCATTGGTAGGCTTTTGGGGAAAGTAAAAAGAGAATGGATGATGCCAATCTGAGCAGCCACGTTGCTCTTGAATTGCAGATGACCCAAAGACGCTTTTTAGGAGATTAAGGTGGTCTTAATTCCTTACAGTGCCTTCATCTCCTTCCTTTGCTGAGCAGTGGTGGGATCAGTTTGTAATGCTGCTGTAGTGGAGAGGGGAAAGAGGTAGAGACAAGTCAGGGCTCCTTGCACATATGTGCACAGACGTGTGTGTGTCAGTGGAGCAGCTGCAGGTACCTGTCATCATTTTTGTGACCTTTGCCCAAATGTTTCATGCCACCCCACTGGCCTTGTGAAGGCAGAGTATGTGGCTTCTTCCTTTCTAGTTGAGTAGGGAGTATAATTGCTTCCTTTCATGACTTTAAGCCAAAAGAAACGTGCTTGTGAACCAAGGACTAAACAAAATGGTGGACAAGTTCTGCAGTTTCCTCTTCCAGTTTTCAAAGTCACATTCTTTGGTGTAAATGAAGATACCACCTGAATAGCAGTCTTGGCCCTTAGAAGGCAAAAAGGAATTAAAAACCCCCACAACTGAAGATGTATAGCTTTTTCTACCCCTCGAAAGACAGCATAGAAAGTTACTCTTTTTAGAGGATATTGAATAACTCAAAGAGGGTTAGTCAGAGGATAGGAGTGTGTATGGAAGGGCTCACTCCTGCAGTGGCTGGAGGCTGGGTACAGGCAGATTTTGGTGCTTATGTGGCCTGGGCTGTGCAGAGAAAGCAACTCGTTCTTCTCAGTGTGTGAACAGCTTGGCAGCAATGCAAGGGGCTGAAAAGCAAGTTATGGTGGTAACTGAGCAAAGCTGTGGATGCTCGTGCATGAGGTGTGCAAGGGGAAAAGGGGAGGAAGCATATGAGAATTTTGGGAAGGTGCTGTTTGCAAAGCTTGTGTTGGGTTTCTCCTCAGGGAGATTTGTGTGTTGCTGGGTAAAAAGGAGAGCTGTTGCAAATTGAGTATTGTTAGATCTCCCCTGCTCCTTGTTTGAAGAAACCTGACATTCTCCTTAGTGTTCTGGTAGGAAGTTATTTCAGAGATCACAATAATATTTATAGCACTTTCACAGCTAGGTCTTGCAAGTAGTTCAGAAGTACTCTGTTGTGGCAGGCACAGCTTTGTTATTCCTGTTTTTACCAAGCAAGCAACTCAAGGGAAGAAAAATGCCTTGCCAAAGCTTAGACAGTAGGTCAGTGGCAGAGAGTCTCTGATATCTAGCCCAGTTCCCTGGCTGTGCTGCCTAGCTAAATAATGATTCATTTAGTGATTGGGCTCTTCTTTGATCCCTACTGTATAACAGTGAGGCTTTGGAGTGTTTTATTGTACTGTTAAAAAGAACTCCTACTAGGAAGGTGGGAAGGGGAAGGTTTACTAGTCAGCTGTGTTTGTGATGAATTGGCTTTGCAGCCTCTTCTTTTGTTTTGTATGTTTTTTTAATTTTTTTTGTTCTTTTTAATTTTGACTGTCAGAATTGAGGAAACAGGTTGCTAATGTAATTACACTTCATTAGAGTTTACTTTGTGGCTTTTTTTGAAGCCTTTCTTTTTTATTTTATTCCAGAACAGTGTGGCTTCCTTCTATTTCAGATCCATTAATAACTGCAGTGCTGCTCAGAGCAGAAAATACTCTCTTTCTTTATTATTAGTTTTTGTTGTTGCATAAGTTCATGTTCAAACTACCAAATTGCTGAGGTACTTCTGTTCTAAGCATGGTGTGTGCTGTGATACCCTTTCAGAAGCTTCTTGGGTTTATATTAGGAATGTAAAAGATCTGAGAAGGAGAAATGATCTGCAGAGTGTAAAATGAATGTATCACTGGAGATGACACTGAGAACAGCCAGGAAAGGCAAAATAACCAGTTGCACATCTCTACAGAGCTTTTTATTTCCAGCGTTTTCATGCAAAAGAAAGTAATCTCATTATCTGCCACCAGCAATAATATTTGCCTTTCCCTGGGGTTTTCAAGGTGTTGCTACAATGCACTTTTGTTTGAGTTAGATTTCTGAACAAACAAAGTGAGAGATGTTTACATGAGTAAGACAAGGTGTAGAGGTAGACAGGATAATTCCCGCTGCAGTGTGTTAGGATATGAATGTTGAAATTTAAATATTTGGCTTCTAGAGTCAACATGAGGGCCTGTCTTGATTTTTTTTTTTTTTCATTGTTCCAAGGTGCTTTGGACATAAGAGAAAAATACCAGCTTTTTTCCCCCTGAATCCATTAAAACCCTACAGGATTGAAAAAAATGGACCTACCCATCGAGCAGCACAGTGGCTCGTCATGATGATTCTCTTTAAAAGCAAACATGCTTATTTTGGGTGTTAGTGTGTCTTTAAATTCCTCAGGAATTCATGCATGCAAACATAATTTGATGAGCATACAGAAATGGCCTGTGAACTGCTAATTCAGTCGTGCTGCAGGCTCTTCTTCAGGTGAGAGGTGTGAAAAGTTTTTAGCTAAGCTTTTGAACAGCCTCTAAAGTTTATGACTCTCTCGTTTCACCCAGGTATTAGTGCAAGGAGAGCTGAAGTAATGAGAAGTCACCATGGAGGCGCAGTCCCATAGCTCTGCCACCACGGAGAAGAAAAAGGTGGAGAATTCCATCGTGAAATGCTCCAGTCGAACAGATGTCAGTGAGAAAGCTGTTGCCTCCAGCACAACTTCCAATGGTGAGTAACAGCAGGGATTTACTATCAGCCAAGCCTACAGTAATTTTATGTTCGCTGCATTCCTTGTGAATTGAGCATTTGCACCTGGATCGGTGTTTGTTTTAAGGAAAGGCTGAAGAAAATGAACGAGGAGGGGGGTGGTGGTGGAAAGTGGTAGGATACAATAAGGCCTGTTTTGGCGTCAGGCATAGTCTTTTTCTTCCAGATGTTCTAATTTGAGACGTGAATGTGCTAAGTTATTTATTATAGGAAGTTCCTGTTTTTGGCGTTTTGGAAATCGTCTAGATGAGCCTGGCAGGGCTTGCAAGTGCTTTGCATTTGGCCACTGAAATATCTTACACTAGTTAGATAATCAGTTATTACTAAAGAGACAGAAGTAGCTCTGTCAAAATTAGTGGTAATGTGTTTTTTTTTCCTCTTGTTTTACAAATAAACTTTGCTTCTTGCAAAGGGCTGCCCCCTCCTCCCCCTCCCCTCCCAAACTCCTCAATGGTGAGGAACAAAATCTCAAGCTCAGAGTGTTTCCTCCTGGGAATTCATATCAAAGTTGTGAATGTACAGCTTGTAGATTTGCAAAATTGGAGTAGTTTTCTTAATTCTCCCCAGAGATTACCTCACTTGACAATTTTACATATTCCCTGCCTCTCCAGAGAAGGTGTAATTCCAGCCCTAGCCCTTCCATTGTTCACTGTAAGAGGGCTGAGTCTATCAGTCTCTACTAATGGGAAACTTCCTTTGCATTAGGAAAGAAAATAGCTTGAAAAGGTGTGGGCAGAGTTTAGACCTGTGGATTTTGGGTAGCTGCAGATTAACTGCTATTTTTTTGCAAATCTATCTAGCAATGGCTACAAACAGAAGGTACCTTTTTGTATATTTTGTAGTCCCGGTGTATTCCTGGCAAAACATTTTCTGTTCACACTTTCTGCTTCCCTCGTGCTCACTCATCTGGGCTTGTGGTCCAGGTCAGATTCTCACTTTGATAACTTGAATAAAGGTTTCTGCTTTCTCAAAGGAACAGGTATCTCCCACTAGACTAGAGCAGAAAATACATGAATCCTACAGCCATAGTAGAGGGGAATCTCTGTGGCTTAGTAAAAATTAGATGGCATATGTCCCAGTATCCTTCTGTGTGGCTAGACTTGAGATTGAAAGCAAACTCAGCACCTGCTGACCTGCTAGTTGGAGTTGATCCCCACAAGAATATAGAAACTCTTGAGCTGCTATGGAAAAAGTTGCATCAGTTTTCTAAGGCCTAAGAATAATTAGATCCTCAGCTGGTATAAGTCAGCACAGATCCGTTGCTGTCAATAGAATTACAGTGGTTCACATTAGCTGAAGAGCTCCCCATTGTATTTTTTTTTTGCTAATAGGATTTTCCACGTTGGCCCAACTTTTCAAGCAGATGCACACTTAAACACATATGCATATCTTTGGTGCATCAGGGGTTTGTACTCCAACTCAATATTGGCACTATTTCTGACTGTTTGGGTTGGTTTAAATGTTACCAGTAAACATTTAGATTTAGAGGGCTACAATTAGCCCAATTCTGAACTGATTTACCCTGTAGTCAAATAATTTTCTCTCTTTAGCTGTAGTATTAGTTCCTAACGACCTGCTTCACCTAGGTGGAGTCTGCATGTCAGGGGCATCAAACTCTTAAGAGCTGGAAATATTTTAAGTAATGAATGACTACAAAGTTTTGTCACTAGAATTGTCTCCTATTAGTGGAATGAGATGCTAATGTAGTACACGTGGGGCTGGAGGCTGCTTTTTGTTAAGGTAATGACAGTTAACTTTGTTTTCTGGGAGTAAGTGTTGGTCTTGTTAAGTTTGGCTTTGTAATCTACCTTCACGTGTAAGAGAGCAAATGACTTTCCAGAGATGCAAGTTTGGGCTTCAAAGGGATAAAAAATTCGATTCCTTCTTGAATATAAAAAATTTCCTCTTAGTGTGGAGACTCCATGGAGGATGTGCCAAAACAAATACTAATAGCAAAACTTCAGGAACTTTAACACTGTCGGCAGTGTTTTAAAAGTTTTGCTTTTTGCAGATGTGATTGTCATGATAATGAATTTCGGTTACAAGGACAATTTGCATGAAAGCTGGAGCTTTCATCGCATTTGCATCTTTTGTTCTTTAATGCTGGAATGAGTATTACTACAGAACATCATCACTTGGTATAAGACATCACTCCTTTCCATACCATGTCTTTTGTTGATTCAGTGCCCCTTTTTTGCACAGGGCTGTGGTAATGTTAAATGTTGTGCTTTGCATTTGAATGCTCTGTTAAATAAGGTAAGGTACCCTTAAAATAACAAAAGGACAGAATGATCCTTGCTGTTCTTGTCAGAAGAGTAATATCATTGCAGAGCAAAGTTTGCCTGTCATACCAATGTCCCCTCCTAATCCTGTCTAATATCAGGGCTTCTGTCCTTTTGGACAACTCATGAATTAACAGTTTTCAAGGGAACATGTGCTTGAGCAAGACCTGTCCGAGGTGTGATGTACAAACAAGTATTTTCTCAGTAGCTCTGCTCTCTTCTGAAGGAGTCAGAACTTGGATCATAAACAGACTGGAAGCTGCTAGTTATGGTTTTTATACAAAGCTTACAAAAGATTTGTGCTGGACTCACCTAACTACAGGCTCTGATGGTATTGCTGAGATGCTGGCAGTGTGTTAGATAAGGGCCTGCCAGTGTTTGCATTATAAACCCCTAATTACAGGGATTTGTAACTAAACCATTAAAATGTGCTCCAGGATGAAACATGTGGGGAAGGTCTTACTGCTGGAGCAAATTAAAATTTCTTTTAAAATACATGTAATCAAAAAAGTTAAAAAAAACCCAAACATAATTTGAAATAACTAAGAAAAATCTGTGGTGCAGTGGGACCACTTTTGCTGTGTTTTGAATTAATTTTTGCAAGCTTTTGATTTTTGATTCTTTGTGTTTCATTTTGTGTATCTCAACCAAACTGTATTCAGTTTAACAGTATACATTTCTTCACAAATTTTTACTTTTTCTCCTTTGTTTGACTGCCATATTTACTGCTAGGCCAATACCCAGAGGGGTGAAGAAAACTGCTAAAGACAACTGCTAATGGAGCTGTTCATTTGCAAAGGGCTGTATGAGTAAAAGTTTGTGATAGGGTATAAAGTAAGCTTACCTTTGGGTATCATGGAATTTGATAGCCTCAGATTGATCTGCTTTGGCAAGGTAGTAATAAAAACAAATAATGTTTGTGCCACTGGTATTACATTGGGGTAACAAGGCCATTGTCCCAGATCACCTTTATACCACAGTTGTCAGGTCTTGTCTTCTCACATGGGCATCCCTGCCACTTTTCTGTTCCATACCATGTCAGAACTTGGAATTAGGCTATCCTGAAAGTTGCTGTATGCACACACAGGTTTCTATCAAGAATGGCTTTCTGAAGGGTGATACCCACAGGCCAAATAATTGACAATAGTTCTGTGCTCCCCTTGGAGAGCCTTCACGTGGTGTTTCAGCTCATGGAACCTGCCTTGCCAGACCTCCACTGGGTAGTACTGGACCTCCTGGAATTTCAGGTAGTTCTGGATTGAAAACAAAGGTTCCAGGGGTCTGCCCAGTGACTTGCCTTGCTGAATTGTGATGAATGCCAACACCAAGGCCCGTTCTCAGCTGCTGCTCTGCTGTACCAGGCTGGCTGCTTCCACTTTGCCCTCTGCCTACCAGAGTGATTGACCTAGTACTTCCTAAGAGCAAAAAACCCCATGCTAACTAACACAGACCTCACCTCAATGTCATTTGGGGTTTTTTTCACTTAATCTGTACCATGGTTATAATTAATTTTTTGCCTCAATTTCTAAAAAGTACAGGGAATTTCAGTGAAGACTGAATTTATACTTTTGCAAGGCAAAGCTGCACTTCACAGCATTGCTTGGAGAACATTGGGAAATCATAATGCTGTGTTCAACCCCGATTTATTTACTGTTTGGCTTGTGAATTTTGTTGGTGACTAAAATGCTTTCCTTTTTGAACATTTTGGCTCTAAACTGATGTTTTTAGTGTTGCATTAAAACAATGCAGTTATTGTATAGGAACTCCTTCAGTGTCTGACAGGCAAGCACTTACTTTCAGTTTGATGTGTTTTGTCTAGTTTTTGACCCATGAGCTTGTTCCAGTGTAATCTGATATTTCTTATTAACCTATTACTCTGCCTTAAGAAAAAAAGCTAATTATAAACGTATGTAGGTTGTGGACTTGACTACCTTTATCAGAATCAGATAGTTATTGAGAACATACTTTAAAGTGATAGAAAGCAGAAATTATTATCTTAATGATGATGTAACTTAAAACCAAGCTTGAGAGATGAATAAATGAGAGGAAGTTCCTGCGTCCTCTTTGATTCTTTCAGAAGAGCCAGCTTCATCTAGGTCTCCTTTTTTTTCCCCCTTCTTCCTTGTAGTTCTTTTGGGTTTGACTGAGGGAACTATTCAGCAGTCTGCAACCCCATAAGAATCACATTTCCTGTTTAAACCTCCAGTTGGTTACTTGTCCTGCTGCTTGCTTTCAAGCCTCACCATAAAATAGGTGTTAATCATAATACCCTTTCTTGGCCCCCTCGTTGGACTGATGTGCTCAGGGTCCTGTTGAGAGGTCAGGGTTCAAAAGAGGTAGTTAGGTATGGAGAAACATTGCCTGTGCTGTTTTAGTGACTTGTAAATTGAGTCCTGGATTGATTATATGAGACCTGATTCTACAGAGTGATCAGGAGATGCCATCCTCTTCCCCTGAAATCAAAGAGGATGGAGGGGACCTCTTCCCTTCTCATTTTCAGGTCAAGGAGTAAACAACATCCTGTAGTATTAGATACTGGAAATGATGACTTCAATATACGTGTTCTTCTGAAGGTTTTGTTTTTTAGCAAGACAGATACTGCAGGTAATTCCTATCTCTAAGTGGTACATGGCAGCATGAGAGTTAGGGGTAGAATGGTCACGTGTGGGTAGCCCAGAAAAATAAGGGCAAAGACCTGAACTTGAAAGGTTTTTATGTACCCTTCTGTTCTAGTATTTGTGACCAGGTTGTAATAAGATAAACTTAAAAGGAGGTACTTGTCCTTGGGGAGAATAGGCTCCCCTGATACCTGGAAATACTGGAAATGAAAGTATTGGGGGTTGTAATGAAGTGGAGACTGCATGTCTTGGTATATTGTAATCTGATGTGAGTAGCTGATTAAATACATGTTCTTTTGGAGTAATGCACCCATGGTCCTTTATGCTTACTAATAAAATTTCAGTCATCAAGTTATGGTTTATTGTAGACTGTAATAACTCATTCTGCCTGATACTATTTTCTAGTGTTGTTCCTCAGTGAGCCAGCCCTACCCTTACCCACTGTAAACCCAGTGATCTCTGCAAGAGAAATACAGTATTGCTTCATTAATTCTGCTGAGATTTCCCTCGTTTTTTCCCCCCTTCTCTCCCCTCCCTGCAGTGGTTAATAGCATAAGGGATATTAAATGTCAATCCTTCTGTATCCCTTTGCAAGTTCCAGAAAGAGATGATTGAGTGGCTTATCCCTGCAATCACTGTAATCAGTAAGTAATGACTTAACATCCTGCTGGATAACACGGGGTGGAATCAGGAGAAAACATTAGTTAGCAGCAGAAGCTTGCCACCTGGACAAGGTGGAGGTTAAATTTAGGAAATTATACACTGGGGAGGTTTTTTTTTTTCCTGAAAAACAAACAAACAAAAAACCCCACCAACCCCCAAACACCCAATTGACCATATTACCATTGTACCTGGGTTTTGAAATAGAGTAAGAAGTGATAATAACAAAAAGGTTTAGAATGTGTCTCAGCAGTATGGTGACAGTACTGTGCCCTGCATCTTGTGCTTTGGAGGAGTCTGGTATCAATCAGACCTCAAAAAATTTAGCCATTACAGCCCACTGGGGAGGAGGAAGCAACCAGGAGGTTTGATTTTTAGAAGGAAAAAGGCTGCTGGCAGCTGAAGCTTCCGTGGTATTGTTAGCCTTCCAGAAAAGGGCTCTCACTGCTGTTAAGTGTTGGTCTCGGGGGCAGATACCCTAAAAGAGAAAGGGCCTCCCTGTGACCTTGCAGGGCTGTGCCAGCCAGTGCCACCAAAGTGGGGAGGCTGTATGGCAGCAGCTCTGAGTGATGGCACCTTCCTCCCAGCTGCTGGAAAAGGGTGCCAGCAAACACAGGGGTGCCAGGCGGCTTTGGAGGGTTGGAAAGGCACTTAAAAAAGGAGGACACACAACTCCTGGATCCCCAGAAAGAGAATCTGCAAGTGGAGGAGCTATGTGGAGCAGATCATCTTCTTAAAGTAAATAAAAAGAATTTTTAAAAATCCTTCTAATTGACTTAAGGGCAGGCAACCCCTCTGGCAGGCACAATATTTGGCTTTAGGATCTGAACTGTGTAAATTAAGGCAGTTGAAGTAATTAAATTACTTAGCAGGTTTTCAAATGACATTCAGCTTTCCTCTTCTAGATGTTTTTTATTTCATATCTGTCTTCGGTTAAATGGAAATAATCAGGCATCAGTATTGCATTTGATTATATCCCTGCTCTGTATGTTTCTATTTATTCCCCCCCCCTTTTTTTTTTAATTTCCAGAAGAATCAAAACGTTCAGCTTCTGCTTACATAGAAATTATTACTAAATACATATGCCAGTAAGTGGGAGCAGTGAGCTGAGGGTATGGTATGTGATTATGTACAGAAAGTACCATATGAAAGCTACATTGTCTGTATTCTTTCCAAGCCATATGTCATTATTTTGGGGTGAAAGTGGAAGGGAAGGAAGATGCATTCTTTTGCCATCCCAACTAAGAGGGAATGAGGTGGATTTTTAGTGCTGTTTTATTATCTTGTTTCCCATTAAAAGCCTTTGCCTTTGATGTATCCTGTAAGTGGTCACAATTTAATTTGCAGATTCTATTTTTGTTCATCAGGCTGGCAATTCTGAAAAACAGATTTGCTTGTAAGTGTGATCTGGACCTACTGGTGAAGGCGTACTTCAAGTGTGCAGAGGCACTTTGGGAGGGAGAAGTACACAGGAAATACTGGGTTTTGTGCAGATGATTTTAAAATTTGGCTTCTAAGGCATTATTGGTCAGATTATCAAAAAGCAGGCCCTCATCTTGTGCCTGCAGTCAGCTGGAGTCTTGCTACACAGGAGCTGTGTGTGCACATTCTTTGCATATGCCAACCACTTAAAATATGCTGGTTTCTATTCATTTAGTACGACTTCTCATGGATGTTCCACATGCAGCCAAGTGGAAACTGGAGTCCCACGCATGCGATAGCTTGAAAATGCACCCAGATGTCCCAAACAAAAAAAGGGATTTTTTTGTTCTGCATAATACAACAGGTTTGCAGTGGTGGAGTTTTTCCTCAGATGGGCTGATAAATCCCTGAAACTGAAGTTACTGTTGCAGACTGTGCTCTATCTCTCTTGCTCTCTCCCTTCCGTGTGCTTGCCTTTCTCTTCTTTTCCAGCGTAGGGGTTCATACATAACAACAGAGGATTTTGTGTGTGGAAAAGTTCCTTCTGTGCCTGACCAACAGTGTTTTCCCCTCCTCCTGTCTCTCTCTTTTCTTTCCTTCTTTCTCTCCTTTTTCTTCTCTCTCTTTTCTTTCCCTTTCTTTCTTTTTTTTTTTCTTTTTTTTTCCTTTCTTTTAGTTTTCAGAAAGTTGAGTTCCATCCCAATTATTAAATCTTCGGAGACCATTCCCACATGGTTCTGTAAATGGTAGCTTCATCCTGAGTTCTTTCATCTCTTTTCCTGCTCTCCTGGCTTGACAGTTGAAAAGGTCTGACTGTGCCACACAATGGTTTGATTGGTTTCTCTAGGGGAGGCTTTACCCTGCCTCATCATTCGCCAGGCAGGTGGACCAGAAAGTCTCTTGATTCTTTTGTTGCCTCTCAAAGTCCGAGGTCTTTGACTGAATAAATCCTCCGTCATGGGATAATTTGCTAAAAGGGGCCTGAAAGATGTGAGAGAAAAGCCTCACTACTTGGGTGCTGAATTAATGAAATAACTGGGCCTTGGAGTTCGCAATTGAAAAATCACCAGGAATGCAATGGGTGGAGACAGGCCTCAGAATGCAGGGCCGTTAGTCGCCTGTAATAAACTGTGAGAGCTTTAACTGATATTCCTAAATACCCGGGCTCGCCCGGCTGCCCGCGCTGATTTGCATTTGCGGCCGCGGTCGTTCGGCGGGGGAAGCCCGGGCCAGAATAAAAGCCGTGCTGGTGCAGCGCCTGGTTAGTCATTAGATTATTACGAGGGGCTGGGAAGAATTCCATATGACAGAAGTAGGGTTGAGTTAACACAGGACGAAAAGTAATTTACAGATAGGCTGTCCTCAGCCATCTTCGTAGCCCCTGATAAGGTTTCATTTCAGAATGGATAGGCGACATTTCCACTTACGGGCCCATTCTGCGACACCTGTGATAACAGCTTCTGGATCCTAATTGAAATTGGTTTCAAAATGGATTTTCACTTTTCTCTGTCTGTGGAAAATATTGAATGGACTCAGAGCTGCCACAGAGAATCCCAGACCTTGGAAAATGGAGCAAGAAGCCAGGATCATCTTTCATAACTGTGTCGATGATATGACAGTTTTGTTATCTGTCTTATTAATGAAATCATTGATCACCTGATGAGGGAGATAATAAACTACATTTTTGCTGCTGTTCGGGAAGCTCAATTAGATTTTTTAAAAATACAGATGGTGGAAAACCAAGCCAAAACAATGAAGTGAATGTTTTCAGGTCTATTTTCAACTTTGCTTTTCTTGAAGGTTTTTAAGATGAAAGAAATCTCTTAGACTCTAAAATGCTGACTGCATCTTGAGCTTATTGAATGTACAAAGAAAAAAAAAAAAGGAAAAGCAAACCCGATGCTCACATTAAGACTTACTTACTGTTTTTTGTTTTTAACAAACTGCAGTAAGTAAATAACACTTAAGTCCTAGTAAGTGCCATGGAAACTCAGATGAAAGGAGAAACAATGGAGCTCAATTTTAGCTGAAGTGGGATTAGTGATCCGAACTCCCTGAATGCCCTGATGTGGACAAAGGCTGGTGTTAAATTTAGTGAATGCTTGCTGTGATGCTAGTTCTCCTGAAAATTATTTCTTCTCTAAAAATTGGTGTCAGCCTTTAGTTCTTAAAGCCGCTCTGCTCAGGCATTCTGGAAAAATAAGTTCTCTTTTTTTTTTTTTATAGTTAATGGGCTTGAGAAGATTTTTAAATGCAGGCAAATATAGTAAACCACCTGGTTAGGATAAAATCTATGTGCAGGCTTCAAAAATAAAACCTGAAAGGATGTTGTGATATGTTGTTTCCCCGGTTGTTTTGTAATTACTGTAGAAAGAGATAAATCTGTTATTTGTGCTTGGTTGCTCTGGAATGCACGCTGTATTCCTTGAGGAAGGTGGGAAGGGATAGTTTTTCTGAAGAGAGATGCTTGTGACTTCTCATATTTCACTGTGAATTGTATCCTAGGTGTTTCTTCAGTCCCTCTGCTGGTGTGGGTCAATCTATCCCCCCTTTCTGAGCTTGAAAGGGGAGCTCTGATCAAAGGCTTGAATGATGTCACTGATCTCTGGTGATTGATTAGGAACAGAAGTTCTGGAGCATTTTGCATGTCTGCCTTTGCCTTATCACTTCAAATCCATTAATGCCTACCCTTTAGGGTAGCTTATAATCGGGAAAAACAACCCATGCACATATATATGTATTTTAGATATGTGCATACACATAGGTATTTCCCACAGGTATAGACGTATGTAGAGAAAAGGAAGAAGATAGTGTATGTAAGATAGTGTAATGTGAAAGGAAAGAGTTTTTATTGGTCTGTTTTGATACGGGGATTATTTATTAATTGCTAAAATTCTGAGGATAATTCTTCTCTGTTCTTCTGCAGCTTCTCTCACAGATTTATATCCATATAGATCTCTCTCACGTTGGGTTTTTGGCTGTTTTACCTTCTTTTGCTCTAGTTTACCCAGAAAGGACTCATGCCCCTGCTTGTTATTTCTGTTCCATGCCTGGGGTGAACTTTAAGATCCACTGTGCATGTCAGTGGCTTAGAGATATTTTTTTAACTAGAGATTGAAAAATAAATGTATTAAATCTTTTTTTTTTTTTCCCCCAGAAGTTCAGAGCTAGCCAAAATGTATGTTAAGCTGTTAAGAGAAAAGATCTGTCACTCATAAAAGAGGAGCAGTGGTGTGGGAGGTCAGACAATGAGGTTGGCTCATGTACATAAGAGTGGTGTGCACGAGCAGGCAGTGTGGGACTGGAATCTGACTTCACTGTGGAATAGGTGAGGAAGATGGGTGGTGCAAGGCTGGAGTCCATTCCTAAGTATCCTGCTTCTAACAGCATAATGTGATTTGGATGCAGAACTTAAAAACGCCACACAGGCTTTAAAAAGCTGCAGTTAGTTAATTATTCTGTTAAGTGGCAGTTTTCAGTACGTAGGATTATTCAAAAATGTCAAAGTTATTTTTGTGTATCTCTTCCCCTTTCTTTTTAGTAGGTTGGCTCATTTTTTCTCTCTCTCTCCCCCTCTCCCTCTCTCAAATCTCCTTCGCTCTTTCTTCTGCTGTTGTGCATTTCACACCAGGAGATGACAAGTCTTGTGATTGCAGCAGAGGCAATTGAAAGAAAATAAAAAGAGAGTTCTTTTTCTCTGGTGCTGGCCCATGAACATACCGTAAAAATTGGATTAGACACACCTAGAGTTGGGATTGATTGCATCTTGAATGGGAAATTAGAACATCTGAAAAATTCCTTTTTGGATGGAACAGAAGCACAAGAAGGAAAAGTTGGATGGAAACCAGAGAAGAACTGTAAATCACTATTGAAGTTACTTCCTATGGTTTACCATTGGCTGTCAAAGAAAATTGCCTCGGGCTTGTTTATAGCTAATTCCTTCTATAGAAAACTTCAATTTGTGGACTGGCCTCTGAACGGGATTGATAACTCTGTTTATAGACCAGGATGGGTATCTAAAGATAACAGATAATGCAAATGAGCCTTTTTTGATAAGCCAGGGAAGCAATTACAGATACAACTTGGTTGATGGATTTCCAAGTGCTTTTCCACAGATTATAGATTTTTTTTTGCATTATAGTTTTCTTTGCAGTGGTCGAAAAACAAAATCACAGTCATTGGAATAGAACTAAAAAGATAGAGTGGCTGATATAACCAGCTTTCCTACCAGTTGTAAACATAGTGAATCAGATTAAAAAAAATAAGCAGGCAGTCCTCAGTCTTCTCTGGGAGGAATATGATTTGTTAAAAAATGTGTGTTTAATATTCAATTTACAGTTTCATCTGAAGTGTGTAAATGTAGATGTCCCATGGGAGTTTACAGCCCCTTCCAACTTTAACTCAGATAAAATGCTTCTCATAAACTGTCTGCTTTTATTTTTGAGTTTGTATTTCTTCTGGAGAGGAAGAGGGTGGCAGCTGGACCCTGTAAGGAAAGCTGTGCTTTCCTTATCCCTCAGGGACTGCCCTGAGAACAAGCTGCCCACACCCTGCAGGTCAGAGACATCCATCCCTGCTGGGCTCAGGGCTCAAAACAGGGAGTATGACTTGCAGAATCCACAGAGAGAGACAGGGATGAGGTAGAATTAAACCCATGAAAGGTTGTGGGTTGTGTTTGTAAGGTGTGTTTGTAGACATAATTTCATATTCTTTTTTAGCGGCGAGACTGATTTTTATTTAATTTAAAGCCCCAGTCCATAACTCACTGAAATTTTGGAAATACTGAAAGGATTTTTAGGAACTTTAACTAATCCAGGCTTTAAATATTCAATGTTAGGTATCTCCTTTCAGTCTCCTTACTCAAGCCATTGTCTCTCAGTTGGTTCCCTTCAGTGAGATGTGTGGGCTCCTGACACCCTTGGTCACTGAATCATCCCATCTCTGAAAGTGGAGATAACTTTTCGTGGAGCTGTCTCAGGACCTCATCCTGGAAATGTGCTTTCTTTTACAAGTGTTCTGTTTGAAAGCTCTTCTGTATGATGAGAAAGAAAAGGAAAAATAATGATGGATTGGTTCCCATGCAGTTGTAATAGACTCACTCCTTGTGGTTTGAGCTAATCAAGGTTTCAGGGATTTGATAAGATACAGATCTTCTGTCTGTCATGAAGTCAAACACCGTTGACTTCCATGGAAGCAAAATGGGAATCCTTTATTTTAATTGATATTTAAATATTCAGTCACAAACTGCTACAAAACCCTTCTGTTTTTTACAGGCATTTTCAGGGCTTTCATTAAGGATCACACCTCTTACAGTTTATTTCAGCAAAATTGAAAACAGCACAGTTCTGCTTAGAGAAATCCAAGACTTGTAACTGCTTTCTGAACATTATTTTAAGCCTGTTTTCTGAAGGTCTGTATGAGAAGTTATTCTTCAGAGACATTTGGCTGAGGGGTTTGAGTGAATGGACATTGTTCCAAACACCAGGATGGTTACAGGATCACAGTGCCTCTGCCAAAAAAACATGGATCTGGAATTACTCAGGGCATTTCTCCCACCTTCATTGCCAACATTCATCCCAGTTTAAGTCAGTACCACGTTTTCCAAGTATTGGTCAAAGAAAAATAGTAACAGTAGGTTTTGTTTTATATTTTCAATTCGATGTGCATCAGCATCTTCTTCTGACAGTCACCCTGAGCTTAAAATATCTGTTCCAAGACACCATTTTGTTTGCTGACATGGTAGAGGTTGATGTTGCATATGTAAGAAACAATTTTAGAAGTGCTGTTCTCAGCTTTGAACACTTCCTTTTGATAGTTCTGAGGGTAGGGAGGGTAGGTTTGTTTTGCTGTTTGAATTCCCAAAAACTATTTTCTTCAGCCATCAAACTTAAATCAGAATTAAAGCCTTGCATACATTTTCTTTGGAGGCAAGAGTTTATTTTTTTTTCTTCTGAGAAATAACCTTAGTATGAAGGATACCGAAATATCTCAAGTAATAAAAATACTTAAAGGGACTGTGATTTATTGCTACATTTATCTTCAAGGCTCAAACAGATGGTAAAAATAAACCTACTCCTAAAGAAATAATAATTATGGCTATGAGCGAATTAGAACTTTAAGCAAATACATAAAAAATTCCACCAGGTATTTAAGGAGAGAGAAAGAAGGAAAAGAAGGAAGAAAGAAAGAAGGAAATAAAGTGAGCTCTGTGGTGCTCTGATTTAAGGAGATTTCAGGTGAATTTTTTGGTTGTCGTGTTGGACTGTGAACCTGTTAAAAATCAGTATTTTAGCATTGTTAGAAGTCATAGTTATTCATGGGGCCAGTACTTGAACTTCAGGGGTGTAGGATCTTACAGGTAGGTGCAGAATAGTTTATACAGAATAACTTAATTTTTGTGATAGGTGAATCTGAGAAAAACATTGTACTTCAGACTCCTTAAATATGAGGAAAAATGTTACCTCTAGTATTGAAAGTCTCCTGTGTTGCAGGGTTGAAGTTACTTTAATGTGGAACATACCTAAGCAATGAGAAAATCAGGGGAATCTTAAGGAAAATCCTTTATTATATTATATTAGCAATAAAGAGAGCAGTGAAACTGCTTTTCCTGGGTCTTGCTGGAGGAGTTATAGAGGGCAGCAGTGTGTATATTGCAGGCTATCAAGCTGTAATTCAAAGGGAGATCATTCAGAACTTAGCCACAGTTAATTCTTCAAAATGTAAAGAGTCCTTGAAGTCGGGTGGCTGTTAACTACAGTAAACACAGTCCATGAAGAGGTATGAAATGATCTCACCAAAAATCCCTTTCCCAGCTTTCTGTCCCTTCAGGTTACAGACTTTTCGTTTGCTCATCCTGGAGTTGAGGCAGGATCAGTCTCCAACCAGAAAAATGAGACACAAAAATAAAAATGTGTCATAAAAATAAATACATGCAGACAGTGACACATCTCTCTCAACTGCTGCCTTCTAGGTAGGTCCATCCAGTCTAAACTTTCTCTTAGGAGGTCAGCAAAGAGTGTGAAGTTGCCTCACCTGACTACTACCATGTGATCCCAGTGGATTTCAAGGAATGGAATTGAAAGGGAGAGATAGAAGGAGATAGAAAGGGACAAGGAGATTCTTCTCAGAATTTATGGTGCTTTCGTTAAACTTTTTTTAGGTTTTTTTTTTTAGTTTGGTGTCTGGTACAACCTTTTTTTTTTATTTTTTACCACTCAGAAAACTTTATTTCTTTCTCTTTCGGTGCTGCAGATGCTTTTGAGCATCTTAAAACTAAAAAGGCCCATGAAGGCAGGGGAATGGAGGAGGACGTTTTACATTTCAGTGTTTTAGGAAATAAAAATTAGCAAACACTAATAGGTGTCTGTTCTTTCCTATTCTTCATTAAAATGCCTGGGATGTGGATCAAATGACTTTATTCAGCACTCAGCTTTTCAGCTACCTTGCAATGGGAGATGGCAGGCAGTTGGATAAATTTGCTGGAAAGATGCCCAGTTTCAGTGCTGCTTATATAAGCTTGTCTGTATCCTCTGGGGAAGCCTATTTTGTAACCTGTTATATCAGGATGAGTATCCCTGTGTTCCCTTTAGCTCTGGGGTGCCAGAAGTAGATGAGTGGTGGTGGTGATGATGATGGTGGCTCTTTCTCTCTCTTTTCTGGGGTTAATGAAAGACAGTAATTAGGAACCTTTGCCAAATCAGGGTGCTACCCCTCTCTGCTTTGCTATCATCTGAAATAACGTGCCATGTACATTACTCACGATAAGCAGTTACGGCTGAGTTATAAATTATTTTGCAATTGCCATGTTTTTGGAATTGCCTAAATGATAGTTAAACTTATTCTGGAGCCAGCATAATTAAGGATGTGTGACTGCCTTGTTGGGTTTCAAGAAGCAAGCCGTCACAACTTGTTTATACACTGGTATTTTATCTCTGCAAATATATGTTCAGCTCTTAGCTGTGCTGCAGTTAAGATGGGATTTAAGGTCTTGTCCTTACTCTGTTGGATAGCTGTTGATGTCAAACAGAAATTCGTGGGAGTTTCACACTTTTGAGACCATTACTGTAAATTCACCACTGGGTGAGATGGTTTGAATCTCTAAGCACTGCAGACTGGACCTTCTTGCCTTTGTCATGGTGGTAGCACTGGGAAGCATCTGTTTGTGGAGGTAGAGCCTTTCTCTTATGAATGCACATGTACATTTTTTACTGGAACCTGCAAATGAGCATATGTTGGATGCACCTACATGTGTTCCAATTCACCACTTCATTCTTCTGTTTGGATTGCTTAATGCAGAAGTCATGAAGTCTTGCTCTCAAAAGTCTGTACCAGTAGGTAGCAATCTAGCTTCATTATTTACTGGTCTAATTTTGTGTCAAGAATTGCCCTCAGCTTGGTAATAAACCCTTGCAATTGGGTACAAAGTCTGATGGTGATAGTTATTTGCATTTTACTGTGGTTGTTGAGGGTTGGAATGCCCTGAAGACTCCTACGAGCCTTGGAGTGACAAGGACAATCCATCCTATGGTGCATTTCAGAATAAAAAGAAACCTGTCAGGGTATTTATGACACATAGAGTCATTTAGCATGAATGTCTCTCCTGACAGAACAAGCAAGACTTAGGGTGGAGCAGATCTGTTGAGGGCACTGTGGGGCTGGGAACTGGGTTGGATAATGACAGTGGTCACTGAGCTGAGGTGACACAGGGCACCTCGTGGAGTTCTGTAGCACCATTTATGTTACCTTAATGCCTTGCTGTCTGCTAACTGGTGGGATTCAGAAGTCCCTTTTGTTCCTTGCCCAAAGCCAATTAAGATAAGTAGGGGAAATTTCATTGTGCAGCTCTTTCCCAACTGTCACTAATCCAACCTTTTACTGTAAAATTAACTGGAAACAGTGATTGAAGATAAGAACCTAATGTGAAAATCCCAGATCCACATCAAGTTGTCACATGGTCTTTGGATACTGATGGGTGTTACACAGGTGTTGGCAGCACTAGAATGTTGCATGTAAAATACCCATCTAAGGGCAGAGTTATGGAATGGATGAAATTAGAAGAGTTTCTTGGCTTCATCACAGTTGTAAGAGGAGGTTTCTCTCATGATTTACATGGTTTAACATTTTAGAATAAAGTGGCAGGTGTCATTCTGAACACGTGAGTCTGCACTGGCAGAAGCAATCCTTCAAATGGCTTTTGCATAAGCTCCAGGAGTTGCTGTCAAGTCAATATTTACTTCTCAGGGGCTAAATGCCAGAGTTGTTTCTGAGAGCTGCTACTGCTGCATCAATGAAAGAATTATTTGCTGTGTCATCAAGTATCCTATGATGCAGATTCCTGGAGTTTTAGAAGTCATGGTCAGTAGCTGGAAACAAAAATATGTTTTTCAGCAGCTCTGTTCAACTTTCCAAATCATCTATTTATGACTCTCTAATGTTTCACAAACAGCTTGTCAAGTGTGTCTCCTTTAGGGTCTTCAACAATGTTCAGGAAGGCCTATGTCAGTTGGCATCACTTAACTTTTGGTTTGAAGTTGTATTTTGTTAGGTGAGAATGATGGGGAAGAGAATTTGGTTAATGATTCCAGGAGCAATTTGATTAGTAGACTTTACATATAGACTGCACTTGGTCTGAAGAGGAGACCCTCCCAGCAGGAAAGTAGTGGGCTCCACTGAGGGTAACAAAGCTCTGATAGGAACTAGGATATGTAAGGGTGTTGGAATATGGTTTTATCCGAATGCTGAAGAACGCTTTAAAAGTGCTTTTTTTTTTGGTATTAGATCACATTTCCCTTGGAGGACCCACCTGTGCACATCTGTGCAGCCAGGTTCTCTGTCCAGGGTGGGAGCAGGCAATCTGCAGGTCCTGCAGCAGCAATCAGTGCTGTCCACGCTTGGCATCCCTTTGAGTTTTTGATAATTGCATTACTCTTCCCTCCTTTGCTTTCTGCACAAGGTGCCCCCTTACTTTGCAGGTCTGTGGGAGGTAAGGGCGGGTGTGGGAGCTTATGCACTATTTAACCTCTGATTGGTCTCATGTGAAGTTTAAAAGTCTTCTGGGAAAGAGGCTGTAGTGTAAGACTTCTCATGTCTTCCCCCTCAGCCTATAAAGCCAGGGGGAGCAGAACCTTCCTGCAAACTGGAGACTCTGGTGTTCAGGGCCTGATGTGCAGAATATTGAGGTCAGTACCTTCCTAATGGGCTTTGGCTGAGTGTGTGAGAACAGCAGCACTTGGCCCCCAGAAAGGCTGCTAACCTATTTGTCACGCTTGCCTCCTCTCCACTGAAGGAATCAAGGGGGAAAAGCACGACTCTTAATGACTGCTGATTATAAATAATTAGGAGTCATTCAACATTTACACTAACATATTTAGGTTGTGATGTGTTTTGCTCTTATTAAGTGTTGGCTTCTCTCCTGTGGCTTGGTGTTTTTGCTTAGGATCTCTCCCCAGTTCCCTGGGGGGGTTAGATGGGAAGATGGGCTCTCACTTTGGCATCTGGCTGTTGGAGGAGCCCCTCAGTGCTGTGGTTCACTGTGGAGCAACTGATTAGCAAGTATTAACTTTAGCCCTTGCACTCGGTTGGATTTGCATACAGTGAGAATTATTAGTCTATAGGTTTGAATTGGAAAGCTCAAACAGTATTGCTTGGGCAGTTAATACATTGAAATGTGGTAAAGCCAAGGGTTTTTCATTTGTGGCATATGGTCCAGTGAAGAACAGACAGTCCTTACTGCAGTCATGATGCACCAGCAATGCTCTTTTGCATAACCAGGAGTATATATTTTCTTTTTTTCAGATCGTGTAACAAAACGATAACAGATGAATCTAATAAATATTCCAGCAAGTGCTTTCATGTGCTGTTTTCTGTAAAGTAAAATTATAACCTGTAGCATATGTTAGTTTTTTGGGAAATAGGTTAAAAAAAAGGAAAAAAAAAGAATAACACCTCAAAGGGTAGATGTTAGCATTTATATGTAGCAAAGAGAATTTTTAGCAGACAAAAAAATAAAAAAGTCTGGATTTGCACTTCAGAAATGGTATTGTCTTCATCCAGTTCATAAATGTGAAACTGAGTTGAAACTACATGGTTAAACTGTGATGTGACAAAGGCAATGTATAACCTCTTTAAACTCTGTATAAATCAAACCTTTAACCTACTGCCTTTAAAAGGGAATGTCTAGAGGATGCTTTTGAATAACATTTTTTTTTGTATTCCATTTAAATGTAGATTTTTAAGGCTTTTAGTATAGTGGTGCATCTTTTGCAATGAAATGTTAATCAGGACTCTTTTGTAGCAACTTGGTTGGAAGATAAAATATTTAATGCTGTTGTATATCAAGCCCACATTCCTTATATAGACACACAGGTTCTCTCCCTCTCCCCTTTTCCCTCTCCTTTTTCCATTTAATTTTTTTTTTTATTCCCTGCACCATCAGAGTTGTAAGGAAATATTTTATTTACTATTTGAAGAGCTGATCTTTACATTCCCTTACTGATAACCTGACTTGGTTATGTTTCTAGCAGACTCCTAGCAAGGAAGTGTAGAACTTGGATGACTGAATGTAGTCCAGGATTGGTCCCTTCCCAGTTTGTCCTGTGTTTCTGAGCAGAAAACAATTTTAGCTATTTCTAGTTAACTGTCTTTGCTAAGAAAATTGGTGATATTTTGGAAATCTGGGGTTTTATTTCCACCGGTTACAATAATTCTCAGTCAGTAGATACAGATGCATCATAGAGTCACATAGATTCCTTGGCTTTTGGTTTGTGCTGCTGTAACCAAAATACTGTAACATTCAAGGTAAAGGCTATCAGGAATTGGGTCACTTAAGTCTGTAAATCTAAGTGTGTGTATAGACTGTGCACAGGCTGAAGGCTTAAATAATCAGTTGATGTACTTATTAAATCTCTTTTTTCCAAAGTTTGTGTCTTTTGAATAAAGAAGCATGGAAAGTAAAGTTTGTTCTTACTAATGTCCCATCATAATGAGCCCTCTGCTGTAATGGGTGAGAGCTTGCTCCAAGATAAATACTTGTTTCACAGAAGCCATATTTAATTTAAAGTATGATTGCTAATTTTTTTTTGTATTTTTCTTATTGATATCTTGATCTTTCTGGATAATTTTTTGATTAATTTGATTATGTGTGTCTCAATAAAAGCCAAAATGATTGCATTATTGTAACATTAGATAGATTTAAACTAAGTTTCACAAAACCTTGGACTTTATGATACAGAAATGGATTTTCATGATGTAAGGTTTTCCTTCAGTGGTGTTTTTTGTGTATGATTTTAATTTTTTAAAGGAACATTGTAATGGGGAGGTCAGGAGTCAGTTTGCCACAGAATGGAAATTCAGGATTAAGGATGTAGGGTCTGCTTTCAGTGAACTGTAGAGGACACATTTGTACTGTGAGGATGAGGGAAGCAAGGAAAATTGTACAGTATTTATGCATTGGCAGGAATTTACTGTGGGGTTATATTTTGTGTTGTCTAAACTTTGCTTTCACAGAAATTGGTGAGTTTTCTGCAGCACAAACAAAGCTGCATCAGTGCAAACAGCCTGATCCTTCTCTTCAAACTACACTGGAAAAACTCTTCATGGGTTTTTTTTATCCCCTTTTTAACACAGGGGGGGAAAAAACCCACCAAAACTCAAGGGAACTGGAAATTGGAACAGTTTGACAGCTTCCCAGAGTTTGTCTTATCCTGAACACAGTGCTGTTTCCCCAGCCGTGCCAAACTATTTGCTGCAGGTGGATGGTACTGTGCAAACAAATGCAAACCAGGCTGAATGTTTGAAATCAAAAGGCAGATTGTGTCATTACACTTGGTGTGTAACACCCCAAAACACTCAAGTGTGCCTCCTGTGGGGATGCTTGTATAAAAAGTACTCAGTTTTGGAAAACTCTGCCAGCCACGTTCAGTTTTGCTCGTGGTAACACTGCGTTACATTGACAAGTTAACACCAAAATAATGCCAGGCATTTCAGTTCTGTATTTAGTAGGAAACTAGTATAAACATTTTCTGATTTTTTTTTTTTTTGCTAGCCTCTTCTAGTTCTGCAGGAATCACCAGAGCACCAGGAAAGAATAAGTCTCTAACAGTTGTGTATGTGGACTCTATGTCCCCAGAGAATCACTTTGGTATGGAAGGAAGAGGCTGAACAGCCCATTCCTGTGTAGGTTTCAGATTTTATTTTGTCCTGATGGGTCCTGAGATTTTGAAAGAATATGTGCTCCATTGGTCTGTGAGGAGGAGGCAGTGTTTCTTTTTCCATTTCACTGAGAATTTTACTGGAATCATGGACTCAATTTCCATCTGATTTCTTATATTACGGCTACAGCTCCATTTGTCAGTGACAAAGCATTTTTAATGATATTTTCTTTTATATATATATATATATACACACGTGTTTTATAACAAGGAGTCTTAGTTTCCAGATTTGAAAACAAACCAGTAAGCAGTAACCTGTGAGAGCTGAAATTAAGCAGGCAGTGCTGTTGTATCAAGGTATGCTAAGAGCCATTGTGCTGGAACACAGGAAAGGTCAGTTTGGGTGCCAGTAGGGACCTACTGATGTTTGCAGACTAGCTAAGATTGGCTTAGCATCAAAATCAGTGATACTATGCCCTAGGAAGGCTTTATTACAGAGAGGCTAATTTTTGTTCATGAAACTTCATGAGATAAGAGTCACTTAAGTCACAAGTCAGCAGCAAGAACAATGACCCTCATTGATTATAAACCAGCCCAGGCAAGGGGGTAACTCCTCTCCCAGGGCAGTGCTCCTTCAGAGGCTTGGATCACTTTTATCTGTGTTGCCTCACTGAATGGCTCCTTTTGCTTTACATTGGTTTTCAGTGAGCGTGGAAACAAGTTTTCAGTGTTTAGTTGGTACCACTTTGCATTGTGTGCCCTTTGGAAGTGCTGTCTGAGGTCTCCAGGACTGTTTGAGCACAAGGTGGGATCCTTTGCTCTGGCTGTAACCACTCCACCAGGGCTTACAGTCACTGAGCACAGCTTTAGAGAGCCTGGAAATGCTGTTCCTTAATTGCTTCTGAGCAATAAAAGGAAGTCTTACACTAGCCAGATCTTCTTAGAAACTCACTATTAAATATTAAGCTGTCTCTTACAGTTAAAACAAGGCAGTCTTGTTTTGTAGGGAGTGAGAGCTGGGGAACTAACCCATTGCAGTCTGAGTCTGATGAACTTGGTGTGTGACTTGGATCTTTATTCTTTCTTTTTATTTTTCTCTGTAAAGGGAGGAAGATGTATCTTATACACTAAATCATCTCTTGCTTAGGAAGAGTTTGACATACAGAGGGTTGATTGATGTAGATATTTAAGATGGTACCTTCATGGGCACGAGGCCTGCTGTCCTGCTTCCTGGAGGACTTTGCTTTTACTCTGAAGCCAGGTATCACACTGCTTCAATTTACCAGAAATACGAGATCGTTTTCCTTTCCTCACCCACCCTTGCAAAAGGAGGAAGAGAGGAATCAGGCCAATACACCAATTTGCAGTGGTTTCCACTAGCTGCCTCCAGGAGGGAGGATTCTCTCAGGCTCTCACTCCCCGCTGCCTGGGAGTGGAGGAGTGGGAAGCACAGGGTGGTGTGCAGGCTGTGTCCTCATGAAAGAGCTCTGAGCTCCTGCTGCTCTCCCCTCCCCATCCTTTTGCCTCCATGGTGTATTGTCTGAGGTAACAAGCAGCAGGTAGTAGAGCTGGGGGTGTTGGTGGAGGCGGCAGCCCAGATCAAACTGGTCTTGCTGGGAGCAGGGTTAATGCTGGAGAGGCTCCTTGTGCAAGGGCAAGGGAGGAGAGATGGGGAGGCACCACTGTGTGCTAAGAGTGGGGCAGGAGGTGGGTCCTGTGCTCTCCTAAGACAGCAAAGCTTGGATATCTGTGCAGGCTCCTCCATTGCAGAAAAGGGAATGGAATCCCACCGGCTGCTGAGGGCATCAGTCCTGTTCCACCCATTGGAATTTGAATCAGTGCTGTATTTATTTGTTCCCTACTTTCTTCTTTCCTTGCTTGGGCTTTGCACTCTGCTGGAGGCATGGTTCAGTCCTGGACTGGGAAGACGGGGCTGTGGGATGTTGGAAAATAAAGTGGTGGAAGATGGTAGATTAAGAAACACGGAGACTTCCCTACAGGGTAAGGGAAATGACATCTGGGAAAAAAAAAAAGATTTTTTAAAGAGTGATGCACAGAAGGTAAAGCAGCCAAAACAAAGCTAAAAATAAGTGATAGATAACTAGGAGAAAGAGAGCAAGTGGGTGGAGGAAGGACAGACATAAGCTTGAAGTGCAGAGAAAGAAAAATGAACATGTGAGCATGTGTTTGGGAAGGGACATCTGTGGTAAATCACAAGGAAAATAGAAAAGACAGTAGGGTAACAGAACTGAGGATAGAAACAAACAGAAAATACCCAAGTAAGTAAAAACATACAAGAGTGTCTGAAGAGAAAATAAGACAATTTAATGAGAAATCAATATATTGTTGGTTTAACATACTGAACTCCAGTTTCTAGCCTTACTCTTCCTGCTTCTTAAACTCAGGGTTTCCTTCTGGTTAATGAAGTAATTCAATACTGTGTGTGGAAAACAGAGACAGCATTTTTACACCTATAGAAGGAGTGATGTCATGTGTTTTGCTTAGGATGGTGAGAGTTAGAAAAATAGTCTGTATGAATGTCTTTAAGTTGGAGGAGATGGTGAGATCACAGCTTGAGCTGAAATGCAGACATTCTGCTGAAGTAATCTCATGCATCAGAAGTGGCCTGTAGAATTTTTTTTTCCCTTAAGGAGGCCAAACAAACCTGAAACAAAAATAACTTCTCCCACAGGTTTGTTTGTTTTGTTTTTTTTTTAATGGCAGTTTTCAGGCAGGTCCCAACTGATGACTCTCATGACAGGAAACCTCTGTTTGCAAGTATTTTGAGAGTCACCAGGGTTCTCATTATCCCAAGTCTACAAGTGATAAGTGGTGTAGTGTGTAGTGGTAAACATGGAAGTACAGCATGATTTACAAAACCAGCATAAATTAACTGGTGGTGGCTTTTTGGTGGCAGAGTTGCTGGTGGAGTTGCCCAGGGGAGGATGACAGGAGCTGTTACTAGTGCAGGGGGATGCCCTGCTGCAGGGGGGGGCTGCAAGGCTGAATTTGCCACAATTTGGAACTGGAATTCTGTTTGTGTATGCTGTGGCAAGACTGGCTCTTTCTATTTTTTCTCCTGCCTTTACATCCTCTTCTGTTTTCTTCCCTTCCTCTCTCAGTTTTCTCAAGTTACCCTCTTGTCCTGATCTTCTGATCTCCTTGCTGAGTATTTTTCTCTGGCAGGTTCCTGTTGTTTGCACCTCTTGTTTGCTCTCTCAATATTTATTTTGTATTCTCATATGCTCATTTTGGTTTTTTTCCTTTCCCTCTCTTTTCCTACCTCTTTCTTAAGTTGATGCCCTTTAAGATTGTCCTGCACTTCTGAGGCCAGCATCTGCTTTGACTCCTTCCCTGTCTTCCCTGCAGTTTTCCCCATAGTTCCCTTTGTTGTGAAGTTGTCCTGCATGATTTTCCTTACATCTTTCAGCCTCTTTACATATCTTGGGTTGCTGCTTGACATAATTGGAGCAGAATTTGCTGCCTTCTATGTTCCTAGGACTTTCTAGAGCTGCTCTTCATCTCTGTCTTCTTTATGAAAGAAGGTTTTCTTCAGGTTGGTTAGAGATCTGTCAAAGTTTCCCCTTTTCTGCTGCTTGTATAATGACATTTTAGGTTCCTGTGAGAATCTTGAGCTCTGAATTGATGAAATGACTCCAGTCACTGCAGGATGGAGAGAATGAAATGGGTGACATTGCTAGTACATCCCAAAAAAAGGTAGAATTATGTAGATCAAATTTTATTTCTGTTCATTCACCAGCCCTAAATCCTTTATGCAGCTGGCAAAAAGAGAACTATATAATCTCTTCAAAAATTGCTTGGGACAAGATAAGGCAATGAGTGGATGCCTCAGGGCTCTGATGAAAACCTATATTTATTGTTTTAAAAAGTGTTCCCCTTTAATGAAAAACAGGCACCACAATAGGCTGAGCATGCCCTCAAGATATGCCAACAAACACAAAACACAAAAAAAATCTGCAAATCACTTAGTGTAAATGGTTGCACATACTGGCACTGCAGTTCTTCATAGACACATGATAGTAATGTTTACAAGCTGTAGGCATTCAGACTTGGTTTAAAAATGAATGGGATACAGATTTTATTGTTGCAAGGTTTGCAGTCAGCAAAGAGTATGTGTTGGTGTTTTGTGTTAACTTATTGATAGTGTGTGTGCCCAAAGAAAAGTGTTTCCCTGTTTATAACCATTTCCTTCAATGCCAAATGTTGATATTAAAATAAGTGGATTTATTAAATAAAGTTCTGCCAGGGCTTGTTGGACTTTGATTAGACCTATGAATACTGGTCAGCAAGGCTGAGGTGTTCTCATGACTGTGAAGGGGCTGCACTGTGATGTGTGGTAAAGATGCCATAAAATTTGGCACGTGCACAGAAGTATTTAAAGGTGCAATGAGAGCTTATTTCATAATTATCGTTTCTCTCACCCCAAATCTGCCTGTTGCTCTGTTCTCATTGTTATTTATTTTGAGATGCTAATTGATTGCTGTTTTCCAGATGAACCTGACAAGGAAGTTGTTAATTCCTGGCCCAAAAGTGTCCTCCTGTAAGAATCTGGAAAAGCTAACAGAAATATTCCTAAACTAAAATAAGCATTTCCTTTAAGCACAGGTCCTGTTGTTGTTCTCTCTCATTCTGCAACTATCCTGGAGGCTGGTGTGGGCTAAGTCAGCAGAAAAGCTGTTCTAAAGATCTCTGGTAGGAATGTGATCTGTTGAGCAGGTCATCTTAATGATGTCTCAGGATGGCATGAACTCAATATAATTAACTAAAATCTGCATCTGTCTAAATGTGTTTTATTCTGTGGTAAAAACCCTGCATCCTCCTCTGATTTCCGTGTTACCACATTTCTAGGAATGATACAACCTCACAACAAAAGGTCAGTCCTTAGTCTGACATTCAAAACAAAACATGCAAACAGTTTCTCCAGGCTGAAACTGGAGTATTTTTGGAGAGGTCATGTAGTGGTTGGGCTAATTTCAGGGGCAGGACAGTGCTTCGTTCCTCTTTCAGCTTGCTGAAATTCATTATAAATTCAAGAAATAAAGGAGAAATCCATTTTGTTTGTTTTTAAGTTTCAAGTTCTTCCCACAGTCACCCCCTCTGCAGCCTGGACTGAGGCGAGTGTGGGGAAGAACAGCCTTTGGTTTTCATTGCAAAAAGGAAAGAAGTTACATGTGTAACACTATGAGTTACTAGTGATGGATTTGATATTTGGCTACTTGTGCTTGTTAGCATACCTTTGGGAGGCAAGGAAGGTGAAGACTTCTGTGGAATCTGTTGAAATCCTTTAGCATTATATTTCATAACGTTTCATTAACTTGTGTAGACAGAATTATATCTGTGGTCTGCATTCTGTGTGATACCTGTCTGTACTCATAATATTATTATAAGATGCTAATGATTTCTCCCTGCTGAACTCTGTAGAAGGTGTGGGATTATTCACTGTTCTCTTTGAATTTATAGTAGTGTGGAAAAGTCTCACCTGTGTGTATGTGGTGACTTGTATGTTTAAATGGACAGGTACATAAGTACATTGTTGGTACATCCCAGATTATTTCCAGGAAAAACTGGTGTGTCACTGCAGACCCTCTGACCAGCTCCATCTGTGCTGCTGCTCTGCTGACTGTCACCTAAAAGTGGTTCCTTGCTTGCTTGAAGCTGCTAAAATGCATTAGGCACAGCTAGAAAGGTGCATGTAGTTATTCTTTTTGGACAGGTAATTTCTGTAGTTGCTGTAAGGATATTTTATATAAATATTAAAAATGTTAGATTCTAAGCCAATCTAATTCTAAGGCAATCTGAGCAACCCCATAAGAAGTTTGAGGCACCCTGCTGTATTTTCTTTTTACTTGAATGATTTCTGGGGATGTCAGTACTTGGGGGATTTGAGGCAACAATTTGGCCTGGATAAATCAAATATACATTCTTTGGTTGTCACCTAGATGTTGCTTACTGTGTTGAGCACAAAACTTGCTGAAAACTTTCTCTTCTAAAGGAGCAGGCTGTACATTTTATCTTTACTTAAGAAGGTGGTAAAGTTCTGTAAGTTGCATAGGTGGGAGAATAACAGCACAGATGTTAAATGAAGAGGTATAATATTGAACAGAAAGATATGTGTTTTCTTTGTGGTTTTTCAATGTTTCAAATGTTTTTTCAAATGGAGTTATTACTGGATGATGCTGTTTTACCATGGCATATGTTAATAGCTGCCCTGAACCCATTTATGCTCCTGTGCAAGAAGAGATTTAATGGTGCATAATCAACTTTTGCCAGATGCTTAACAGTGCAAAGCCTTTACCAATTTGTACAGGAAAGGTATAAAACAAAACATTTGGGTTTTGGATACAACAGCTCCATCTGACTTGATAAAAATTGATGCAAAAGTGGTTGGCTTAAAATGCTACTTCAGACTGCTCTGAACTAATATTGACCCAGTATATCAAACTCGTACGTGTCAGAGAAACACAGGAGGTCACCCAGAGTAAACACTGATCTTAAACTGAGTAAACACTGAGTAAACAGTCACACAGAGTAAACACTGATCATTTGGACTGAGGGATTTTGTGGTTATTAGCTTGCCAAAAGATGTGGGACTTAGTTCAACAACAATTTTTACTGCCACAAACGAGAGGAAGATTTTTTTGACCACATGGGCCTCTGGAAGTTCAAAGATGATGAGTGTTCTGGGTGGGGTTCTGACAAACTGCAGCTGCTGGGCTGTGCTTCCAGCTGTGCCACTGGAGTGTAATCTCTGCCCCTGTGTGCACTGCTCCAAACCCTGTGCCCTGGGGACTGGCTGATGTTGCTGATGCCCTTCAGGGATGTCCCCAGAGCTGACTGTCACTGTCTCACTGGGAAAACCTAAAGGTCTTGCACAATGAGATGCTGTTGTTTGAGGGATCCTCTGTGCTGAGACTTTGCTGTAGAAAGGATGGATCTTTATCTCTCACTGAACTTCAGTAATATGTGAACATTTTGTATCTATAACTAAGTGATTTGTTGTCTTGAAAAGCTGCCAGCTGACACACTAAAATCATATTCCCTGGTTTGCTGTTTTGCTTTTCTCTTCATGCTGGGAATTGAAAGAACATAGGGGAGAAAGAAGGGGTAGTATCAGTTAAAACTCCTCCTCACTATGTCCTGCTGTCATGTTGGGCCAGGTACTGCAGTATCATGAGGGGGAGTATTCTTAGCCCAGCCTAGCTGTGGTTTCTTGCTTATTGGCATGCTTCAGGAATGCTAGGAGTATTTTGACTTTTTTTCCTTGTTGCTTAACTTTATTCACAAAGATCTCACATTTCTGCCATTACTCCTCATACTTCAAAGACACGACACTTCAAAGTGATGTCCTTCTGGATACCGTGACACCAAACTTGCTCTTCCTTTAGCCTCACATTTTCTCCTTTTGATTCCAAGAAATGCTTGTCTCTGCTAATGAGGGATAACTGTCAAGGGCTTTAAAGAAGTCCTCTCTTGAATTCTGCCTCCCTTCTCTCTTGCTGTCTAAGTTACAACTTCTTACTGAGGGTTTCTAAGCAATGATGTGGTTTGGATCCTGAGAGCTAATGAAGGCCAGCAGCCTGAGAACTGCTCAGATCTGTTTTCTGTTACCAGACAGTTGTGCCTTTATTTTGATGGGCTGCTGTAACTGTCCTATGTGTGATTTGGGTAGTTTATTGCAGTGAGACATTCCAGTGTGTGTTGTCACTGGTCTGCTTGCACTCTGCCTTCTGCTAAAGACCTTGGGGGTAGCTGCCCAGATATTTCTAGAAATGAGTTCCAGAAAAGCACGAGTGGTTTAGACAGGGCCCTTCCAAATGTTGTGTAGACACAGCTCAGCTGCTCTTGTTGCCACTGCATATATGCATGTGGTCATCTGTTTTGAAAGAAGTGGACTTACATGGAAGAGACCTGATTTAAATACTGGAAGTAAAATATCAACAGTGACAACATCTGTGATATACAGCTGTGTACAAGCCTGCTGAGAGAGTAACCTTATTTACTTGTATTGACTTTGAGAGGGAAGAAACATAATTTCATTGGTAATTCTGTCAAGAGATGCATGGTACCCATGAAAACAAGGATGCTGTTGTGATTCTTTTGTGTGCAATGGTGTCTGGTCAGCTTGACCATGGGAAGAGAAGGTATGGACAAAGGTTGGAACAATGTGCTGCATGCTCTTATTTTGGATGGATGGACAGATGAAAAAGGCTGTTAATGAGAGAGCTTCAGACTTGCCATTATTTAGTATGTGTCTTTTGTTGGGAAAGTTGGATGCTTCAGAGAAAGTCATTGTGATTGGCATAGTAGCAACTGTGGAAATACCAGAGTGAGAGGCTTTCAGAGTACAATACTTTTCAGAGTACAGTATTGATGCCAAGCTGCCATAACGAAGGTCTATGCTAAGAATTGATAAATGACTGCTGTCCGTAGCCCCACAATACAGCCTCTTCTTGCTATGATGTTAGCAGAGCCCAATTAGTATCAAATAACTAGTCTGTCAGAGTTGGGTGGATACATCAGATCTTTTTGTTCAAAATTACTGGCTTGTAGTTGTTGTTTTGGCCGTTTCCAAGCTCGTTGCACTGTATCCAGTTGTCACCAAGATAATGCTGGATGCCATCACCGTGGCATATTTTTCTCTTGTGTCCATTGTTTTTGAAGTTGATTTGTAGAGCATTTCAGCAACATCTCCTTTATAGGCTTATGCTGCTGGTAGAAGTCAGTGCCTCGTCCAGAGCTGGGTAGCCCGTGGGATTAGCTGGGATTTCCTCTTTGCTGTGCATCACCCCACCCCCAGTGCTCAGTTTTCATACAGCAGAGAGCTTTTTTTGCCTACATTTGCATAAGCTGCCCCCAGATCCTGTTATCTCTCTACATCTCAGTTATGCTCTCATTCACTTTTGGGTTTCTGCCAGCTGGATTTATTTTTAATATTACCAAGATTTAGCTGCTGAATCAGTTTTTTACACATTTTTCTGTGCAGATTCCTTGCTTTTTTTTTTGCCACCCTCTGTGTGCAAAATGGACAAATAGCATTACTAGTAATCTGGAATTGTGCATTCCCACTTACATGTGAGGACAAATTCACTACTGGGTTTGATAGCAAACTGAGAAGGTTGGGAGGGAAATTAAATCCATAGGAGCCAGTTGCTGGAGTGGGGGGGACAGTGCTGTGCTGTATGTGAAGCGTGAAGCATGAAAAGCTGAGATATGTCATTTGTTAGCTTTGCTTAAAATTACTATCAACTTTTCTCTCTGAGTGACTGTATTTCTTTCAGGATGGCAGAGGAAGGGGTGATAGGGCAGTGGGAAGGAATTATCTGTTCGCATGCTAACGTTTTATATTTTACTCAGCAGTGACTTTTTGTTAAGGAAAAAAGGCGAATATGAAAGGGGTGGTGAATAAAAGAAAAAAGTGGGATGAGGAGAAAGGTGGGAAAATAGTCTTGGAGGGGAAGAGGTAACACAGGTGCTCTTGTCAAGTTAAATTCAGTCTTTGTTTAAGTACTTTTGTGCTAGACACAGAGCTCTTCGAGTGCTGGTTATGTAAAAATGAATGAATTTTTATGTAAGGCTGTATTTTTACCTGTTAGCTCTTACAAAGCCATTCAGCTTATGCATATGGTCAGAGAAATTACTTCTTATTTACAGTACCCACATTCAATCTGGATTAAAAGCAAGACAAGTTTTGTTGTTGCTAGCTCTCATAGAAGCCTTGATATGTTTACTAACAGGAAGAAATGTAGCTCTGTTTTAAAGAAGAAATAGTTCCAAGCCATATGTACTGTGCACGGAAGGAAGCATCTAAAATCTGGTTTGAGTAAAGAGCTGTTCTGTGATCTCTTTGTAGAGCTGAAGGGAGAAGTATTTTTTTGTTAACAATTCCCTTGTCCCAGTTTTGTTCTGTGGTTGATTTTCTCTCTGGCTTGGTTTGCTGTTAAGAGGTGGTAACAGTGTTTTAAAACTTATTATCCCTCGTTGGTAAATACGGCCTCTCCCAAGTTTTTTTTGACAATGCAAATTAGAACTTAAAAGACAAAATCCAAATGTATACCAGCTAAGCACAAATACTTGAGACTTTTTCTTGAATTCCTTAGCCTTATTTACAAATATCCACACTTACAGCAGCTCTTGGATGATTTTCTCTCCCAGCAATGGGCTGCCTTGAAGCTTAAGTCTTAAGTGAAGCTTTGCAAGTAAAGCAAATCTAGAGTTTTTCTCATTTCTACCCTCGTTTCTCTAACATGGAAATTGTCCTCACTATGTAAGAAGAAAGACGAGATGTGATTTAATTACTCCACAGCTTTAATAACTCATCTGGGAACAGTGGCAATTAATTGTACTGTACAGTTCATCAATCTTCACTGGATCCTGGATTTAAAAAAGAAAAAAAGTGTTCTTAGCAATATGGGATACAAGAGCTTTTTCTTCTCCATGTGATCAGACCAGTGGTACCAGACAGCCCTCAGCTCAAGTGATGTTTCCCAATCATTATTGGAGGTAACAGTGATGGAGGTAGAGGGAAATACTTGAAAGTTCACAATCTTCTGTTGTCCAGGCAAACTACATCTGCAATGGTGAAGAAAGGCATATTCAAATGAAAATTGGAAGGGAAGGGTGAATATGCTGAGTGTTGCATTCAAGAGATTACTTCATAAAAATGAGTGATGCCATTTAAACATGTCAGCAAAGGGAAAATTTCTTGCACTTTCTTTGTGAGACTCAGGCTGAGAACTCACCATGTTCCACTGAATGGACAGTACACCATTTTGTCACCCTGGGGCAACTGATCCTTAAATACAGGCTTTCCAGTAGTCCTGTAAGAGAATTAAATTATGTAGCCTGAAGAAACAAAAACATTTTTGTGGTGCTTTTGAAGGACCCATTCTGAGAGGCCTTGCTTTGCTCAGTTGAGGATATATATCTGAAGACAGACTGTTCCCACTGTGGAGAGTTTATAGTCTGAACAGTCAAAACAGATGCAGGCACACAGCTGGAGAAAGTCACAGAAGTACTGGCTGCACAACACTTAGGGAGATCTTGGTCTGTTGCATCTCCAGACTTCTGTGCAGGCACAGACTAACACAAGTTGTTCACTAGAACACACGTTTTGGAAATTCAGTTGCTGAAGACAGTATAATCAGTAAATCATGACTGCTGTTGCTCAGTGATGGTACAGTCCTTGTGGTTTTACACCTGGATCTTCAGAAGCCCACACTGAAAACTTCTGAGTGAGTCACTGAGGTAAATGGTCTTGTCAGCATTCACTGCCTTTGTTTCTCAGGCACTTGGACATCTATAATGAGGTGTCTCACAAGTGTGACATCTGACCCAGAGAACTGATTTGGAGTGGGGCCATCTACCTGCCTCATAAAACACCTGTCGTAGTTTTACAGGTTATAAGGCTGAGTGTTCAGTGTTCTCCTCTAGACTTTAAAAAAAATATGGCTGGATTGATTTGGCTGTGTTCTCTTACCTTTGTGATTGTTGCTAATAGCAACTTATTAAAAAAATGTTAGTGTCTATAGCAATCAGGATGAGCCGTGTTGTTTGGCTGCTGTTTCAGTGTCACTGTTCCAGTGTCCACTGTTTGGCCTGGCCTCCTTATCCAGCCAGTAGGAGAAGGTGATCAGGTCTGTCCCAAAACTGCATGTATCACTGGGACTTAAGAATCATTTGACAGTGAGAATTATTCACTGCTCTTCAAGTTCCCCTGCACTATTTGATTGTCGTAATGAAATAGAGAATTAAATTTGTTAGGTTCAGTTCGGCTGCTTATGTTATTGAAAGATTAAATCAGACCAAACATTTTCAGAAGTAAATTGAAGATTGGATGCATTTATTATTATTATTATTGGATGGCAAAAGAATACCTTCCACAGCAAACTATGAAAAACCACTTTGAATATTGTCAGTGTTGAATAGTTCTAAGAGTTGGATAGTGGATTCATCTTATCTACCTTTATCTTTCTGAAAGGTAGATACTTAACTGGCATTAATCATCTGGGTGATCTGTAGTCAGTGATGTATGTCCAGAGGGTGAGTCTTTCCATTTTGAGATAGGTTGAATCACAGTCTGGAGGTGTGAATTCTCAGCCAACAATAAAAGGAACTTGGACAACTAGAGTGAGGTGAGATGGACCCTACTTTATGGGTTGGACTCTATGAGCTTGGAGGTCTCTTCCAACCTAGTTATTCTGTGATTGTGTCTCATCTGCCATAGACTTAACTGCACCTGGGAGAGTTGCAGGGATAATTACTCCTCAGGCTTTATCTTTCTTCTTTCTGCAAAGCAAGCAAGTGGACCTTAGGACTGTGTCCTTCATCCATCACTATTCTGAGCCAGCTGCATCAAATACTGACAATGAAAAGGGAAAAGCAAGGGGAAACTGAAGAAAATCTTACAGGATCCCTTCTGCTCTGAATATCTTATGAAGGACTCCCCCACCAGTTTTCCTGTGCTGGGTCAGGGTTTGATGCTGAGAATGGTGGGGGAAGGTTTCTGTTTAATTGAATGTGGGTTGGAGAGTGTCAGAAGAGAGAAAGGGGTGAGAGAGAAAAGATCCCACAAAAAGAAGCTGAAAAAAGGAGCCCAAGCTCAGTGTGCTGAGATTGGACAGGGAACCTAGAGAGAAAAACAGGGAATCATCAGGAATGGGGCACAATGACTGGCACGCAGGACTGAAGATTAAGAAAAAGGCAGATTGAGAGAGAAGATGGGAAAAACTGAGGAAGGAGATTCTTCCCCAAAGGAACAGGACAAAGAGCTTAGATTTCATGGCTAACAGATACTGGCTGAAGAGTATGGGTTTGGGATGAGAGGTTTGTGGAGCACAGTGTTGGAATAGCAAATAGGACTGGGAGGAGGAGATAGTGGGGAAGATGCAGCATTTTGAAAATAACAAGGTGAAAGATGGAACAGAAAAAGCAGCAATTTTGTTCTCACTGGAGCAAACATCCTCTCTAAAGCCTGGGGTGGGATCCAACTTACAAAATTTGCTCTTATCAGCAACTGTCTGTGAACCCTTGACATGCTGTTTGTCATCTTCTCCCCTGAATATCTTGGGAAATGATAATTTACTAAGGTTACAAGGTGTTTTGTTTATTTTCAAAGGGTCAGTGGGTTCAATTAAAAGCACCTGGTTTTGATGGCTGCCATATTCAGCTTCCCATTTTGCTTTTTTTCTTTGTTGCCTTTTTTTTTATACTCTATGAAGATACTTGCAAGTCATTAAATTAAAGAAATACTACTTATATCACAAAATCAGGAATTCCAACATGGAATTCTCTGTGCCTGTCCATTATAATATAGTCTTTAATTATATGATAATATGCATTCATTCTTTCCTAGTTTGGTGGCCTGCAGAAACAGACATGGAACTGTAATATTGCTCTCCCTCTTCCCCACTTTCTTATTTTATAATAGTCTGCCTCCCCCTTGGCCAACTTTTGCTTCATTGACAGTGAAGTGGAGGTTTTGGTGATATAAATTTCTGTATTTTGTTAAAATACATAATCAAGAAGACAAAATATTTCTTTGCTGCCATGGAATGAGATGTTACAGACTGAACTCATCTAAAGCTCATCTAAAAGATAATGAAGTATCTGCTAGTAGAGTGACTTTTTATAAATGGCCCAGAAGTGAGGAAATTTCAGTCACAACTCCCACCTTTTTGTGTACTTTACCCACAAAAGTGCAAATCTGTAGGAACTTTTGAGGTGTCATTCAGTACATCAAACCTAGAATTCTTATTACTCAGAGCAACTCAACACTACCACCAATATAGATGGGTTTTCTTTTTTTCTTGATAAGTAACTTGAATCTGGTTTTCAAAAAGGCAAGCATTTGTGCATGGTAACAAATGCAATCGTAGCTGATGCTTGAAAACACAGACTGTGTAAAATACAATTGATGCTAAATACTCCAAAAATGGGACAGTGGATAGATAGTTTCCATTGGTAGGGTGTAATACCATCGCTTCATCTTGCTGAACTGTTGTAAAATACATTTTGTTAATTTTAATGAACCACTCAGATATTGTGATGAGTGCCAGAGAAAGCCCAGGAGGAAATTAATAATTCTGTCTGCAGAGCTGGGCTTCAGTGAAGCACAGTCCATGGAGCAAAGGGGCCACACATTGAACTTTGAGAACCAGGTAGTGACAAACTCCTTATTAAACACAGTGTCCACTCAATGTGCTGGATGAAGCTGGGGTCATGCAGGAAAAAATGGCATGTTACTTTGTAGGCATCTTGAAACACGTTAGTAACACACCTGAGCTCCTAATTGATGCTGCACAGACAACCTTAATTTTGCCATGTCTTTTTCTTGTGGGCTTGATGTCCCTTGTGGTGTTACTTGTGTTCTGATAGCTCTGTGTGTGCATAGATGTGTAAGGCTTCATAAATGGTGCACATTAGTTTTGTTTTACACTTGTGGCAAGAATGCAAACCTACTCTCAAGTCCTTCCAAGTCCATTACAGTGTGGGATGAGGGTAGTTACAGTGGTATAAGGGACTTTTGTGGCTGGTGCTCCACAAATGAACAACTTCTGGATAGAGTCCTAAGTGATTAAGCCAAAGATTTTTCTTTTCTCTCCCTCTGTTCAGCCATGTTGTTGGGAATGTGTTCTGTTGCCTCATGATTTAGAAACCTGCTTGCATTCCATTACATATTTAATTACTGATTCCTCAGTAACAAGACAGCTTGATGGACCATAGATATTTTATTGGTTTAAGGTGCAGTGTGTTCCCAGCTTCCTCTGGGCTCACTCTGCCATTTTTTCCTGCTTCCCCTGAAGTGAAGAGCAGTCTTACCAAGAGGTTGAGGAGAGGAGGCTTGAGGAGAAAGCCTTTTTGTCAGTAAACCCAGCTTTCTGATACACAAGTCTGCCATTTCTACAGCCATGCTCCTAGTCTATGAAGATGACTGTTATCACTCCTGGGCCACACTTGTCATTGTTATTCTTCATTAAGGCTGTGCATGTATAGTTTATTGTTTGTGACAGAATTAATGGTTAGCCTGGCAAAATAGCTGCTGTAGTCAGTCTCCATCTTCATGCCTGCATATAGTTTCATGGTTGGTTGACAAATCCATTGGGTATATGAAAGCATTTCTATATATTCTCTTCCTCAGTGGTTGAAGGGGACTGTGGAAGACAATTGTCCTCAAGAGAATACTCAGTGACTTGCAAGCACTGTGGATGTCAGAGTCAGCCAAACACTGCTAAAGTCAAGAGAACCACGTGTGATTCTATTGCATTCTGGTGCTGATTTAAGATTTATCCTGGAAACTTGCTCCAAGTCCCATCCCTAATCAGCAGCTCTGCTCAAAATGCAAGGCTGCTTGGAGTAGAAATGGATCTTCCTGGGAATTGCCTCCAGGGCATGGCTTTCTCTCTTGATTCTCTGTTGTCTGGTCAAAGTTTTTTTCTGGTGGGATGCTTATTGCTCCTTGCCCCTTAATACTTTCTAGTATGGTGCAGAGAAATCACTCTGCAGCCTTGATGTTATAGGCCTGGTAAAACAGTATCTCTTCCACCTGGCTGCTGCTTTTTTTTTGGTGGAAATCTAGTATAGAAATTCTTGCCTCAGACAAAAATGGCTTAATGCAATCAGTTGGTTTGAAAGATATGTAGAGGCCAAACTCCTTTCTGCCTTCCCTTGATATTATTCAGCCATGTTTCCCCCAGAAACGAGGCAAAAGAATTGTGTAGTATAGGAGGAGAGCCATGCCTCTGAGCACAGTTATATACTGAAGTGTGTTCCATCACAGTGTGCACCCTGGCTCCTTGGCTTTGTCATCTTAATATAAAACATTAATAAGGTACCAAAAATGCTAGGAATCCAAATTTGAGCATCTTTTTTTTTTTTTTTCCTTTCTTTCCTTTCTTTCTTCCCTGAAGTCTGTATTTGAAACTTGAGATGCATACACTACACTACATGAAGCTATAATGTGTTACCCTGGCTAAGATTGTATGACATGTGAGCTGACATGTTCTGAGTCTTATGTGGACTTCAGGACTAAGCTGGTGAGTTAAATCTTAGTTAAGGGAAAGTTAAAGTTCAGAGTGTTTTCTAGGTATCTGCTTGTGTGTTTTGCACTGCCTCTTTTGTAGGAGGTTGCTCAGCTGAGTGTGTTGACTTGCCTTTTGTAAAGTTGTGCCTGTAAGCTCAGGCCCAGACTAATCAGACTAATTTGAATCCAAGTTATGATGGTATTGGAACAGTGTTGAATAAGGGGGACTGTGTGTGAATGCTGGTGAAACCCCAGGTTTTTGTGGGAAGTGGTGAAGGTAAGGAGAGCATAAATATTCTTTCTTACTTAAGTTCTTCAGTGAGAGAATTTGAAGCTCTGTTGGGATATGCAGACTCATAAGAGTGATATATGTGATGATAGATGGAGGAGGATGGGGTGACGTGCAAGTATATTAATTGGCATCTGTTTACCTAATTTCTTTATTCATTTGTGTATTCTTTTTCTCATTTAAATTGAGGTGTACTGTAATTTTTATGTAAACCTAAGGGCAGGGCTGTTATACAGGCCATGATTTGTTTCAATGTGAAGAAGTTGCACTGGCTGGAGATGTTGAAATTTTTAAAATTTATTGAAGGAAAAGAAATAGAAAGCTTCATGTGTTCAGAAATGTGGACAGATAAATGGCGAAGATGCCAAGAAGTGAATTTGGATTCCTGCTGCTTTCTTGATTGGCAGGTAGTTGCAAAAACATACAGGAATACTGTGCTTTGAAAAGTCAGTGAGCAAATGCAGGCCACGGCAGAGAGCTCAGTTCAGCTGTTTCTGAAATTACAGAGACACCCCTGATTTGTGCCAGTTAGATTGCTGGTTCAAGGCTTTGGTTAATATCAAAAGTGGTGCATGTACTTTGATGTTAGCACTCTTTAATGTCCAAGTTTACATCTTTGTTTCCGTGATTTTTGAAGATAAGACCCGAAAGAGAGGGAAGTATGTAGTTCAGTGCAGCTGACAGTGGTAACCTTACTGCTCTGGAAAAGATTTTTTCTAGTCTTTAGAAAGGAGTTGCAACAAGCAAGCCCAATATGTATTCTTCTGTGAGACAGCTGTGGGTTGTCAGTCTTTTTGCCATGAAAAAACAACATTTTCTAATGGGAATTTCTTCTTTACATCCAGCCAGTTTTGATCTTACAATTCTGGTGCATCAAAAAACACAAATTGAATTTTTTAGGACAAATCTGTTAAATCTCATATCCTCTGCAAGGAGGATATGTTAATACAACAAATGGTTGTGGCACAGTTGACAACATTATCGTGGATAACTGTAGAAGTACCTAAAGGTATTTAGACCACAGTCTTCTAGTTTTCATGTTTACAAGATTTGTGGTAAAACTGGTATGAACAATGAGATTACCATAAAATATTATTCTTAATCTGAATGAATTTGGGAGTGTGATGTGAGAGATATCTGTATTATAGTTCCAAAAGGGAATGATTTCTCTATAAGGGAAAAAAAAAGAATTCTTGTTGGTGTCAGCAATATGGATCTTCTGTCCTGCACTGCAGAAGAAAGAATATGGCTAATATTTGGAAAACAGCTTCTTCAGCTAGTTAGCAGCCTGTAGAGATGCTGGTAAATCAAATCCACTGCTGTTATTCAGGTTTTTTCAGGAAGCTTGCTAAAAGCCATCATTTGGCACTAAAAGTAGTAAGTTATGAAGATGGAGAAGAAGCAGTGTGTTTTGGATAAGATTTCTCTACTGCAGGGGGGGCTGGATGGGGTGCACATCTTAAATTCAGGGCAGTAGCACCTTCAAGGTTGATTTGTTTGTTTTCTTCTGATTTTTGTGGGGTTTCTTTTCTTCTTTTTTTTCCCTTCCCTTTGGAGGGATGTGGTAAATAGTTATTAGTCAATAGTTCTGTGTTTGTGGACAAGTTGTGCAAGTTGTGGATGACCATTTTATGTAACAGAAATGGGAGGCACACTGTTTTTCAGAATTGGGACATTTAATATACAGGGTGGTTTGTGGGGCAGCTTTGGGCTGACTGTTCAACATATTCTGCCTTCAAATCTAAGTGGATGTTTCTGTATATAAATCAAGTGGCCCTTCAATCCTTCAGTCATACTGTGCTTATTTGCTGTATAAAAATGCTTTTTCTCTTACAAAATCAGTTATCAGTATTCTACACATTTGGTGAGTGAAGAAGTCAAAGTTGTGAGTAGTGAAGTGGCTTATGGAGCACCAGGGTGAGATCTGCAGAGCAGAGAGATCTTCAAGTCCAGAGTCTGCTGTGAATTCTCCCACTCTCCCACAACAGTTTTACATGTGCAGGAACTTGGGGGTTCAGTCCCTCATGATAATTGCATGTGAAATGCTTGTGGAAATTGTGTTTTCCTTAAAAAAAAAAAAGTTCTGGTTCTTTGTTGTTGAAGAGGAAGCACCCTTTCTGACACTAGTTTTGTTTGGTTTTGCCTCACTTTTGTTCAATGCAAGTGCTGTACCTTTTTATCACATAAAACATATTAACAGAAGTGGAGCAAAATGTTTTCCAGATTTGATTCTGTCATGATGGAAAAAAGCCTGGCATGCTTAGAAATAGTTAGAATTCTTAGTGGCACATTTAAAAGGAAGCCCTACTTCATTTTTGAAAAATAAATAAAAATCCCAAACATTAACACTTGGTAATTCTCTTGTTGGAATACTTTCTGGATTGGAATGGATCCCTCTTCATTGACTACAGTTTTGCATTCCTCTGCAGCACACAGAAATGACTATACTCCTGGGCATTCTGCAGTGACTTTTTTTCCCTTGGTCTATTTTGCTTTGTTTATAGCCAAGTGAATTTTGTAGATGGCTCCCTTTCCCTTTCCCAGCCTCCTTTCCGTACAAATCATGTTTATTTAATGGTTTTTTTGGATGAAACTTAGTTTATTTTTCTATGAAACAAGTGTTGCCTAGTAAAAAAAAACAACCTAGGTAGCCAAGAAGAAAAAGGAAAAAATAATAAGGAAACATTGAAATCTCCTTTTGCCAGATTGTGCACAGATGAAGCTGCAAAACATGATTAACAATTTAAGAATGCTCTTTTTGAGCTGCCATGGCTAGTGTAGTGGGAAGAGAGTGCTGTTCTGATGCTTTCTTTCTTAAATAGGGGTGTTATTCTAACTTGGCTGTCTTCGTGATCTCAGGTGTCCATTGCTTAATGCTAAATGGAAATATATAATATTGCTTAAGACAGTTATAAGCACTTAAGTACATGTACATGGCTATTGGTAAAAGCTTGCAGCCAATACTCCACTGTCTTTTAAAATCTGTTATACAGCACTAAGGTTAGAAAGACAAATGCAGAAATAATCAAAAAAGTGAAGTCTGAAAATCAGTTTTGCTCGTCCCTAGAACTCAACTCAAAACATTAACCATCAACTAGTTTTGATCCATGAAGTGATCTGGTTGTCATGCAGTCCCTCCCTCTGTGGGGTTGTGGTGAGAAGCCTGGAAAAGCTGGTGTGTCTCAGGTTTTCTTGCCCCTTCTCAAACACAGCAGGCAAGGCTGGCAGACCTCACCAGAGGCTGGAAACCCTGGCAAGAAGTGTGCAGTGGAAGTGAAGAAGGGAGGAGAGAGGCACTGCCAAGGAACCCAGTGAGCAGTAGTCAGTTGTCTTAATTCTCCAACTCCGTGTGTCAAAAGCCTTCTCTCCAAAGCTTTTAAGAGGATTCCTTCTCCTGGGAAAGGGGAGTGGAGATCATGGTGTGGAAGAATTTACTCTGTCCTTGCCTTCCAGGCTGTCCAGTCTCCATCCCTCCTTGCCCATCCTGGCACCCCAGCTGCTTGCTTATGGCTGGTAGAATTTTTGATGACTGGAGTGTGAAGGCAGTAACTGTGTGAGGTGGTGTGACAGCACACACCTCTGCCACAGTTTGTGAATCCTCTTTAGTGGAGAAGACTCAGAAGAAAGTGAGCAAAGGGGGAGAAACCAGATTGGTCTTTGGGAAGGTCAAGGATTTCTTAAGGCTTAAGGAGACTTTTCTTTTGTAAGGAGTGTCTCCAGGCAGGGAAGACAGCTTCTGAACTTTAACACTTATAGGTAAATAGGTGATGTCAGGTTTGGGGTTCTCATTGTCTCTTCCTGGTGGAGCAGCAGTGTTGATAAAAGGAATATTTCACAATATCTGTGGATTAGTAGCTCTGCTATTTTAAACGAGATCATTCAAAGCATCAAATTGCTTTGATGTACAGGTGTACAGGGCTAGAGAGTTTTCTGGACCAGTTTTTTTGCTTGTTTGAAAACATCCCTTGGTGTAAACCTTATGTTTATTTTGCAGGGTTCTTCTGAATTATTTAGACTACTGATGAGGAATGTGAAAAGTCTCATTTCTGTGTTCAGGTATCCAACCTGCCTGTGTGGACACTTATGTGCAGACATCACCTATCACACAGAGCCCCATATGCAGTTGGTTGGATTTTATGGAACGTAAAGTGGAGCTGAATTTGTGAGTGCCCGTGGCCACAACTCATGGCTATAGAAATACATACACATCTGCACAGGGAGATGTATATGGTGTTCAGTTTTTGCCCTGAGATCTTGCTGAAATTTGTTGTCCACAACTGGGACTGCAGCCACTGTAAATCAGGGCAGGGTAACCCCTAACATATTTTTGAAGAACTGATATGCTTCTGAGGCCAGAAGTACAGGGATATAGTGGAAATACTGACTCTTACTGTAACTGTGCAAAAGGACGCAGCAATAAGTAAATTTTGCAACTAAATAGGTGATATCTGCCATCTAAACTGAAGGGTTGCCTGGGTTTTATGCAAACAACTTAGTGGTTTGCTAATGACTTCATTTAGCAGTTTGAACCCACTCAAGGAAAAAGAAGTATTGATTCTGTTTGTATGCAACACTGTAAGTAACTTTTTTTTTATTCTGCCAAGGCCAAGGTGTCTGCACTGTAGATGTTGCAAAGGAATATGGTGCACCAAAGGATTTATAACTCCTCTTTCACTCTTTTGTGGCTTTTAAGCATGGCTAATCAAATTTATATCAGGCTACAAACAGCTTTAAGGCCTGATGTTGCTGCTGGCTCGGTAGCAAGTGACAGCACAGTATGTCCCCCAGTGTCTGACTGAAATGAGGCAGTTACCCTCAGATAGGCATAAACGTGCTATTAGATGGTTGAGAAATACATCCCCCCCCAAACCCTCTAGGGAATTTATTGTAGTGCCTTTGATGTAACTAATTAGCCTGCTCAAAGTAAGCAGTAACTAACAGCCTAATAACTGGCTAATGGAAGGAACTTCATAATGTTTTCAAATCAGGATTCTTTTGAGAGTTTTGCAATAGGCTGAGAAGATTTTTCCTTCTGAGAAATGGTTGCCCGTAGTCAGACCCTCATGTCTGTCATTGTCTTTAAGTTGTATTTGAGTCTCTTGGCTCTTTGAAGAGGCTAGATGTTGGAGAAGGGCAATGATCCTGGAGATATTCTGAAAGTGCAGAACTTGAGTTTTAGCCCTGATCAGCAGACTCGTGAGTTCTAGTTTGCTGAGGCTGTTCCAGCATAATTTGGCATCTCTCCTGAATTTTGTCAGGTAGGACAGTTTTTTCAAAGGAGAAATGATAAAGTAAGGTTGGTTTTGCAAGAGATTTTTTCTCATGTGGTTTGCCCAACCCTCAAGTAGCAAAATCAAAACATAAAACTTATTATACCAAGAAAGGGAAATGCTTTTGCCTGCCTTCTACTTTTTCAGATTTAAAAGGAGAAATCACACACTACATGTTAATTTTGCCAGTTAGTTCTACCTTCAAATGTCTTCTACTTCTGCATTAAGGCTTTCTTTTTTTCTTGTCCACTGGAACTACAAAGCACTTGTACTACTAAGAGCCCCTTCCTCATCAAGCTGATGATACAAGCATTTCCACACGCTAACAAACATCTCCAATGCATTTTCCAGGCACAAACTATTTGTGTCCAATGGTTGGAGCATTTGTGACGCTGGACACGAATCCCTCGTGCTCTACTTGCACAAGGAGTTCCACTGAATCCCAGGGATTACGGTGTGAGTAAAGCAAGCAGAATTTGGGCCTTGTAGGCCCCACGAAGGTAAACTTCAAGCTCACCACCTGCTCGGTACCAAGGTGCAGGGTTTAGTGTTTCTGCTGCCGTGCTCGATGTCGTCACTCACACCTAAACCAGAGTGCTGAGGGCTGCGCTCACCGGCGGTGTTAAGTATCACCACAATAATCCACTGTCTGCCATGGGGGAAACACGTAGCCCTGAACTTGGGAAGGGAAAAAAATGGTTTTCAGCTGTTTTGATTTAAATTGTTTGTTTTTGTTATTTTAAAGCCTGTGTGGAAACGGGCTGGGAAGGAGTGAGGCTCCTGCTTCTTTGGAGGCTGACCTTGCACGTTGCTGGGAATTAGTCCCTCCATCAGCTTCACAGGGACTGTCAGCCCTGCGGGCTGGGGCTGGGGCTGGGCAGTGCAGGGGTTCAGGCTCCAGTCTCAGCTACTTGGTGCTTCAGCTGGGCAGCTCGAGGCAAACTTGGCCAACAGGATACTGCAGGAATCTGCTTAACAGCAAGCAACTTCCCCAGCTTGTTCTGGAAGTCATTGAAGACAGTGGGATGGCTCAAGTGTCAGGTCAGTAACTTCAGGCATATACCCAAATGTTACTCTCTTTTTTTCTCCATGTCCTGCATGAGCTGTGAGATGTAGGATCATCTCGCCCTGCCTCCTGCCCAACTTGTTCTCCTTCTGAGGTTGAGAGTCCTGGGACTGACAAGAAGGTTTCCACAGCACTCTGTGCCTGTGTGTAGCTACCTGTTGTGTTTCCTAAGTAGGATTTTTTTCAGCTTATATGAGATTTTTAGCATTGCCCTATGGATCTGATGCTAGAGTTTGTAGATGCAGACTCTCGGTGAAATCTGGTAGGTGTTTGCTCATATGAAACTTTAAAGGTAGTTTTTATTTTACATAATTTCATATATATATCTGTTTAGCCAATTAATTGTAGTTGGGAGCAGGTGGGGTGGCATCAAGCGGTGTAAACTCACCTGAACAATAAAAAAAATCGAGGTTAAGACATTGCTACTAACAAAATCCTCTCCAATTTAGGGGTCTGAAAAAGTTTACCCGAGTTCTTCAAGCTGCTTCATACCATTCCCAGGTTGCCCAGCAGTCTTGGGGAAGAGTTGTGCTGTGAGTGATGTTATGCTGATGGCAATACATTGCTAGTTTAGTATTGGAGCAGCGTGGGCTCTGTAGAGGCCCAGTCTTGTCTCGTGCAGGTCAGTGGGAACTCTGCCATTGACCCACAGGAGTGCATGAGCAGGCTCTGTTTCCAAAGCCATAGGCACTTTATTGATGCACTGTGTTGTGTCTTGCTCTCTATTTTCAAAAAAGGAACTGACCTGTGTTGTCCAGTAGCTGCAGCAAAAATGAATGTATGTCTTATTTGAGAAAAATAAGGGGGTGTGTGTGGAGTATTATGTAGGTATTTTAGGGTCCTCTCTCTTCTTTGTTGATCAATCTTTTTTCTTCTAGTGAGAGTTAAAGAGGACAACAGAAGAATATAACAAGTTTTTCAAAACAAACAAGCTAAACCCACAAAAGAGCTCAATATGAATACAATATGTATTCACATTCCAAGGTCACAAATCAGTTCTTGGAAAATACTATACATATGATAATGGAAAAATAACTAAGCTGAAAATCCATTTCAAGTGGGAATATAAAACTATACATTTTCAGTGGTGAGCTCAGATAATGTACATTATTTTTAAGCACAAAAACCTTGTATAAGGTACGCTTAAGTGTTGCAAATAAAGTGAGTACAGTACTTGTTATCTAACACATTTTGCAGCCTCTTGTGTGATTGGAGTCTATTTTCAAAACCAGTTCTGAGCATTGTGCTTCATATCTGTGTTAGTGTTTCCAGAGTGTGTACTTCTTGGGCAGGTGCTCCAAATGCAGGAAAATAACAAACTTCAGACCAAGAATACCCAATTTAAACTACTGTACCCACCCAAAACAAAATTTTGGTTACAACATGCACTGTTTTCAAAGGCAGACACAATACTCCTGATCTATTTCCTCCTACTTTGCTGTTAAAGTGGCCAGAGTAGTGATAAGTGTGTGTATGCAAGAAGGTGCAAATACAGGTGTCCTAATGAGCCTGGCAATTGCTCTGTTACATCATTTCAAGGAAGAAAATATCAAGTGTCAAAAACTTGGACTTGCTGAAAGATGAAGGAAATTGCTTTCTTACTTAGTATCTGTTCTATTAAGAATCTAAATAGTCAATCATTTTTACATTCCATCTTCCCCCTTCCTTCTGGCTCACAGCAACCTAAAATGCTACTTTTCTGGGAAAGACTGATATTCTGACTTCAGTTTTGTAATTTAATGATGGAGAGTTTCCTTAGTAAACCAAATTTAGAGTACTAGAATGCTTATCTTATATCCAGACCTTGAACATAAAAGGCATTTTATACCAGCAATTGTTCATTTAATGAGCAATTGCAGAGTGCAGGACGGTTAAGGGATTGAGCTATATGCACCATTATTGCAAGAAGTATTCTGAAATACCAGAAATAGGACGTAAGCTCTGATCAGGGGGACTGTGAGCACAATTACCTTCTTTTCAAATCCTTCTGTGACACTGCGGGAGGAAAAAGGACTTTGAAACTTGAAAGGAAAGAGCTTGCTTTCAACCTCAAAAGCTAGGAGGAAAGGGCTCTGAAATTTGCTCAGTATTCCCAATTCACCATTAGCCTGTTTCTTCCTTTAGCCTCAAGGCATTCTCCGCTTTTTGAAAAGATGTTAAGAAATTCAGTCACAATAGAGAGCCTAGTTTTGAACATGTTTCACTCGGTCCATTGAGGTCTGGTCTTCAGCCTTTGTGTGGGGTGAATTGAGCTGAGCAGCAATCTGGTTGGGGAGAGGTGAATGAGCAGTCTCTGTGCAGTCACAAATTCTGGCAAAGAAAAGATTACCCTTTCCTTTATTTTACAATATGCATTCCTGTACAATCCTGCTAGTGGCAATATGCGGAGCCGAGCTTGTGCTTAGGTCAATATGGAGCACTTGGTTTATAGCAACTCTTGTTAAGTTTGTCTTGTAATTGAAGCTGCTGTTGACCTTGCTTGGAGACCATTTGTAAAACCGTTTATTTAGCATAAACTGAAATAATAAACCCTCCTTCTCTTAGGCTGATTGTGATAGGGTGACATTAGTTTGATTTAATGATTAGCCGCCTGACCCCTCAGCTAGAGAGAGCTGCTTGAATAGGGAGAGTTCACTAGGAAGCACACAGGAAGAATACTAATGAGCTTGTTAAATTTAGCATGGCACCAACCACTTTTAATTCCTCTAATGGGAGAAGCACTGCCTCTGAGAGAGAGGGAGGGAGATGGGGAGGGGGGGGGAAGGGAGAGAGAGGAAAAGAGGGAGGAATGCCCATGTCCTGGTAGCCAGAGAATTTTGGTCAAGAGAAGAGAAGAGCTTAGAGGGACTGTCAGCCAGGGTCTCTTGGACTGAGTTGTAAGTACCTTGTCTTTTCTCTTACCCAGCCGAAGTGCATTGGCAGATCACTTGTGAGATAGTAATGCTGTCTGCAAGTCGAATGCACAAATGTGGTGGTGAAACTTAATACATAAACAGATTTAACAGGGCCAGCGTTGTCTCATTTAAGCTGAGGTGTCTCTGAAGTGCTTTGGGACTGGTTTTTAGCGTGGGGTATCAATAGATTGCAACTTTTTTTCAGTTGCTGACTTTAAGGCGTTTGAAGTAAAAAAACTTCTACTTTTTCTCTGTGACAAAAAGAAAAAAGGCAAAAAAAATTCAATAGGGAAAGAGTGTTTAATGTATTTCTTCATTACATGTTGGTTTGTCCTGAATTTTTTAATTTCTGGGTAAATTAGCTGAGCAATTAAGAGTGCATTTATTCAGGCATGCTGTCCAGTGTGATTTTTTTGGAAAAAGCTTTTTGATTAAGTGAGGTGCTCCACACTGCTCAGCACTTCTAATAAAAACGGCTTCTGATCAGAATAGCAGGACTAAATAAGGTATTTCTCAGTGGATGGGAGAATCCTGGATTAATATGATCATTCCAGACTGGGCACTTCTAATGCGTGTCTCTGACTAGTGGCTTGTTAAGTCAGAGCAAGGGTATACAAGAGGAAGGAGAAGCTTATGCAGATTGCTCTTGGGGCAGGATTATTTTTTTCTTTTCTCTCTTCTCATTTAACCCTTCCCTCTTACACCCTCAAAAGATGGGGTGAATTATACTGGAGTTGGTGGGCTCTCACCGGTGGGAATCAGGTGGAGACGAACTTTGGTAGTCGTCTCTCTGCAACGTTTTAGTAACTCAGATGTTTCTTTTTCCCTTAAAGCTGGCCACTTCTAAAGCACGAGCAAAGCAGTAAGAGAACAGCTCTCCTGTTTTTGGCTGTGAAGCCCCTTTGGCAGATGCTGCCGCCGAAGTGGGCTGTTTGCTTACATTTTTGCTATAGAATCCCACTTGTTGCCATGGTGGACAGTATGTTTCTGTCAATAATTTGGCCTGGCGCGCCTTGCCCGCGCTTACTCTTGAAACTTTATTGAAGGATTCGGCTGAAGCAGACCAAGATGAGGCAGCTTTCCCCTTTTGGCACACTGAGGGCTCGCCTGCCGTGGGAGTCGGCAGCATTACTGCCAGAGGAGTTTCCCGCTCCGCGCCGCCGGAGCTCCCGCAAACCTCCCAGCTCTCCCTGTCCTGCAGCGTGGGGGTTGTCAAACTTCTCATCTGCCCCCTGTCCAAAGCAGCTCAGTGGCATGGAGCATGAGTCAAATTCTGAGCCAACTGTTTGGCCAATGAATGTGCCTTATTACTGCAAAAATGCCCTCGTGTTTAGTTAAATGCTTCTCGGGGAAGTTTTGCGTAGCAGACAATGTACAGAACGTTGGACTCGGAACAGCACATGGCAACAACTTCATAACGGGGAGAAAGGTGGGTGATGAAGAAGGAAAACTACTGCTTCCCCCCCCCTCCCCCCTTCAAGTAACCAAAAAAGGGGAAAGCTTATTAAAATAAACCGTATTTTTCCTTTAGTTTCTAAGTTGCTGCAAGGAGGTTTTGAATTTCATTCAGCAATTTGAAAAATCAGCCTTTTCCATAACAGTCACTAGTACCTTGATTCATGACACATGCATGTTTTGAGAAGGAAAGTATAAAAGTGGAGCCTGCAGACAGACATCAGCTTCTTGTTGTATCCCAGGATGGCGGTTTTAACAAATATTATCTTTATATGGAAGAGTAAAAGAACTGAAATGCTATCTGATCATCTGAGTAATTATACAGCCCCACAAATCACCCTAGCTTTCTTTTTTCTGAACTGTTTTAGCACAGGTTGGCTTGCTCTGCTTAAGGGTCTGTCAGAATTTCAAATGGAATGTAATCCCCTATTTTATAGGAGTTTACATCTCATCAGTGAAAGTTCACTCTAGGTTGAAATTTAACATAAAAGACTCTGGCTCAAGAGAAAACTGATGGAAAATATGACTTTGGGGTGATTTATATTTTATTTTTTAGTTATACAAGCGGGTTTCTAAAAACCTTGTATAAGTTTTAAAGTTTTAGACCCCCTTTTGCAGTTCTGTAACTAAAACCAGCTTCGGTGTAAAAACTTGAAACCTTAAACCCTGCTAATCTAGAGCAGGGACCAGTGCCTGTGCATATTAATAAAAAGTAGAAAAGGGCAAAGGGTTTAAACTCTTTAATGTTGTTGTCTATTTCCATTAACCCTTTCTTCTCAGACCCAACCCTGGAAATACTCTGTATGGAGAATTACTGCTGGCTGTAAAAAGAATTCTGTCCCTGGAAGATGCTGATAAGTCAGCAGACCCTGGTTACTGTAATACTTGGAGATAGAAAAATAATTAAGCACTCAGTAGGCTAATCTGCTGGGTTTTCCTGTTGTTGCTGCTTGGGGAGAGAGAGAGAAGAGAGAAAACTGGTAAAATACTGCATTATGGTGTAGCTAGTTTATACATATAATGGCCAAAAGTCAGCTCCGGGTATCTAAATGTCCAGAGTCTGTTTCTAATCTAATTTGTATAAAGGCACATGGGTTGAGTTACGCTGGTGTCAGGCTTGCTGAAAGTAGTGGTGAATTGCTGGCTGGTCCTTTTGCTGTGTGAACAAGTACACCAGAGCAAGGTACAAGTGAAAACTTAGCCCTGACTTCAAATCTCTGACAACTGAAGTGCAATCTTAGTGATGGTGTCAATCATCCTTCCTTGCATGTGGGTTTGTAGATCAAGAGCACTTTAGTTTTATTTCCCAAGAGTGTTTTAATTTCCTTTTCTAGTTACCATTTTTGTGCCCAGTGTTTAACAATTTGAGATTCCTTGTGTACTTCTAGAACTGCAGAGCAAGTTTGACATGAAGTGTCTGTATCAGTACTCCTTCAAGATGTATAGGTGTACTCTTGCATGTGCAGAGTAGTTGGTAGAACAAGGCTGTACCTGGATCCTGGGTATGGGCCAAGGATTACAGCCAGCAATCAGTCATGCTTGTTTAGAGGAACATCTCTGTTTTAAACCAGTAATGCAACTGAAGGAAAGCATTTCCATTAGAGACTCGTGCACCTCACAAAGCCCCTCTGCCACATAGCGTGTGTGAATTCTACCTGAGGAACATGCATCTGGCTTTTGAGGAACAGAACCATTTTGTCTGGTTTTTGGAAGGTGTGTGTAGTCCCTGGGAGTTAAAATTCGTGCGGGAGCAGAGAGTTGGTTTAGCATCTAGTCCCGGAGCTGCCTGCAGGGAAGGCTGGTGGAGCCACGGTCAGGAGGCTCTTTTCCCCTCAGAAGTGGTACCACAGGCCCAGAAGCATACTCCAAACTAGGGCTTGTGTTTGATCCTCTTACTTGTTACTAGTTCCCTCCCTCTTCCCTCCCCCGTTTTTCCTTTCCTCTTGTTGATTAGGAATTTGTGGGCTTGGATGTGTGGATATGGGAAAAAGAGGTAGGGACGGCATGGGCACCCATAGGGTGACACTATCAGAGCAGGTGGCTGGGTTTGCCAGCTTGCCTGCTGCTGCTGGTGCTGTGTCTTGAGCAATTGTATCCGTGTTATTATTGCCTTCCGTAGGTCTAATCACTACCAACCTTGGTGCAATCTGCAGCCTCTCACACGAGCAAACCCCCAGGGACCCGGATCTGGGGATCTGCAGAGCAGCAGTGGGTGGCTGGGTGTGATTTAGGCCCAGCTGGTGGGGTTCATCTTCTCCTCTGTGTGACAAATTGTCTCTTGACTCCCCATCAGGGAGCCTGAGCTCCCAGCCTCCTTGTCCCCAGAGGCAGGGAGACAGCAAGCCCGTGTCTGTTCCTGCACAATTGATAGCCCTGTTGGAAGGAGCATCAGTGCATGGGTGACTGTGATCTACTGCTCCGCCGCCGCCGCCTCCAAACGTGGCAGGCGTCCCCAGGCCATCCCTCACAGCCACACAGGCACCTCCTGTCACAAACTTACACCGGGAGGAGGAGGGCGGTGGGGGGGAGAACTTTTCTTTGTTGTATTTACTATAAATGGGCTAAAAGTGTGCGTCTCTTTTTTTTCTTCCTTTCTCTCTTTCTTCTCCCTCGTTTTTTTTGCAGAGGATGAAAGTCCTGGGCAGACCTATCACAGAGAGAGAAGGAACGCGATCACAATGCAGCCGCAGGGTGGGCAAGGCCTCGGCAAGATCAGTGAAGAGCCTTCCACGTCGAGTGAGGAAAGGGCCTCATTAATCAAGAAGGAGATCCATGGATCTATATCACACCTCCCCGAACCTTCCGTACCTTACCGTGGGACGCTCTTTACCATGGACCCCCGAAACGGTTACATGGACCCTCATTACCGTGAGTATCCACTGCTGCTTCCTTCGGGGCTGCAAAGTTGGAAGGCTGTCAAATTTAACTTTGTAACTTCATTTGTCCATTTGCATCATCCCCAGGGAGAACTGCTTTGTCTGGGAGGAGAGGTGTTTGCGGTAAATGCAGTTTTTTTCCCCTGAAGTTAAAAACCAGGGCGCAGTTGCATTGCAGCCGGAATTATCGCAGGCCTCTGCAAAGCAACTTCCACAGGACATCTCATCTGTTGCTAATCCTCCTCAGCCTTCCCGGGTTGTGTTTGCTCCACCTCCTTAACACACGAGGAAAAAGGGCCTCATTAAAGAAAGCACAGAAGGAAAATGAAACAGGCCTTAAAAATCCGTCCTTTAAAACAATGTTAAAATACGGTATTGAGAGGAGGAAGGACTGTGCCTTGTACATTGACAATTTGGGGGGTTGGAAGGCTCATTGCTGTGCTTTAGGAGTTTTTGTTGTCTTTTGGCGGGTTTTTTAGACAGGCTGATGGAGTGGTTTTGCAATTTTCTTTCCCAGCTACAGTTCCCTGAAGTTGTAAGAGGGAGAAAAAAAGGCAAATGGTTTCAACTTCTGAATTCCTACACAGGAATTAATAAAAAAGTAAGAAATTAACTGACACTTGAACACAGATGTGGAATGGATTTCTCCACAGGCAAAATATGGGGGAGTTAAGCAATTTTTTTTCATCTGTTTCTAGTTTACAAAAAAAGAGGAAAAAAATCATTTAGTTGTGTAGTAATGAAGTACATCTTGAGGTGTCAAGGCTTGTGCCTTTTGATTATAGATTTATCACCCAGCCAGGATACAGGTTTGCCATTTAACCTTGCAGTTTCCAATTCCAGATGATAGGCTTAAGACCCACAAAGAGAGGCCAGTCTGCTTTGGGTGTTTTTTTTTTTTAACATCATTCAGAAATTTTAGTGTTTTAAGGCAAAAGGTCATTAGCCAGATGACTGATTAGTGAGGACAGCTGATTAGTGCGTGTTTTTTTGCTAAAGAAAGTGCCAGGGATAAAAGCTAATTTTATCCCTTCATTAGTTGGGCTAGCAGCAAAGGGGAATGTTCACTCATCAGGGTGCAGATCAAAGTGTGTCTTACACAACATTAAGTCTCACCAACCTCCTTTAAAAAAAAAAAAAAAAAGAGCCTGATTGTTAATAAGGATGGAGGTATTACGAGAAAACGAACACTTGTTGTCCTTATAGTTTAGATCAAAATTCAGGCAAAAAGTTTGCAGTTAAGCTTTTGAGCTCTTTTTTGGTGTAGGTTTTTGTACACCCTCTGCCTCCTGCTCTCTCCTACAGACCTGCTCAAACCCTCTGGGGGAGTTACTCATGGCTCTGTGGAGGAGGATGTGCTGCAGACTCCTCTGCCAGACTGGGGTGGATGTGAAGCACAAACGGCAGCTCAGGAGCAGCAGTGTATATAGAAATATTAGCTGGTGGGTTGGAGGCACCATTCACAGCTTATGGTTAACAAAACCCCACATCTAACTTAAAAACAAACAAGTGTTATTGGGGAAGCAAATTAGCTTTTCTGTTTGTAAGCAGTACAGCTGAGGTGAGGTGAAATGTGTGACAAAAACAATCGGCAAACAGCAAACCTTATGTTGAATTTAGTGGTGATTATTGCCATTTTGACCATCTGCCAGCTCACCCCTTAAATCTTGGTCAAAGTGTTCTTGATACTACTGAAGGTTCACACAGAAGAAAAGGGGCTGCTCGGTCAGGGAGTGGTTTGCATTTAGTTAATTTCAGTTTATTTTCTCAAATTCACCTTTTGACAAGAATTAAGATTTACTGAAGCTCCTGTGTCTGTGTTGTGACCATTAATGCCAGCTAGTTAGGCTGTGTGGACTACTAGAAAAACATTGGTGTCAGAAGTTGAGAGAACACCAGAAGTCACCCAGCATACAGCAGTAGAGAAAGAGGAGATGAGTTAATTTTACATGAGCAACATGATCTTAAAGCAGAAATCTAAGTCAGAAAACATCAGATGGACAGACCTGCTTCACTGATTTATAAAGTCCCTCAAGCTATTAATGTCATATAAAGAGCCATCATGCTTTTATTTACCTTTAATAGCTATGATACAGAGAGACAACTAAAGAGACAAATGTCTAGTTAGATTTATAGGAAAGCAGACAGTCTTACTGAAATTTTCATAGTGGTTGTATCATTTATATATGTAAGACACACTTTCATCAAAGTGGCAACTGTATTCAGACTGACACTTTTAGTGGTCCATATGAAGAAGGCTGAATAATGCAAACATACCCAAGTCCCACTGTAGCAACAGGTAAATAACCAGCAAAGCTGTTGTTTCCTTTCTTAGTTTCTTGCCAGTTTTGCTGGGCATATGGATAGAAAATACTGTTTCAATTCAACAGTCTCAGATATATAAACACTCACAGTAATTTCTTAGTTTCCCTGTGGTCGGAAAATATAGACTTTTCAAGATGCCTAATTTGTGCTTCTATTTATACCCACTTTGTATGTAAAAGTGTGGGCAGGCTTCCTGTAACACAGGAAAAGGGAAAATAATTTTTTTGAAGAAAGACATCTGTATATTTTTATGGCAAAAAAGAAAAAGAGCCTTTAAGTCAGTTGTGTGTGGAACTCATGTCTCTTCCAGGAGCTGCAGTTATTAGAAACAACTTGAGTGCTTTGCATTTCTACATGTAAATCTGTATGTGTTGCTGCTCATTGCAGGATTTTTTTTGTTGTTTTAATTTTTTTTCTAATTAAAATGGCTGATGTGGTAAATGTTGGTAATAGTAGTTACCATAAATGTGGAATAAATACCCCATTGAGAGGGAGTTTGCTCTCCTGGAGCATGGGGGTGGGAATAGTGGTTTGGTTTCAAGGGAACCAGCTTTTTGAACAGCTGGGATGAAACATGTTGGCAGCCCTTCTGCACTGCCAGAGAGCCCCTCCAGCATTTAACAACTGAGAATGTGAGTGCAGGTTCATGCTCAGCTCACAGCCTTCTGTCCTACAAAGGGAAAACACAGGCCTAAATGGAAAGTTTTTGTTTTCTGTCTTTTTTTGTTACGGATTTCTTAAACCCTGTTTAAACACAGCTCACAAAGTGGGGGCAGGAGAGTGGTTTTGTTTGTTTAATTTTTTAAAAACTTTTTTCCTATAAAAAACTTTAGGGATGATGACAGAAATGCTGGAGCTTTCCTTCAGATGTGCCACCTTTTTCTTTAGTGAGGAGAGCAGGGTTACTGACCTTAACAGTGTTTCTTAAATGGATTTAACCCCCCTGTGTTTCTCAAACACTAATTCCAGAGGTGGTTGGAGCCCCTTGTTAATGTAAATTCTGTCTCTAGAGGTGGGGCTGAGACAGGGGAGATGGGAATAGCAACTTGCCTTTGTTATTCTCTCCCATAATTTTAATTTTTATGCAGATTTATGGCAGTGCTAAGACTGCCTGTCACACAAGTCATTCCTCATGGAAAAAACGAATCATTCCTGATGTAAACACTTTGATTTAAAACATACTGCTGATATTCTTCCCTGGGTTTCACAGTTCATATAAAAGAATTGTTAGTACCTAATTAGCAAAGCCAGAAGAATTATCTTAAGTAAAAAGCAATGACAGTTCACTTGGCTCTGATCTAAAAATTTATGTATAAAGGAATGTATGGCCCTGGCAGGAATCTCTTTCTGGTAAATTGCTTCATCTCAAAGAGGGTGCACAGGAACTCAATCCTTTCTTTTCTTTTTTCTTTTCTTTTCCCCCCCACTCCTTGCCAGGGATCCATTTTGCTGGTTTTGAAGCTTCTGTATCTGTCTGGGGAAGTGGGAACTGCTTATTGCACATTTCATAGGATTAGCCCTCCAAAGGTATTGATTGCCCTCAGTTCCCACTGACTCTGCCTGGACTTAGACTTTGTAAGGGTTGGGCCTCTCAGAACTGCCTGAGTTATATTAGCCAGTGTTAGTGTCATCTCAAAATCAATTTGCAACATGAACAAAAGACCCCAGCAAGGAAAATACAGTGCTGGTTCACTAGGTGCACTTGCTCATTGACTGTGTTTTAATTTCTGTTGACAAGAATTCCCTTTCCTTCATTTCCCTGTAGGAAAGGAAAAGGGAGGGTGGGGAAAAAAAAAAAAAGGGAATCATATTCTATTTCTCCAAATGCAAACTGGTAACTTGAAACACTGTCTTAAAATGCAGTAATTAGAAATCGATGACTTTCCGTGGCAATGAGGCTCGAACCACAATGACCAGCTATGGACAGTGAGAGTGGTCACCACCAAGAGATGAGCTCATGGGAGGGTCTCCCCATTTGTTTTACAGAGGAGGAACTGGTGGCCTCCCTTGTCATATCTCTGGCACATTTGGGGACCCTGGAGAGACAACAAGACATTTTTGGATAGTCCCAAAACAGGCACTCTGCTTGGCTCACCTCTGTTTTCTCAGTGTCTCTGGGTTACAGGAGCCTGGGACAGCTTTTTATAGAGAATTTCTCCCCAGCCTGCTTGGACAGTGGTAGGAAAGTGTCAGTGAAGAATCCCTGTAGAGATTTAGGGCCAGGGTCGTTAAGTACATTTAAGTGCTCTTCAATTTCAAAGTGAGTTTGGCCTCTTAAATATCTCTGAAAATCTGGGTCTTACTTCTTCGACTCTTTCTGCAGCATTTTGCAAGGGGGAGTCTTAAGCACTGTAGTAACAAAACTCTATAATGACAGTGATTTATGGGGTGGTTTCCAAATGTTGTCAAGTGGGGTAGTTGGAAAAAGTAAAATCTAAAGCTTTTAATAAAACTCAAGGAAAAAAGCCTCTAGTAAAAAAGTGAATGTCGGATTACTGCTGTCAACTGAGCAACTGAAGTGTGGGTCTTTAAGAAAATTACCATGTTTGTAAAAACATTTTGGGGATGAAAAGTCTAAAATATAATAGTATCTTTCAATAGCCTCCAAGAAAAAACATTACAGTTCTCAAATTCAAACTTATGGTCAGAGGCAACTTCAGTGTGAAATTTAGGAAGGTGCTGCAGAGCTTGTAAGCTTAGCAGCTTATAAATTGAAATACCTTCTCCAAGATGCCTCCCAAACCTCCCGGCCTGTGTTTGGGAAGTTGTGCTCATTACAAGTAGTCCTGCCCATTTCTCTGGAGCCCTTTTGTGAAAGTGTCTCCTGAGAGGCTGGAGTTGCTGCTCTTCTGTGATGGTCTCGTTTGGAAGAAACAGTTGCACCCATAGATTTGCAGCATGTGGAGATGCCCTTCCTTCTTCTGGATTTTTTTCTCTCCTTGGCATGAGACAGACTTCAGAAATGCCAATATCTGAAAAGCTTTGAAATGTGATGTGGTTAGGAAGCTGAAATATGGTATTTTAGAATTTTTTTGTTTTCTTTTGTTTTCAAGTTTAGGTGAATACATCTCTCTCTATGTGTTGACTCTTTTCCTGTCTTCAGTAGTATTAATTTCAGCTGGAAACTATAGGCAATGGTATGGAAAGAGGTGACCTGTTTGTGTGAAGGGTAGTGTAGAATATTTGAGATCTCTTATGGCCTCATAATTCTGTTGGTCTGCAAAGTTTTACAAATGTCTTGAGGATCACATTAAAAAAATTCTATTAATCTCTCCTTTTTTTATTGTTCAAGTGCAAGTTGTGGGGTGAGGTTTTGTGTGCAGTGTGATTTTTTTGTTTGGGTTTTTTTTTCAGGAAATAGGGAAGATAAAGAGAGGACAAATGTAAAAACACCTCTTTCATGGATTTAATTTTTTTTTTCTTCAGCTAAAGCTTTTTTAGATGTTTTACAGTATGTATTTGTTGTGTACTGCCCTCATGGAAAGAGACAGAATGCATTGCTCAGAGCCATAGAACCATAGTTAAAAACTCTGAAGAAAAAGTCAAGAGATAATGTGATCCTTCTATTGAGCATCAAGGCAGATCAGCTGTCCCTAAATCAGGAGAGGCTTTAAAAACTTTAGATCTGTAGTGGATTTGGGTTGATCTTGTGAACCTACATGGTAACTTCTATAGCATCAGCAGTTGGCAAGTGGGGAAAAGTACTGAGAAGCCATTAATTTCTGAGTTGAAAAGTCTGGATAAAGTTTCTTCTTCCCTCATAGGGGATCTACCAGCGTATGGGAGATATGGTACTTCCCGTTGCTGTGTTCTCTGATAAAAACTCCAACCACCCAACACTCCCCCCTAAAAACCCAAATCACACAACTGTTGCCTGTCAACTAGTTCTTACTTTATTAGTTATCACAGTAATCTTTGTGCTGTTGTTGATCCTGTGTAGTGCAAGGAGTAGCCAAGAACGAGAGGTATGTAGGGAACTGGTGGTCAAATGAAGATGAACATAATTTCTTGCAAATTTTGAAGCATCCCAGAATGCCTGAGGTTGCTGTCAGTCAGCTTTTTATGAGTGCTTTGCCTTGTGTGCATTTTTTGGCCAAGGAAATGGGGTTTGAAAATAGAGGTTTAAAAAGGCTGGTCAGCACTCAGCCTCACACATCTTGTATCAGATGAGTTGCCTGCATTTGTAAGGAGTTTTGGGGCTGCAACAACTTGAGTCTCAGAGAAAAAGCATGGGGAATATGTTAACATGGTGCTAATTCATGATTTTTGTCAAGAAGTGAAGCAAATTCTTCTGGGCTGATGATTACAGGTCATATACTTCACCACTATGCAGTTCTTTACACTGCCAGAGAGGTGGTTTTCTTGCATTTGTGCCCTTCTGTCTAGTCAATGTTACCAGAGGAAATTTAGTTGCCTAAGCAGAGCTTGGCACCTGAGTGCCATTTGCATCCTGTGATGACCTTAGTTGGTCTGTCTGCCAGCCTGGATGGACTGGACTTTAGTGCATCCTGGGTCATTTCTGTTAACTCTGTAGGAATGTCCTAGATACCTTAGGGATCTAAGATAGCCCTACGTGGCTGTGTTTTGTCAGCAGAATCCTCGGTTGTTGTGTCCAAGCATAAAAAAATAAACAGTGAAGTTCAGCTTGTTTTGATCCATCTCTGCTGTTTTTAAAGAAAATCAGCAATAATTAGGTTGCAGAGTATCTGAAGTCTACAGGGTGCTCCTCTCTTATGCTTCCCGTGTATTAATTTTCTGGCATCCTGGATGCTTGAGAGCTGGATTTGCACCATCTTTCCTTGCCCTTGGGGCTGGGAGGAAGCCCAAATGTGTGGTTCCTGAAGGAGGAGGATGTGTCACAGGGCTGGGCAGTGTGGGGGCACCACGGGCCTGCCCTTTCCATGGCACAGACCATGGATTTGGGAAAGGCAGCTCGGTCTCTGGTGTCAAGGATTTCCCATGGAGGTCCCTCAGCACCAGCCTCCTGTTGGAGTCCAGGCCTTTACTTTTAACACAGTTTAAATGCTTTGGTTGCCAAACCATTTTCAGGATCACAAGCAGATACAGCTTTATTCCTATTAATTGAGCTCATCCTTAGGAGGAAAGTCACTTAGCCATAGCCTCTGCTTCCTTTTATTCACACCTAGCACAACGAGCTTCCTCTTAGTTTGGCTCTTTACCTCAGCCTGGGCAGTTTACACAGTACTCTCTAAACTCTTACACTGCTCAAGCTACTTACAATTAGGGCTCTTGAACTTGCTCAGTGAGTCACATCTGAGTCTAGAGATCGTGTCAGGAATGCTTCCCACATCAGTCAGAGTTATATGGGCTACCTTTATTCATTTTTGATAGTACAGCTTGCAGCCCAGGCAGCACCCACCAGTGTGGGGAACCAGTACTGTCCTAAATATCTGTGTATTTGTGGCTGTGTGGCTGCTGTATTGCCTGCCAGAAAAGGCAATATGTGCATGGGAGTGTTTGTATGTACAGGTTTGTACACCATCCTCATACTTCCTTTTAAAAATAAGAGTTTTCACTTACAAAACATTCTTTTGATTTATTTTTTTTATTACCTCTTTTTTTATTGTCTTGCAGTTTTCAGAGTTCAGCATAGATAGCTCCCCACATAACAGAATTGCTTTCTAATCTCAATTATGGTTGTTTCATGTTTCACACTGAATAAGGTAGTAGAGGGAGTCCCCCATTGTTTATTCTGCTTTCCTTTTCACATTTCAGTGCTGCCCTGAGCCATCATTTTTCCCAAACAGTTGAATGATGCTGATCCAGAACCCAGTGAATTCAATGAATCATATTGGCTTCAGTGAACTTTGGAATAATCCCTGGTTGCCTTATAGTCTCCCTTTTACTGTACCTGTTCCCCATGCTAGTTGGAATTTAAAATCATAGTTCCCAAGGATCCATGTTACCATTTTTTAGATGGAGAGCTGAACATTGTTATTCCTCTATGTACAGTCCCCACTGAAGTAGCCTATGGTATCAAGCCAAAAGTAATGGCATATGAAATACTTTCAAAAAATGGCTGATTATGGTAACAGCTGAGTGTAACACCATACCAAGTGTTGAAGCAAATAACTAATGACTTAGAATGTGTTGAAATAAATTTCATTCCAGCATGTCAGACTCCTTAGTGTGAAAACATACCGAATTTGATTTATATGTTTCTTTTTCACCAACCTACCTACAGATAGAAATGATGAAAGATTCTAGCTTTGGCCTCGGCTTCTGTTAGACATTGTCATTGAAATGAAATTGGGTTACTTGGGTGAAGAAAATTTGGATCAAGGCCTGTGTTGTGTATAGACAGTGGCTGCTGACTTAACTGGGATGGACCAGCATGGTACAGGGATAGGAAGCTGTTGACACCAAAGTAATGCTTAATGCTGGACAATATTTGAATTAGCATCAACACCAGTGATCTACAGTGCTTTTAACAATGGAATTGGTGCCAGACATCCAAAACATTAATTTCCATTATGATAGGAGTGGAATTTTTTTCTTCTAACTAGAAGGTAAAAGAAGGGCACTAATCATATATTGCTGGCTAATTATCGAGCTGCCTGATGTTTGGGATATTTCATTTGGAAAGCCTGATGTATGGCCTGCTCATATATGCCCCTACTTTGCATGAAACTAGCAGTGGCCATGGTCTCTCCTTATTCTCACTTTTACAAGTTTTCAGATTTTTTTTTTTTTTTAATTTTTTTAAAATTTAATCACATAAAGCAAACTGGAAGAAAACCCTTTAAATAAAGACCAAAAGCCTGATCTGGCCACCTCTGCTCCCACAGAAAAAATTAAAAATTAAAAACCTGAATGAAGCCCAGAATGCTGGCCTGCAAAATGTTTTTGTCTTCTTGTGGGGAAATGGCAAAGCGCTTCAAAGTCAGTAGTTATTTATCAGATTAATGCACATCTGATGGTTAAGTAGAGCAGTGCCATTCAACTTTTGTGCATTGTAAACCTTTGGAGCATACCTCTAGGCCATGTTAGTTTGACAACATGTGCCTCTAGGTCTTGGCTCCAGAAAATGCCTGGGTCTGCTCAGTGTTTTCCATGCAATGTCTTTTTTTTTAGTTAACATTCAGACCCTGTATATCTGCTCCTTTTTTGCTGCACTCTTTCAGTGTCCAGCTCAGCTGTTTGATTCAGAATCTCACCATCTATATAGTTGGTTCAATTCTTCCAGCTGTGATTTCTGAGAGACCTTCAAAAGCAGAAGGTGCTTTCTCTTCCTGCTTCCATCCTGCTTCATACCCTGCAACTCCCACCTAACTGCAACAAATGACACCCTTTTATTTTGTCAGTGCAGGGAACTGAGAGGTGCTGCTGGCAGGGAGCAATCCTCTTCAGCCTAGCTGTATTTTGCTTCTCGTTCCTCTGACTGTACTTAGAAGAAAAGGATTTAAAAACTGGTCCAGAACTGGTTGAATGGTAGATTGGGAAGCCAGAAGTGAGAGCTGTAGCAGTATTCCTCCTCAGCCCCCCCTTTTTAGAACCATGATGACTTCTATATTGTGGTTTGTAGTTATCAGAATAAAATCTGATGATGTCCCAGAGGCCTTTCTTCAGCTCTCTAACTCTGGGTGATCCTGCTGCAAGTACATGTCACCAAGTCAGCAGGAGTGTGGTTGCCAGTGCATTGCTGTTTACAACCAAATCCTGGTGTGTAACATTCCTGGTGAAGCCATATCCCTTTGTGTGAGCTGGGTGTTTGCTTGATGGCAATGCATGCAGGTGTCTCAGGTAGCAGAACTGCTGTTTTATTTGGAGTGACCAACTCTATTTCTTTTCATCTAGGGTGATTTTGTCACTGTTACGTTATGGTGGGCATTGGTACTGAGGGCTCTTGGTGTGCAACATAGGATGCATATATATACTGCAATAATTTGGTGTTTTTTTCTCAGGCTTGTTGCTTCCTGGTTATTTTCCTGCTTATTTTTGTAATGTGATTTTTCATACACTTCTGTATTATGAACCTTTTTGTTTTTTTAAGCTATCTCCGATATGCAGCTTTCATATCTTGGCTCCCAGCAACGTTGAACCTCATTGTAAAGTCCCTTCGTGTAAAAACCATCTAGTTATAACTCTCAAAAATAAGAGGCCTGTCTCCTGAGGACAGCTCCATATTGCAGTTGAAGTATAATCCTTAACATTGTTTTTTTGCTTTCAAATAGCTGGGGACAGTAAGTCAAGGAGTGAGAACTCCCTTTGTTTCATGTAGTGTGCATTGCAGGGAAAGAATGTAACAGAGCAGAAAATGAAGAAAGACATAAAAGAATCTCAGCTCAAGGAGGTCAGATCCATCACAGGCTTAGCGTTGCCTTCAAAGATGTCTGGGACAGGTGGCAGTTCGAGACAATCAGAGGAGAAGCATCCGCCAGCGCCGAGATAAGGGATTCTTGCAGAATCCTGCTATCTGCTCCCAGTTTGCTTTGATGTAACTCTGCTAGAGAAGACTTCTGGGAGCAGGCTACTGCTTCCCTCCGTGATAGGCTGCTGTTGTTCAGCCTTTTAAGGTCTCATTACAGTGGTCCTTGAGGATTAATCCTCTTTAAGGTTTACACGGGAATGGTTTTGTCTGAAGGCCCAGCCAGGGACCTCAGTACCACCTGTACAAAGCATTATTGCATTCTTTCATTTTTTTTTTTTTTTTTTTTTTTAAGTGGCTCATATTTAACAGTATTTGACAGAAAGTAAAGCCAAACATCTTGCCTTTTTTGCTTCCCTCTTTGGCTGTTACTGGGTTTTTGTTGAGCACAGCTTGAGCAGTCTCTTGCAGACACCGAACTATTAGCAGTAAATTGTACGCTTCCGGTTACTCCACTCAGCCTGCTGCTTTTGGCAGTCTCTCTTTTTCTTTTCTTCTCTTGTGCCCACCCCCCTTCCTGCTTCTAAAAGGAGGGGAGTGATGATGTTTGGCTTCAGAATCAGAAATCATCCTATTGCTGGTCTGTTCCTGTGCCCGCACTAGTGAATTTTGCGTTCGTGCCGTTTTGCTCGGGGTTCAGGATAGGGGAGTGCTGTCAGTTTTCACCACTAATTTATTAAAAAGGCACAGCAGCACTTTTAAGGGTTCGTTTATGAAAGTAAGTTTGCCACTTTCAAGGGACAAAGGCTGCTCTGGGTGAAATAGCAGCAAGGAGAGTGAAGCAGTAATTCACGTGGGAATCATACCTGGGTTTGGGGGTGCAGCAGCAAGTACCTTCCAGCTCCCTGCTGCATTCTGTTCTTGGTACTGTTTCTGTGTAACTCTTACAGATGTGGCTCTTGAAGATGGGAGAAAGGCTTGCAACCTTGATGCCAAAGAAAGGAACATTACTCTGAATTGGATTCTTTTTTTCCCGGTGTCATTTATTATTTTCCTATCAAAGTCATTTTGGTAGTGTAACTTCGAGATGGTGGCTGAGGTAAAAGTAAGACAAAAGTTCATATTGGATAAGTGAAAACAGCATCAGTGATCCTGACAGGGGAAAGTTAAGTTACTGCTCTGAGGGTATAGGAAGCTTAAAGGGATTCATCTGTATGGCACAGTAGAAATCCTTAAGTTTAGCTCTTCTTAAACCATATCAAACAGCTTGATGGCCCTAATTCAGATTATTACAAGCGATAGTGTTTTAGTTAAAGCAAACAAACACCACCAAAGCATTTCTACCTAGAAAATTCAGCAATAGTAGAAGTTGAATCCTTTTGGGGTAAAATAATGGGTTGTGCCTTGTTGCATACAAAGCACCTTGTCATTAGTTATGCAGTAATTTTACTTTATAAAGGAAATGCAAGCAAAGCAGCACCTTCACAAACCTTCTGGGTTGTTTTTTGAGTGTTCTGTTTGGAAGTTATGTGGTATGTTTAAAAGTGCTTGTAATATATTTATAACAGATTAGCTTTCTTTACATATAAAAATATTGTAGGAAACCTGATAGCTGGTGCTGGCTATATAACCCATAAATATGCCTGTGACCTTCATACAGTCTTACATTTCCAAACTGCACATAATTTAAAAGTAGTGCACGTGTTTAATTTTTACTGTATTTGTGAAGATTGTTAAATTCTGCCTGTACAGTTTTTTCCCCTAATAGCTAATTCTGAGAGGGTGGAAAGATGAGAGAAGCAGAAACTGAGGGAAAAAAAAAGATTAACTCAAATAAAGGTAATGAAATGTCATGATGTGAAGTGCTGTAGATCCCTTCAAGAAGACCTGTTGTCTGAAGAAATACAGACATATTTTTGGCAGCCTAACTTTTATATAATCAGACAGGTGTGTCATTTTATGCACATGCAATCAAGTGCTGTAGCTGTAGTCTTGATGCACATATTGAATATGTGTATAAATAAAATATTCTATACTTATTTCTCTAAGATACAGTTACTCTGAATAACATGATGTTAAATTTCCATTCAGTTTCTTTAATTTCACATCAGAGCTAGTTGTCAGCAGTTTAGACTTTTATAGAGCTATTCTGAAGGTTGCTGTTACATTTCTGAGTTTATAAAAATACCAGCAATATGAGACCTTTTTATTCCACCTGATGGTAAATGCATGAAAACCAACAGTGCCAGGTATTTAACTGAATTTAACGTCTGCTTGTGTAATTTCAAGGGGAAGGTGTCATTATGAGGCTTTTTTTTCAAACTGGAAGTCTGCACAGCAGTTTAACAATGGTTCAGCACAAAGTTAAATGTGTTTCAGGTGAAAAAATGTGCTTGGCTAAATCATGACCTTTCTTTTTCATCCACATGCAAGTGGGCTGAACAGGACAAAGGGGAGATGCTGATTGCAGACTTTGCAGCTTGTTGGGATTGTGGTGCTGTGGTCCAAGGATTCAGGTCCAAGGATTTCAGTGANATTTCTTTGCAGCTTTGGGGCTTTATGCCTCTCATGAGAAATTTTTCAATGGTAGTAAATCCTGCATTCTGCATTAATAGAATCTTTTTTTCTTCTTTTTTTTTTGCTAGAAAAAAGCAGAATTGTACTCAAAACTGATCTTAGGCTAACAAGTGTGCAGTGGACTAGGAGTTGTTCAAAATAAGTCTGATGGTTACACCAGTGTCTCTGTTTGTATTAAGAAAATGCTTAGCAATCTGAAAACTCAAAAAAAGCAATAGGAGTGTGTGTTTATTAAGTATTTTATTTATTTACTTACATACACAGATGCCATACAGCNACTTTGCAGCTTGTTGGGATTGTGGTGCTGTGGTCCAAGGATTCAGGTCCAAGGATTTCAGTGAGGCAAGAAAAGGATAGAACTTCCTTCTGGACCCTGAGGCTGAGTCCTGGGCTTGTCTTTATCCAGCTTGTAAGAAATAATCTCCAAGAAATAAAACGGTCAGCTGTAGTGTTGTTTGTACATATACCATGGGAACATTTACTAATAATAGTATTAGTGTTTTCTAAATAACAAAAGTACCTAGGAATCAGTGAGTCAGCCATCCTGAGAGTTCAAAGTGTAAAGTTCAGCCATTCTTTCATTGTGAGAGTAAAACAATATATGAAAATGAAAATGTGGGTGTTTATTTATTTTTTTTAAAGTGCTTGCGACATAAAGCAAAAATATGGTATTTGATTCTGCTCAACTGGAGAATAATAATGGAAAACTTAACTCCTAAAAAAGAAGTTTTCAGAAAGTTATAATCAGCCAAAAATAGGGGTTTGTAGGACATATAAATCTACTGCAGCAGGTGCTACCCAAACCTCTCCCCATATATGTATGTGTGTGTGTGTGTATATATATATATATAAAAAAATATATAAAATGA
>WEIV01019881.1:403763-538237 GCA_013390005.1 Calyptomena viridis
ATAGAATCTTTTTTTCTTCTTTTTTTTTTGCTAGAAAAAAGCAAAATTGTACTCAAAACTGATCTTAGGCTAACAAGTGTGCAGTGGACTAGGAGTTGTTCAAAATAAGTCTGATGGTTACACCAGTGTCTCTGTTTGTATTAAGAAAATGCTTAGCAATCTGAAAACTCAAAAAAAGCAATAGGAGTGTGTGTTTATTAAGTATTTTATTTATTTACTTGCATACACAGATGCCATACAGCTGCTGAATGCTATATTTAGCTCGTATAAATTTGTGATGGCAGCAATTGTTGCTAAGCCTGCAAGAAGAATCATATACTCAAAAATTGTGTTAAATGCAATGTAACGTGAGAACTGTGGCAATTCACCTCAGTTAAGTCATTTCAGTGACTTTTAGGTGCCAAAATTCAGATATTAACAAAGAGTTTGATTAGGAATGAAAAGCTGGATGGATTTTGAAGTTGGCTTCTTTCAGAGCCTTTGAGTCCTTGTGCACAGCTCTTTCTTGGTCTTTCTGTGAAGATAATCCAAACTTTTCTCCTTAATATTTTGTGAAATCTTATGTATTCTCCTTTATCCTCCAGATTTAGTTTCATCATGCTTAAATATGCACATGACCATCTATTTTCTTTCAGTAAAGCTGAGAGTGTCCTCCTGTAAAGCAAATAAACTGACCTAGGACTCATTAGGAGTGAAACACCACCCCACCCAAACCAGCTGAAAGCTTGCAAGTATGTCCAGGATTAGATTTTATAATCTAAAAACAAGAGCACAGATTAACTACTTGTACAAATAGTTTGATTAGAAGTGATTCCTTTTTGGTATTTTGGTCTACTGTCTGTTTTGCTGTTTCATGGTAAATACCCTGGTTTTCTTTCAAGGTGTAGTTTTGGTGAGAGAAAAGGAAAGTAAGTTTTTCCAAGCTTACAAAAGCAGTTTTCTAAGACAGTAAAGGACTTGTTAAACATGATTTTTCATAAAGTCAGTATAGAGCAAATGAGTAGTGGAGAACTTCTCTCGTCATTGACCCACTCTTTTTTTTTTCTTTTTTAAATGAAACAAAACTCCAGGAATGATTAAGAAAAGCCCCATGTCATGTGTTCTGTATGAAACTGTTTTTCTCTGGGAGCAGTTATGCACAGACCCATTTCCCATTTGCAGCAGCTGACAGGCAGAGAGGTTGAGATTTGTTGGAGATCTCCAAGGAAGTTTGTGGCAACACCACAAATAAAAATCTTTGTCTCGTATACTATGCTCATGCCTTACTAATTAACTAGAAAGACTTTCAAAGGGGATTGAAATCTCTGTTCCTAGCCTGGTTTTCAATCTGTGTAACTATTTTTAGCCTTTTATTTTATAGATGCTCTTCCAAAGTGCTATTTGCTATAATTTTTTTCACATGAGGCTTCTTAAAAACTGAGATTGGGTCAGTAATTTGATAGTTGATTACTGTTTAAATTGTAAATATTGCTTCAAGAAGTACATGGAGGCAAGGTACAGCTTGATGCAGCAATGTAGATAAATGGCTGAATTTTCATAATTGTTGAACACCAAGAAGTTTTTTTTGAACTTGGTGATGTGAAAATGAAGAGTGTTTTCTCCAACTTAATCACTCTTAAAGCCTGAGAGTTCTGATTTCTAAAAACCTTGGCCTCAACTTCTAGTCTTGAATTTGGGTATCTTTTTGTGTGTTTTGCCAGTTACCAAGGTGAAAATGAACTGGGCTGTAATGTCTGTAGTTTATTTTGCTTCTTAATGAAAGTACAGACAATGTCAGGTGTGCAGTGAATGCAGCACATCTCAGGGGAGCAATTATCAGCCTGGCCAGCTAAACTCACACCTAGATTTTTACACGATGGGCTCATTTTTTCCCCATTTACTGAAAAAGGTGTGGTATGGTTTTTGTTGTTGTTGTTGGTTTGGTTTTTTTTTTTAAAGAAAATAAGCTTATTAACATATTGCAATGTTCATTCTTGTCCTTGTATGGCACAAACTGCAGGTTGTTACAAAAAGTCTGTTGAAGTTGAGCATTGCCTTAATTGTTAATAATTGTTAATTGTTAATTTTAATACAAAGGAGCTGAAACTTTGCACATCCCCACAGAAGGAAAAAAAAAAGAAACTTAGGGAATGGTAGTGCAAGGACCTCCTGGGGAAACTCCCTAAAGAAAACACTCATTTTAATAGCCAGTTACACTTACTAAATGACAACAGTGAAATTAAGCTGTCTCACAGTTTATACAATCCCTGCACTTATAAACGTGAAAATTAACAGTTAAGGCTGTCATAAATCTTACCCACAAAGTAAATAAACACATTATTCTTATCAACTTTAAACTACACTAACTCTATCCCAAGTAATTAGTAGTTGAAATTTTCGTCTTGTAGTAGGAGGAGACAGGCTAAATTCTGACTATTGGTTTGAAAACCACAAGTGCTGCTCTTGAAGCTGTAATGTCAAATACTAAGAACTACACAGAAATCTTGCATGAGAGAGTAGTAAAACTGATATTTTATGCTAAGTACTTATTAATGATCTGTTCCTTAAGACCCCAAATAGAAGTCACTAGCTATTACATTTTTACCAAAAATTTTTGTTATAAACATTTCCTTTTAAACTCCGTACAGAATTTTACAGGAAAATCTCTTTTGGACATTTTAAGTGCTAAACAGAAATACTTGCTTTCAGAGAGAATGTGCCCTCTTAAAACAAAGCAGTTTGATAATGTGATATAATACAATTGTAAAGTCTCATCAGTTTAAGCCATAATGTTGTAGGTTCAGATGGATAGGGAACCTCTGTCCCCTTACAGCTGTTCCCTTCTTTACTTCTGAATTGCTTGGGTTTTGGAAATGACACTTTAGCCAGGTAGGCTTGTGTCACCTAGCAGCATTAAAGAGGCTTTTGAAATGCTGTATTTGGAATAGGCAGTTTTGAGCCATCACTGAATGGAACAATCCTGGGATTCTCCAAGAGCAGATATTGCTATAACTTCTCCAGGTGTCCCCTTTGTTAGCAAATGGAAAAGCAAATGGCTTTCAAAGTGACTTGGGCTTTGACAAAACTTTTGGAGGAGTAGATACCATAATGGAGGATCCTGAGCTCCCAAAACCCCCACCTGTGTTGCAGTTAAATGAGAGTCCCAAAGGGATAGTTGAATGTGTTGATATTTAATGCCATATTCCTCTGCACTGAGTTAAGTGATCTCCAGCCCAGTAAGACTTTACCAGTGCTTGCCAAATCAAGGCTTGAAACCTCAGCAAAAATTAAACTGAATATTGTTTCAAAATGTGAACCTGCAGGTGTAGGTGCTAATAAAAGTGAATAGGTATTTTCTGTGTGTAGCAAGAAACACAAGAGGTAGGTAATAATAAGGTCGAGTATCCAGATTTTTTGTTCTTTATAATAGAACAGGTTTGGAGTACTGCATTTCCTGTCTGTTCATTGGCAGCAATTACAATATTCTGTTTATTAGAGATAGGATTTGTGTGAATTATAACCTACATAAACAGCAGATATCAATCAGTGATCCTGATTTTCTTGCTCTCTTCCTCTAGCCCTCTTGCCCTGAAAGAATAAAGGAAAAAAACCAAACCAAACCCTCATTACAACTTTGCAGCAAGAGACTAGGAAGGGTGTAATGAGGAGCACTGTGCTGATATGTTTTAATAAATATTAGTTTACTGCATACCACAACAGAGAGCAAATACATGCAATTACTTGCAAATTTCTTCAGTGTTTGTACTTATAAATCTCTGCCTAAATCTTCCCAGCTGGGAGTTAGGCTGGTCTTTCTGCTGTGGAAGCAGGGCTTTGTTCTCATGTTCAGCTTTGGCTCAGTCTGGAATAATTCAGAAACGTATTAGATAGATTGCTGCTCCCAAAAGGCATAATGAAATAACCTTCACTCCCAGCCTTAGGGAAATAAGCACACAATCAGGGTTTGGGCAGATTTCTCGATTAAACAAAGAACTAACTGTGCACAAATTGCTCCCTAACAATTTGTAAAGAGTCCACTTTATAAATTTCTTGCAGATGTAAAGCTGATATTTTTTAATCAGAATGGCAGGGCTGTTAAAGTTGAAATGTCTTCAACATTCTCCCTTTGCTCCATAATTAACATCAGAAATATTTAGATTTAAAATGGAATTGGTAACACATCCTAGGTTAGTTTTGATTTGTTTTGGGGAGTCAGTGAAATGCAATGTCAAACCTAAGCTTAAAAACTCCCCTTAATACATACACTGAACTTAATCCATCTGGAATAGATTCAAGATAACTTGGTGCTGTCAATTTTTATTTTGTTTAATTTCATATGGTGTTCAGCAAAGGAATGAGAAGTTATTGCATTTAATGTTGTTGTGACTTAAGGTGTTCTCCGGTCAAATTATTTAATAAATCAAAATCAGGCTGTGGTTGTAGCTGCAAAGTGTTGTTTGGAATAGGATATTTAGAACATTTTTAGCAGCTCTCCACTGATTGAACAAGACTCATGTGTCGTGCAAAGAGCATGCAGTATTTTGATGAATAGCTGAATTAGATGGCAAGTCTGGGGACCCAGTAAACACAACTTCTTACTTTGCTGGCCTTTGTTTTTGACTTGAAGGCTTCGGTGCAAAAGAAAATACCACTTGATGCCTTGCTGTTTCTGTACAACCTATGCTCTCTCATCATCTGGAATATCCCCTGACATTTAAAAATACATACCTATTTTCTAGACATTAGCTTGCTGCTGATTGCCTCATTCTTCAGCTAATTAGATGGTTCCAAGGCTTGCTCTTCCCTAAATACTTGTGGATATTGCCACTATTGATGGAGAATGGTAAAGATTTTCGGGTAGTTTTTTCTGTGAAGCAACATTCCTGATCCTTAGGCTGGTGTCTGCCTGCATCTCTGGCTGAAGTCAGCAAACTGCAGTCACCTAACAGAGAGTGGAATTCATTCCCAAGTTTCCTGTGTCACGCTGAAGAGGAGCCGTGCTTGTATCAGCACAGCTGGCAGCAGATGTTGGTAGGTCCTGTTTCTGCAAGCACAACGTTCCATTTCAGTTTAAATGGACCTGATTTAAACAAAAAAAATACAGTGAACTTTGCTCAAAATGCCTGCAGCCACTTGCCATGGAGTTGTGCTGCTCTAAATCAGCAGCACACAGCCAGCTGCTGCCTGGGCCAGTGCTCAGGGACCAGAGGTGTCAGTGCAGCCTGGGGAGCTGCTCCTGCAAATCTGGGGCTAAGCTTCATGTCCTGCCCCACAACATCATCTTTCCACTGCTCTGCTCTGGGAAGTTCCCAGTTGGCAAGGTTTTGACTTGGAGGATCTCTGTCATGTTTTAACCTTGGTGGGTCATGTGTGGTTTGTCATGCAGGCCCAGCTGGCCTGACATCACCTATTGCTTTCAAAAGTGATCTGTGAGACATAAGCAGGAAGCCTGCTCGTGTGCTTTGTGACATTAAGGACAAACTTGGAGTTTCTAGTTGTGTGAGTTTAGCTGAGGTTTGGACATGTGTTAAATGGGGAGATAAAAATATCTACGTGCATCCACGCTGAAGAATGGACTTGTCACACTTCTACATAGCACCCATGCTCATCTTGTGTACTATGTGTGTAAAATGAGTAGAAAAATGCTAAAATGGTTTTGGGAGAGGTAAAGGCTAGAGCTGCTCACTGTGAAACAAAACAGCTAAATGGTAACCAGTGTTTTGAGCTAAAGAGAAAAAAAGGCGCAACTGAATTTATTAGGAAATTAATATTTGACTCTGTTTCATGTTTGACAGCTTTTACCCATCAAGCAGATATGAAACACTGTTCAAACTACCTGTATCCTGACAGCTGAACTCGGGGTTAGGAAATGAACTTTACAGTTAGAGTGGACATTTAATTAAATACAGTGTCATTTTGCCAGTGGAGACTGTAACAACTGCTAGAGGTGCTCTGCTTTTACACTGGAGAATATGCAGTGGCATGTTGAACAGGAAGGCCCCAGCTTGGTTTTCTTTTAAAATTGTGCTTAAATGTACACTAGATACACATTCATCACTTTAATCTAAACTCTACTCTAAATTAACATATATATCCTCTGAGATCATACACTTTCACAGAAGTGCTCTAATGAAACTTGGCAGATTTCACCCCGTAACATCATTTGTTCCATTCACTAGCAAATGCAGACCTCAAACAAGTCAAAACTCTGCTCAGTAATGAGTTCCATTATTTTTCTTCATGTTTTTGGAGTCTCAAAAGCCTCCTGTCCCATGTCTTTATTTTACAATAAGTCAAAAAAGCATGACAAGCCTGCAGATGTATCAAAGGAAAGCTTTCTCATGTTAGACCCTGAGATGTTTGTCATTTACCATAACCAAGTGTAGGACTTCAATTAGCATGAGTGACTTGTTGTCAGTAAAGAAGCTTTCTTCTCAGAACTGGTACATTAGCTGCTTGATGTTCAGGGATGCTGTTACACATACAGTTTGCCTGGTTGATTCTGTCATAGACTTTTGCAGCCTATTAATACTCATGTAAGGCTGACATGAAAACCAGGTGCCAAAGCAAGCTCATAAATATAAAAGTTTTATTCAAATTATTTTTTTTTTTTACCTTATGGAAAAGTACATATATATCACAGATGCAGCACTGGGGCCGGGCTGGGGAATGACTTGGTTACCAGCAGACCTTGTCAGCAGTTAATGAGGTGACTTGCTCAGTTTTGGGGTGGAATGTGGAGAGTTTGAGTTGACATGCTGTGTTTCTTCTCTGTAAGGGGAAACCAGTGTAATTCAGTTTTGGCCATCTTAGCCTATAGCAACAAAAAAAAAAAAGCTTCAGAAAGAATCTTTTATCTTGGAAACCTTGTGTATCTGCAGAAAAGCAAAGGAGCATCTACATGGGATTTTAACCCTTGTGTGAGCTGCAATGTCTGACCTGTCTCAGCTCTGAGCTTTCACTTGAGCTCGTGACAAGCAAGCTGGAGAGAGAATGTCCCTGCACCTTGGTTTAATTTATACAGTCTTAGGGTTTCTGCTCAACAGGGCAGATAAACTTTGACTTTATCCTGTGTCTAACTGCTCTGCTTAATTGTGTAGGCACCATTAATAAGCAAAAGACATTAAAAAACTCTGGGGCTTGCATGTTTTCAAGTTTTTGCTTCTTACGTTCTCATAGTTAAATCTAATAAATCTTATGCCATTCAACTTCAAGATAAAAAAAGTAGTCATGGTGGTAGTCACTTCTGCGTAGAAAAAAATTATTGGAATGCAGTCAGTACAGATCTTTCACCTTCACTAATCAAGTGATTTTGTAGTCATTCAGTAGTTAATAATAGGTTTTATTGCACTGAATTAACAACCGAATATGTCAGCTAAAAATAAGCACGAAGTCTTTGCTAGATCTTTATCCATTTTTTCCCCTAGATAAACATACATATATATATATATTTAAATCTGTTAATATATGTAAATGTAGCTCCTTCATGAGTTCTGGTTTTTTTCTAACACTGAAAAAAGCATTAAGTTTTAATAAAGTGAAATAGAATTCTAGTTGCAAGAGAAGGAAGGTCTGTTCTAATATAAATGTCTTCCCTTTAAAAAAATATGCCTGATTCAACATATGGGCTGATGACCCACTGAAGTCTTTCACTGATGTCAGTGTTGGTCTACAAGCCATGAATAGGTCAGTCAATGCCTTTTAGCATATAATATGTACAGATTAACTGTGTCTTTGGGGCTGTTCTGATGAGCTCTCTAGAAACATATTTTTGGAAGCAGGATTGGGTGCCCAAGAAGAGAGAGGAATGTCTTAGATGTATTTAATGAATTGCTATTGTGTGTATAGAAATTCTTAAGTAATCAAGAGTAAAAGCTGATGTGACCTGTGATTGAAAGTACACTTGGGGTTCCCACCATGTTCCCTGACTCAGTTGTGTTACAGACCAGCCAGAAACAGGGGAAGTTGGTACAAAGTTGCCCAGCAGATATTCCTGTCTATTCCAATTATTCCTAACTTGGATTGCTTCTGTTCCTACTTGTTTTTTCTTGGCTTCTCCTCACTTTGTACTTTATTTCAGTCAGACCTTTTTCCTTCTCTTTTCATACAGTGTCTCTGCAGCATGCTTAGATGCTGATTAATGGGTACCCTGACTCAGAACACCTGGCAACAGGAAGTTTTTCATTTAACAGTGGATAAAGCAGCAAAATGTAGAGAGCTCTCACATACCTCATTCTGGCTATCAAGTTTAAACAGCAATCTCATACATTCAGACCCCCACCATGTAGGAGAAAACTCTGTATGGACCTGGTAATATATATGCAGTTGTTGTCAGATGCTTTCAATTTAGGTCTCTCTAGTGCCCCACAGGTTTTATCTGATGTATCTCTTTGTTTAGTCTCCATGCTCTAGAATTCATAGGTATCTAACTTCTTTTTGTGAAAGAAAACGATGATGGTCTTTGTGTTTTTCTGTGGCCCTGCCTGTGGTTAAATGTTTGCACATGGAAGTTATAACCAGCTTGCTGGTGTGGGAATACTTCTGCTGTCTCTTTCTCTTGCTCTGTACATGGATGTGTGGGTCTTGTACTGCAGAGCATTCACTCATAGCCTGTGTTCTGGTGGTTCTCTTTCTCCTTTTGGTTTGTACTTACTGAGAAAGGAATGATTGATAGATGAAGGCTAAGAATTAAGATGAACATAATGAGAGGAGATTAAGGTTTATGACTGGTGTAAGGTTTGTGTAGTCAGTGATGAGAGTTGGAAATGATCAGGGCAGCATGAAACATAGAGACACCTTCATTAAGATGGAGTAAATTGGTCCTGCAGGTACTTGGGTCTTTGATTTTTCATAGAGAAAAACGTGTTGGACTGAGCACTAAACTTTAGGATGGGTCACCTTAGCTGTCAGTCTTCTCACTCATTCAAATGCCTCGTCTAAGACACCTGTAAAAGTGGATGCAAACAGCATTCCAGAAACTGAATAACCATCCTAAGGATGAAAGTGTGTCCAGATGGCAATCTTGTCACCAAACTTTCAGATGCCCACTGAATATTTAAGCTGTTCTCCCACTCAGTGGTTCACATTTTGCATGACTGAGTTTTCTTGTGGAGGTATTTGTTTTTAATTTACCTGTTAGTAAAAAGGGGTCCATCTGTGTTCAGGGCTTTTTTGAAGTACTTCATTGTTTCTGTCCACAGGCTTGGACATTTCCTGTGACTGTGTTTGATAGTCTCTAGAACATGCCTAAAGGGATATGTTTGTCTGTAGTCCCAGCTACATTGTAAATGTTTTTCTTGATAAAGCTTCCATTTAGCTTTAGAAGCCTGCATTCTTCTCAGACTAACTGATGTCACCTAAAACGTGGAATAATATATCTTTATACATCTGTTCAGCATGAAAGCTCACACCTTGCTGTTTGAGTGAACTTGTGCTGAACTAAAAATAAGAATATTTTTTGTCTAGTGGTGGTAAACTATACCCTAGTTAAGTGTACACAGCTTACCAGATCCATGTGTACTAATGATAGTGAGTATTTATAACCCCCCCCAAACAAATTCAAACAAAAAACCCAAACAAAATATGCTGTGCCAGAAACAAGAGTAGCCTTCAGGGTCTGCATATATATTTCTTTTTACATAATCTTGCCAAAAGAAGTTTCTTCTCTTTTCCTTTCTATGTCTGTACTTGAATAAAGATTGAATTTATGCAAGGTGGCAGGACAGCCCCGAAATGGACTGCCTTTCTGAACGTAAAATATTGGAAGAAAAAGAAATAGTTTGTAAGAGATTCAAATTCAGAGAGATGGAAGTTGTGCAAGGAGAACTTTGTTTGCTTTGCATGGCTGTTTTGCTCGTCTGTTAGACAAGCCCAAGGTGACACGTTGTTGACTCAAAAGGCTCTGCAGGAATGTTAAATGGTTATCATTATTTAATACTTGTGCTCTGTTAAATGACAGCCTCTACTTTACATCTTCAAAATGCTTTTCAAGCACGCTCTGGTTTCCAGGGCTGGAGGCTGTTCTTTTTTATGGGCAGTCCTCGAGGTCTTAAATCCTGCAGTGGAACTGAGCTGGGGAGGAGTTGCAAATAGAGTTTCTGCTTTCACTGGTCTCTGCTTGCTCTTTGTGGCACAGAAACAATCTCAGATAGGTTGGCTTTCTCTGGAGGTTGTGGCTGGTAGGCAGAAGTCCCCCTTTTACCTGTGATTACTGAGGGCTCTTACTTAGAAGCTCTTTTATGAAGCTCTTGGTTTACAAACTATACACATGTCTGCTGAGGTCCCCACAGGGCAGTCCTGCAACTTTTCTGCTGCTTAGGGGAAACCTAAAACGCCTTCATTTTGTGGGGGAGGAAGGGCAGGGCTAAGTTATATTTCACTTTTTTGTATTCCCCCTGAATTAAATGCCATTCTCTTATTCTAATCCCTTAGTGGGAGCTTTGCAGTTCTTACCAAGCACTGAAAACACTATGCTTTCTGAAAACCTGTATTAGAATGTTTGAAAAATTAACTGTCAATAATGGTGAAGTTTGGGCTTGATTAGTCCCTAAGTGATAAGTACAACTGACAGTGAAAGGTGAAAATTTATCCTTCTTGAAGTCAAGCAGCCCTTTCCCCCTCCTTTTAAGCATGTTGACTTTAGGCAACTCTAACTTTAGGAAATCTGAGTCATGTATTTTAATCTCTTCTGAGAAGCCTAATTTCAAGCTCTACTCTTTTAGCCTTGGCTTTAATTATTGTATAGTCCTTCCTCTTAGATTTGGGTCCTCCTGTGAATTTTGTGACGTGTTCTGAACAGTTTTTCTTGCTTTGCTTTGCAGCTGGCTATCAAATTGCTGTAATCTGTTCAATGCTACACAATTCATTCAGCTTAAAATATCTCTACCACACAATTCATGTGCTTTATAATTAATATACGTTTGTAATGAAAAACTAGATCCAAACAATGAAAGACAGGGAAAAGAGTTGATCATACACCGCAAACCTCACCATATTAGACCTCTAATTTCATTTGTGTGTTAGTTATTGTTTTTGTCATCAGATGGTCTTCTCTTCTGTGCCTTGCCAGCATTGCAGTACAATAGTTATGCTTTAAATGTACTTTGGAGAAATTGTAATTTTTTCAATACCTGTGACATTGTCTTAGACCTCTTGCAACACTCCTTGCTGTCCCTTTTTGCTGGAAGAGGAAAATGTTAGCTTGGCAGAAATCAGCATGAGAATTTAAGACAGCTAAGGTACATTAAAGTCTTTTATACTCATAAATTCAGAATTTTTCACTTAAAGGGCTTGCATTTTTTATGAATAGATACTTAGTGTGTAAAATCAAATACATTCAGCACACAATGAAAAATACCATTGTTGAGGAAGAAGTCAGGCTGCTAGAAAATACCCATAATACTAGGAAAATATCAAATTATGTGACAGTAGTTGCACATTTTTGAAGCGTGACCAAGTAACATATCATTCGAAGCATTTCCCTACCCTCTTGTTTTTTCCCCCCTGGAACTGGGAGGAAATGGATACTACACACCCACCCATTCACAAAAATCCTGGCAGGAGGCCAGCTTCCCTCTCTCTCTTCGTCCCTGAGCCAAGCTCCGGTCTCTTTTCCCCTTCTCCTTTCTTACTCCTCTTTGCAGTTGCTGCCTGCCAGATTTGTACCTATTTCATGAGCAAATGAGCTCTATGAGGCCTTCTCACAGAAGGCCCCTAGTATTGCTCATTATCCACACACATCCTACAATGTGCATTTATGCCAGACTCTTGGCTTGTTGGGCATTTTTTTTTTCTTTTTGGTTTTTACTTTATTTCTTGATTCTCCTTTAACTTTCTCTCTGTTCTTTTCTGTTGTTTCAAAGTGTCTGTACTGGCACAGGCTGCTGCCAGCAAGTGAGGGAGGGAAAAGGAGTTTGAAAGCCCTTGCACACATCCGTGTGCCAGATCTTTGCCAATACCTCTTCCCCAGCTGGTTTGGCAGCAAAAGTAATACCTGTTATGGCTGCAGCCACTCCAGATGCTGTGACTAGAACAGTGTGGCAGGATTTAAATGCATGGTCAACATGCCAGAGGCTGGGGGTTTGAGTCCAGAGCTGTCAAATGAAAAACTGTGTGTACTGAATTGTCCCCATGGTGATTCTCAGACACTTTGGGAATGTGAGTTTTGGATCATGTCCAAAGTCTGATTTTTATCCGCCCTTTCACCCCCCCCCCCTTTTTTTTCTTCTCATTTCCACGATGGGGTTAACACCATATGAAGAGGCACTAGGATATTAAATAGAGAACATTGGCTGGAAAAGCTCTTCCCAGCAGACACCTCTTCTATTTGATGGGCTGGAAACTCCCTGGCCTTCTTTAGCTTTCAGTGTGCTTAGGAGCTGGGAAGGTATGAGCTTCTACAGGAGGGTGAATGTGTCCGTATATGTCGAAGAGTGCCTGGTACAGCTGAGCCCCACTCGAGGTGCTGGCTCTGCTCACTGCTGCCCTGGGAGCATAACTGCAGCATTACTTTAGCATCCTGCTGGCCACAGCTGGGCTTTTTCCCACATACCTTAAGCCAGGAATTTAGCATGGAGCCTGCACATCCGCCTCAGTCAGAGGTGTGGCTGGTGCTGGTGCTCACCACCATCCCACCAGCTCAGGTACTGGTGCCCACCACCATCCCACCAGCTCAGGTACTGGTGCCGAGTGTGGCAGGGACTGTGCAGGCAACCCCAGCTCTGGGCTCACTGCTTGTAGCTACAGTGCCAGGGTTTATATTACCTGCTCTTGCTCCTGTGGGGCCCTTGTGAATCCGACTGGGCAGATACAGTGCAAGCATGGCTTTGCTCATGGGGGTCAGCAGCTCCAGGCTTCTTGTCCCACTCCACTCTCCCTCCTGTACTAGTAATGGCAGAGGGCTGTGGTGAGGGAATGGGAGTGTAGCTGGAGCAGAGGAGGGAGGCTGTGGTCTCTTCCTGTGGCTGCAGAGGGTAGTCCCTGAGACAGTTTAGCTGTACTTGCCATTTCTGGGCTGAAAGATCAGTGTGTGGTTTGTGCATGGGGGACCCAGCTCCCAGTCCTCAGGAGAGCTTTGCTATTCTCTGTTCTGCACACACTGGTCACATCTCTTGCATGCAGGCAAAGCCTCAGTGGGCTGCTTTGTGCATGTACCAAATATCCCTGGTCCTGGTACACATGCTATCCTTAAGGAACCGAATACACGATACAGCAGTTAAGAAGGCTGCTTTGGGTTGGTTAAGTTCTTCTTCTGCCAGGCCTCTATCAGGCTTTCAAAAAGTCATTACATTCTAAGTCTGCTCTCTGGTTTGCTGAGTTTGTGCAGGTGAGGTGAGTAAACTGGGTTCTCAGTCAGACTGATTTCAGTGTTGCTGAGTGTTGGTTTGGTTGACCATTGGTGCAGATCAGGTGTTATGCACGTCCTCTTAACTTAGCTCTCATTTCAGCATGGTCTTCACAGTCCTCCTCACACACCAGCTCAGTGCCAGAGAAGAAGGAATTTCCCTCTGCTCAAGGCACACATCTTCGAGCCAGGGATTTCTCTCTGCTGAGCTCACGTGCACAAGAGAAACACCATCTGCCTGTGAGCCAAGTGCTTCAGTTAAGAATGAACTTAATTGGGGATTACTTACAGAGGGTTTGTTGCAAACCCCCCCACCCCCCATTATGTGCAGCTTGGGAGAGGAGGGAATATGAGGTTCTTGTTTTCTCTCAAAGCCTGTGTCTGAAAAGGAAACTCTCCCTTGAATTTTTTTTCCAAAAGCAAATTCTATGCCAAACCTGTAATCGGATACAAATAGGAACAAATGCCAGAAGCAAAGGAAGCCAAAGGGAGCTTTTCGTCTTGAAAACAGCTTTCCCACCTGGCTAAGAAGTCCCTGCATGTGCCTGGCACAATGGGGCAGCTCTCCCTGAGTTGCCCATTTTAGGGCCTGCCTAGTGCTCAAATGTTGACTCTCTTCTCCATTTAGTCCTGGTTGTTGCTGCCTTACTTTGACCTTCCTAAAATCTTTCAGATGAGAGGGGAGGAAAGGTATATATGTCTTGTCCTTAGGGTTTACATGCTGCATCTATCTGGAATGGAACTTACAGCTCTTTAGGAATTAGCTCCTTATATTTCTGCCAGAACAGGCCAGAGGCCAGCCTTGTGTGTGAAGGAGAAGGTGGTAGATAACAGCCCTTTTGAGACACCACCTTTTAGTCTCAGCTTCTGCCATACCTCATCATAGGATCATTCACTACGTTCCAGTTAAAGATTAGTGGTGATTGTCTCTCTTGTTCCCCCACCAAGTTCTACCCATGATGCACTAATGAATCTGCAGGTCTATGAAAAATAGCTTTCCACCTCCTCCCTACTTTAACCATTCGGGAGCATTCAGCAAATTTTGGAGATACATTTTGGTAAACTGAAGAAAATGTCAAATGTACTTGTTGCTGTTTTATAGCCCTGATCATGTTTGCACATGAGAAAGGAACAAGAGTCTTATGTGCTCTCCATCTACACTGAAAGGCAGCTTGTGCCACCATTATTGTAAACAGCAGTGAAGGGTTGCCATCTCGTTTTGACTAATGAGAATATGTCACCAAGAGGAGTCTAGGAGCACAGGCTATTGTTGATGCCTCTTGTTCACATTCCTCTAGCAAGAAGGCTGCTGAACTCAAGCGTGATTGAGAGTCTCTCGAGGATGACCCTGGGCTTGGGCATCAAGGGAGGGGTCATTTTTTCCAAAGAGATGTCACCCCAAGTTAAACACTTGGAAAAGACAAGCCATGGTGATCTTTCATGGAGCTAAAATAGAGACCTGGATTTCTTCAGTGAATGCTTGTTATGTATTTCACTCTTAAATGTGCTTTCATAAGATGCTTATGTGAGTTGTTCTCTTGAGCTCATTTGTGGTTTTTATTGCTGCAGTATGGGTAGATGAAATGAAACTCATTGCAGACTGCTTGAGTAAAGAAAGGAGCAGAAATAACACTTGCTGAGAAAGATGGGATGATGCTTTTCCTGTGATTCTTCTCTGTGTTTGCGTGTCAGAGGTTGTGTGATTTCCTTATCTCTGCACTGACTCTTCCATACAGCTTGGGTGTCATGCAAGAGGGTGTCATGGACTTGGAAGAAAAGTTGTGGTCTATTGTCTGGTGCCTGAGATGAGGCTTAGATTAAGTCTGGCACCTTGAACCACCCGCCCCACAAAGCCATGTGCTGTTTGGGGAGGCATAAATTCTTTCAGCTAGTAGCTGGATGTGCTCAGGAACAAAAAACTGCAACAGAGGACTTGCTGGAATGTTATAAAAAACTGCAGAAGTGGTCTGTTTTAAGTTGAAGATTGGGGAATGGCATAATAAAAATAAATTGTTTCTCCCCTTTTTGTATTAGAAAAGCCTCAGGCCATAAACATCTTGAAAGAAATGGATTTTTTTTTTCACCCTTCTGAATGGATCAGAGTTGCTTGAAAAAAATCATAATGTTTGTACATAAACCATAAGAGCAGTAGGGTTTGGAGTCCTATTTTTAGTGTCAGTTAGTCAACTAGCTTGGTACGCTGGGAAATTCCCAACTCCTGGCACCTAAAGGTTATTATTATCAGCTCTCCAAGAACTGGTTTAGAAGATATTTTAGTTCCATTAGCTCAGCTTGTGTTATCTGTTGTAATAATAATAGTAAATTTATTGCTTGTATTATCATAGCCTCTCAAAGAGCTGGCTATGACTGTTATTTTCCCTAGTTCATGCTGAAACTTAGGGGATTTTATTTTCACTTTAAACCTAAATTCAGTCTTTCTACTAAAATTCTCAGAAAGGATCTTTCTACCTCATGTCTTTTGGAAAGCAATGCTTTAAGACTATGATTTGGCTATATAATGAGAATGTAGAAGAATTCTCAATCCTTAATAGATAGAACAAAAGTTATCCTGTGTACAGGAAGCATCTACGCAGTCAAATAAAAAATCACTGACATATGATGAGCAATTCTGGTATGGACCAAAACCTCTGCAAACAACTTTAAAGAGAATAACAGTTAAAATTCACAGATTTTATTGCCAACAGATACCATTTGTAACACAGGTGTACTGTCCTGCCATCTCCAAGTATTTAGGTGTTCAAAGTTAAAACTTTTTGTATGTCATTATGCAAAACACATACCACCTGAAATATCCTATACCTACATACCTGCTCACGTATGTTTTTCTTGGATCTTTTCATTTGAAACTTGGGGGTTTCTTATTTTCCAGATTTTCCCTTTGACCATAATAGCTGGAAATATATGTGTGGCTTTTGGTTTTAGTTGTTTTGGTTTTGTGTGGTGGTTTGTTTTTTTTTTTAAACGAAAGCTGAGATTCCTACTTAGTGACATGACTGAAAATACTGGAGCTTAAAAATGAAAAGAAATATAAGACACAAGATAAAAATCACTAGAGCTGGCTATGCTGACTTGGCTGAAACAAATGATAAAAGAGTCTTGACTTAGTGGGACTAATTTTACCCTGCATATGAAAATAACCGAAAAATATGTTTTGAGTCACTGCAAAGTTAAAGTTACACTTACTGAGGTGTCCTAACCTTCACATCCATACTTCATAAGACTTGATTCTCCCTAATGAAAACGTTATCTACTCCTTTCCTCTTTATATGATAATTTGAATAACTTCAGCACTCTCACAGCTTGTGAACCCTCACCCTGCAGCCAGGTGCAGCCTGTCCCTGTTTATGAACTTTCTGAAGGATATTTAGATTTTTTGGTTGTTTCTTTCTGCCCGAGAGTGGATATAGATAGATATATATGGATATAGAGCATATAGATAGTTTATTATAGATAGTTTATTATTTTTTAAGGTTGTGCTAAAGTTCTGGGCATACCATGGGGCTGTGCTTTGTGACTGATACAGACATGCCATCCCTGTAGCTTCTGTGTTCACCCCGATGATGACAGTAGTGATGGACATGCTGAAAGTGCCCTTATTACTTGTAATGACCTGCCTCGTGTCCTTTCCCTCAAACATATAAATGTTGGTATTTTGATGAAAACTCTTCAGTTGGCACAAAACAGTTCCGAGTTGCACTTCTGTCTTGAAGTGTATTCCCAGCTCGGTGATGAGTGTCCCCAGGAGCCATGGGAGTGTGCAGAGGTGAGGGCAGGTGACAGGAGCCACCAGCACAGGCTGTCTGCCATTGCCTCTCCTTTCTATGCCCCGTTTTGTGGTTTTTTTTTTTCCCTTCACTTTCTGTACTTGTTTCCCGAGGCATTTAAGTCGCCGTGTGTATTTTGTCCAGAAGNTTTTTTTTATTTCCCTTCACCTTCTGTACTTGTTTCTCGGATATGAGAGTATGTTGTGTCTCCCGAGGCATTCGAGCCGCCGTGTGTATTTTGTCCAGAAGGATGTAGCTCAGTGCTTTATCTAGTGATTCCTTTGCTGTGCAGCTTTCTCACTCCTTTGTACAGCTCTCTGATGTGTTCCAGTTTAACCACCGAGCTGATGGAGGTGGAATAACCTTTTCATTGCTCGGGGTAAAACTTGCTGCCCTTTGTGTAGCCAAATACACCAAAGCAGGCTACCAAAGCAGCACTGCTTTTCCAGTTTAACAGGTTTAGCTGATGTTACCGGTTTGCCACCGAGTTTATTATAGTTTCATAGCTCACCCAGGGCTGGCAGAGAGCGCTTTGGCTTTTCTTGCTTTGCCTGTGCAGCCGTAGCGATAGTCATCGGGGCTCTCAGCCCTGCAGATAATCTCCTCGGGGTTATCATTTAGCTACAAACAGTCGTGTGAAGTATTTGTGAAAAGGCTTTTGAAGTGGCGTTGCAGGCGGATGCTGCCCGGAGCTGCAGAGCAGGCGGTGTTTACACAGGGCCAGAGGATTTCTGTGCCTGGTGTGGTTCTCCTCAAGTGCTCGTATTCTGCGGCTACGCTGTTTGCCTTTCTAATGAAGTGAACTGTTTGTTTGAAATATGTGGTAGAAGGTATTTAAACAGAGACTAAAGTAAACTTTCGGGCTGTTCACGTAAGCCGTGCATATCTGGTTTGTGAAATGAGGGAAAACAATTTGGCTGCCGCTCACCTCTGGGAAAGGCAGTTAGGAGCTGTTTAAAGAGCGAACTGGGCTGGGCACATGTTGCTGCAGCCTCGTACAGGCCTTCGGTGGTGGCTGCTGCTCATGTAGGCATTCCTCAGGATGCTGCCTCGATGGAGAGCTCAAAGTTGCTGTCGTTATTTAAAGGGGGGATTTATTCATTAGCTGCGAAAACTTGGATACATTCATATTTGATTAAAACCATCCCAATTAGACAATGGACTGTTGAGAGCCAACATATGCTATTGCCTCTATAACGTCATTAGTAACCCAGAGTCCCCACTTTGAAATCAGATCGTGCCCGAGTGTGCAGACATCTGTTTCTGCCTAGCCAGATGGAGGTCAGCAACATAACTTAAATTGCTAATCCTCATTGCGGAGAGGGGAACGGGAATCTGAGGAAGGTAGAAACAAATGAACTCGGATCCTGCTCCTGGCAAGGCAGGAGGTATTGATGGCGCTACAATGCCTGGAACATGCTCTGCAGAGCTCTGGTAGTAAGTTTGTGCCTAACCGCAAGCAGAAGTTCAGGGGGCGGAGGAGGGCTGGGTGAAGTGATACTCTGTGGTTAAGGCATTACAGAGAACCTCACTGCTGTGCCTGGCCCTGCCACATTTGTGTCTGATGGGAGCGTTAGGCGGCTGCAGCAAAATGTTTCTCAACAATGACTGGCAAAACGGAGACTTGGTGGTGGGGAATACTTTTCACCCCTTTGCCATAACACAAAACAATTAAAACCGGTCATGGGGGGAGTTCAGGAGCAGAGATTTCCAGTCCTGTCCAATAGAGACCATATGTTTCCATCCATTATTTATATTTTTTGGCGGGGAAGAAGGCACCAAGTTGGTTGGGACTACAATGCCACATCCTCTGACATTGTTTCTCTGCTCATTCTCCTCGGGAGCAAGAGGAGTCACAACACTTCAGACTCCTTGGGTTCAGCGTAGAGATTAAAACAAACAAAAAGTCCTTATGCTCCCGGAGTGCAATAAATATGCTAGAATTTCAATAGGATCCAAACAAGTGACAATAGCATCATTAAGAGCTGGCAAATCCTTTGATGTTATTGACCAGAAAAGGACTGTTGTGGTCTCTGTCATGAACATTTAAACTTTTGACCTCCAACCTTTGTGTCAAATGGCTTTTCCATATGGAGAGTTACTATACCTCTCTTAGTGCCACTGCATTTAGTAGAGCATCAAACACTTCACTGGCGGGAAACTGATGCTTAATGCATTGGAAAAGCTCCAAGATTGCCAGAGGGTGGGACTGAGAAAACTGTCTCTTCTGCTGCTGAAGGGTAAATGAAGTCCCCCCTTTTCCTACAGCCAGATTGCATCTGAACTCCACACAGGAACATGGAAGTGTGCATTGCCTCTTGATGAACAGGGGACACAAGTTTTAGGTTACTTTTGTTACCACCTCTTTTATGCAGTGTAACATGCAAACATACAACTGAAAGGTGGACTTTTACAGCCTGGGAGTGTCCTCATGCTTATGCCACAGGGCTGAAATCCTGCCCTTCGTGATGCACTGGCCAAGTGTCAGGGAAATGGGTTTGCAGCCACCTTAGAGAACATGGCCAGGAGTGTGCAGAGTATGAGGGGCCATACTGGCCCACCTGGTGTCCTTTCCAAGCAATGACCAAAAGCAGATGCCCAGGGGTTAATGTAAGAATATGGCAGGTGATTTTCCCTTTGCCCTCTGCCACTTTCACAAAGTCTGCAGTCAAGGAATTTATTGGTGGTTTCAACACTACACTTCTTTTCTGTGACTTTCCCCCGGAGGCCATTTAAACTTCCTGTGTCCATAGCCTTTGTCACTTGGCCACGTGGCAGGGAATTGTGGTCTGTGCACCTCGTCCTCATTTGACCATCTTTCCCTTCTTCTGACTCCTTTTGTCTCCTTGTAGCACTTCTAGCTTCTTCTCTAGGACATAGAGGGGAATGAAGAGTGGCCTCCATACACTTGGGTATGAAGAAGAGTACTTTCCTATTTTTCTGATATTTTGTGCTCCACCTAATTCTGTGTTGTTTCCTGTCTTGTCCCTTAATCATCAAGCTGCAGAACATGGCTGTGCACAGGCACAAAATGTAGCTTTTTCCCTTGTCTGCCTGGAATGGAGGCTGGAGAAAGCTATATTGTTGTATACTCATCTCTGGTAGTGCCAGAAAGCTCAGTCAGAGCCTGGGGCTCTGTTGTGGTAAGCACTGTGTGAAGGTGGAAACTGCCCTGAGGAGTTTGTTTTTGTGCTGTTGGTATGCAGAAAAATCTTTGCTAATGCCAGGGGCTGCTTTGCCCACTACTGCTGGAAGTGTTGGTAGGATTTATGAGGAACTTCCATACTCTCCCATAGAGAGAAAGCCCTTTGGTGGGCAAGAGGAATTGGGGAATATGGACAAAAATCCTAAAAATCAAAAAAAGTGTTGTATCTAAAGCTGATGTTCGAGTTCTGTGTGTGAGTAGTGGGAAACAAAGAAGTAGTTTGTAAAGAAAAACGAACTTAATAAAGATCATGAACAAAAGCCAAGAGACATTAGTAAAGAATGAGTAGTTAGACAATTGAGCCACTTTTTTTAAGGAATTAAAGAAATAATGGGTAGTGGATAAAAGACTGTCATTCTAGCTCTTGTTGGGACTTTTTAGTGAAGAGGGTCAGAGTGTCTCAGAAAGGATGTTTTCATGTTAACAGTGACCAGGCTGAGGCCCAGGGAAGTGGTGCAGTTTAACTATGGTCATTTTGTTAAAAATGTTTGCCTCAAAGTTTGGCTTGCAAAAGGTAACTAAGATTGATTGGAATATTGACAATATGACATTCTCAAAAATAGGCTGAATGAGCACTTAGGATAAATGTCAGTAGGGCAGATTAAGAGAATTCACTATACTTTCCATCTTCAGTAATGATCTGAAACAAAAAGTAACCAGCATAAAAATTAAATTTAGGGGAGAAGCCAGTTTGTGTTGTCTTCTTTTGACTTGAGCAGTGCCCATTTCACCAGCAGTCCCCTAGAAACAGTATGGTAGGTCACTGCCATGTGGTGAAGGCACTGCCTCATAGTGGGAAAATGAAAGGTAATGGCATTTGAGACTGTACAAGAAACACATACCCCTGCTGGAAAGAGAAATTTGCAGAAATATGTTATTTGTATTATACATTTCTAAGGCTGCCTCTCCTAAACAGTATCATGTCAGCCTACATGAAAACCTGAAGCCCAAGACTGCAGGAGTGACAACCATATGTCTCTCACAAGCTGGAAGAAATCCAGAAAGCAAACACAGGTGACTCTGATTAATTTAGAATGTGGACATAGAGATTAAAGGATGCAATAAATGCATATTGCCAAGTGATCTGACAGCACATGTGACTATCTGCTCATCTGCAAGAGCATGAGGAGTGTAAACACCACAGAAGGAGAGTAATTGCTAAGGATGATACGGAGAGAAGCGAAATAATTATGAATATTTGGATGAAATTTAAAAAAATCAGTTTGAACAGCAGGGAAAAAGAAATCTCTCAGAGTGTTCATTTGATTGTGCATCCCATAGAATCTGAACTGTTTTAATATCTAAAAATAGGCATAATTGATCTAATTATACATTTTCCCCTTTAATTCCTATCATGCCATAAAGTACTCATCAAAGCTGCTAAGTATAACCTGTTTCCAAGTCTTTCACCCTGTGGTCCAGACCTTCAGCTGCTGGAAATCTGTTTAGCTGCAGTGATTTTCACCATCTTACACAGATACCCAACTGAGGTTTGGCCTTTCAAATAGCTTTTGAATTTGATTCTGGTACACAGAAGAGCACACAAGTCTTGAAAACATCATTTAAACAAATAATGTTTGCAGCCTGACTCACACTGCTGATTTATAAACTTCTAAGAATGTCACTAAAGCTCGTTGAATTACCCAACTTGTCTTTATTTGTTCCCACATCAAATCAGCAGCAATACATGGATATTTCTAGACTTTTTTCCCCAGTTTCTAGCTTTCTGTTGCCTCGCCTAAGCCACATTTACCTTGGCATTTTACAGATATTTGTCATTGCTGAGTTAGTATGTGCAGCTGATAGCAGGGCATTCAGATGTGTTCCTTGAGCTGGGGTGATCCAAGCTGATGTGTGGCAGCAACTCATTCCCTCTGTCCAGAAAACCCACATTAAACCTCTGCTTAGCAGTTCTTTAGAGTTGAGGGCCTCCCCGTGAGATTTCTTTGGTTCTCCTCAGCGTGGATCCGGATTTATTCAGTTTGGAATCTTTTCATTTCCTCAGTTTCCATTTTGTAGCTCACCTTCAAACGGTGGAATTTGTTGTGTGTTGTAGAAATGGGTATGTAGATAGGTACAGATTATTTGTGAATGTATTGTGGTTATGCATCCAGTTACTTGCTGCTCACACTGGAGGAAATGTTGAGGATGTGATCTTTCATACACATTCCAGAGCAGCTGGCTGAAACCACATGTCTGGGTTTCTTGAGAGTTAAACATGGGTGTTCATTTTAGTTCTCAGGGGTGGATTTTTGAGTGGGGGAGGCTGCACTGACACATGGTGGCACAAGAAGTTAGAGGGAGGAACAGCAAAACAGCAAGTGTGTTGCAAGGCAGAAGCTGAATTATTTTTTCACTGCAGAGTCCTTTGGAGGTAGGGGAGGGAGGGATTTCTTTTGTCAGCTTCCCGGCAGAGGACAATTTGTCATTTTCTTGCAGAGACCACATTATTAAGTTTGTTAAGAAATGCTGCATGCAATCCAGAGTTTGTGAGAAAGATGAACTGTGCTGTACCCAGAACCAGCTGCGTTAGATGGAACAATTATACCTCCAAGTAACAGGATGATGAGGTTAAGATGTCTCACTCTCATCCTCTGTTCCTGAAAGCATGGGCCAATGTACAGATGCTCTCTCTATGCACTTGTACTCCTGTTCATGAAGGTTTTCTGAGGTTGCTTATAGCATGAGGCAGCCAGTGCTTTTTGGGTGGAAGGCAGCATATTCCTGTTGCATCTCCACCAATCTGCTGTCTGTTTTTGGGCAAACTGTCCTGGTGGAGTGCCTTGGCTTTTCTCCTCTGGAAAGGTATGTCCCAGGAGGGACCCCCATAGCTGTGGGGCAGCAGTGCTGTGCCCCCCACACCTCTCCAGGCAAGACTATGACTGCCTGATCAGGGCAGCACAAGGAGTCCTTTCTTTGCTTACCCGTGCATCCATCCCAGAGTAAACAGTCATTTGTAAATCACTGGACTATGATGAATCACAGATTATGTTCTTAAAGAATTAGAGACTTTTCTGTCCAAGGTGTTCTGTACACATGATATATTTATTATCCTGCAAGTCTGCCTCTTACTGCATTTTTTGAGGTCTGTCCTCTCTCTGTGTGTGTCCCTTGGATGGGCAAATGGTTTGCAGCACTGGAGTCAGTTGAGTGGACTTGAGGAAGTTTAGTAAATATTCCAGAAGGCAGTCCTGCTCCTCACACAGCAGAGTTGCAGTGACTGGGAGGAATAATAAAGTGTTCAAACTGAAATCAATCCAGCGGTTATTTAGCCAATACCTGCAGCAAATTTGGCATGTTAAAACACCTCTCAGTGCCAGGTGGTGAAACTATTCCAACCACTTTTATTCAAGCACAACGATAACTGCTCTTCCTTCAAGTGTTTGGCATGATGGATGTTATGGAACTAAAACTAAAAACAATGAAACATGTTCCCACAAGGTGTTTAAGTTTACTAACTGAAATGTATTAAAAAAAGATGTTCCATAGTCTTAACTTTGGTTTTTGCAAAGGTAGAAACTACAGTTCAGCCATAACAAGAGGCACAGAGCTGGAGCTGTGCTCTAGTTTGTGAGGTTTGGCCTGGAACTCTTGTGGTTTATTTTTAAGATCTGCAAGCATCAACAGAGGGTAGAGAGGGGAAGTCTGGTCATCATTAATACACACAGACACATGGAAAGGGTGTGATCTGATGCAAAATTGTCTTTTCTCTCAACGTGTTAAATCTACTGTATGTTATCACAACTATCGCAATTAACATTTTGTGTTGCTTAAATGGAGAGGATTTGCCCACTAAAAGTTATTTTTCCTCAATCTCCTTCTGTCTGTTTCTTGGCTTTATACACTTATTTGCTTTTTTTTTCCCCCCCAGTTTTGCCATGGCTTTTTCTTTTTCCTGTTTAAAATCCCCTTCTCTGTGAAGTTAGTCGTGCCCGTGTCAACACAACTGGGAGCCACACTGGAAGTGTGCTTGGACACAGACACAGGGAAAGTGTCCTGAGATAACTGCCTGTAGCACAGCAGAGGATCAACCTGCAAATAAGCAGTGCTTCAGATGGCAAACAGCCACGCTTTAAGCAGGGAGACTCTTCAAAGTGCACCAAGTGTGTGCATTAACGTGTGGCTGTGGCTCAGTCATTTTTTCTTGCTGATTAAAGCCTCTGTATAAGCATACGTAGAAAACATAAATCACCCCTCTTTGAAGGAGAACTAAAAAAACCCCAGAGACAACATGTGCTCTTACTGAGCTCTAATGCAAACTGTAATTAAACAGAAATCCAAAATAAGATCTTTGCTTGGCAACTATGAATGTAATTCTTGCCATAAAACCTGGCAATACCATTAAGTTCAGATCAGTTGAAGGAAATGTATGTGAAGAAGCAGTGGTGCCCTTAGGGACTCTGCAAAGCTGAATATTAGAAAATTCTCATCTGGTGATCAGCTTGTGAACCAAAGGAAGTGTAGAAATTTGCTGGCAAACTCTTCAAAACTCTTCTGGGTATTGAAAAGACATTAACAGGGAGGCTATATTTTGCCTGAGACTATATCTGTTACATCTGGTATGAAAGCTTGGTACTGCCGAGTTCAGCATCAAGACTGTAATGGATTTAAGTGGAAGGAGATTTCACCTCAAATGAGGTTATACCTGAGATAGAATTTTGCATCTGGCTCAGCTCTGACATGTAATTTGGCGAGCTGATGGTCCTAAGGACAAATGTGCTGAAACATAACGAGGGCTTCCTGTGCTGGGCTTGAGTCCTGTGTTTTCTTGGCCCTGACCTTATGACACGGGTGCAGACACTGGGGCCACACTGGGTGCATTCAAGCCAATGCAGGCGTTTTCTACAGTAGCAGATGTTTTCTTGATGTGCTGAAAAATGCAGCCTGTCATTTCAGCAGCCATCTCCCTCCAGGGTTTGCAAGGAATCACAGGGTGCCTGAGCACGTCAGCTGGCTGAGGGCAGAGTGTTTTACTAGCGTTATCACCACATCTGAACTTGCAAATGTAGTGGTCCCCTAAGTAAGGCTTATTTGAGAGACTACAGAAAAGTTGTCACGAACTTCAGTGAGTTTCATAGCAGTGTAACCCCTCTGCTGTTGTCTCAAGGTGTTGCAGAGCACCTTTGAGCCAGCTGGCATCGTCCCCCTTTCCACCAAGTGTCACTGTGAGTTGCTGCTGCCGGCTGCATCTCATCACACTTGAGTTCAGGTTTGCTGTTCAGCAGCAAGGACCATACATACCTGTCTTTTCTCTCGGTTTCTTTATCTTGATGTTGCCGCAGAGACTTTAGGTTGTCAATTTTCAGAGGTCTCTTCTTTTTTCCTGTATGAGAATGATTGTAATTTGAGAGAGATGATCCTATTCACTTCTTTGAGAAGGCAGGAAGGGTTCTTGAAGGAGAAATAAAAAGGCACATTTTACACAACAAAAAGTCAGCATAAATTGACATATTTTCCAGAAAATCTCACGGTGATAAAACTGATGAGTTTGTAGCATTGTCTCCCATTTTGTTTTAGGGAGACTGCTGGCTGTGCAGGAGACAGGAGAACATCTGAAGAAAGCTCAGAGTAGTAGGCACAAGAGAATTCAGAAAGTGGCAACAGCCACCAAATTGGGCAATGCATGAGGAATGTGTTCAAGTGTATTTCCAGTGCCTTGGCATGTCCTTACAAGTTCTTGAAAATAATGAAATTCAAGCACAGAATCAGGTACTTCTACTGAACTGGAGCTGAAGGCTGCAAATACATAGGCAGCATCTGCCTCTGTACTGTACTCTTATGTCAGGGAGTCTCTGCAAGGATGTAATTGCTCCAGGAATTCACAGTTGTATTTGGATGTCTGTAAGAAGACTGCCTGGCATGCACTGTGGTAGTTTGCATCCTAGCCAGAATTTTTAAGACGGTGATAAATAATTTCTCTAACAAAATAGGAAGTTAGATTTTGTCAATTTGTTTTGGTAAGAAGTAGGAGTTTTGTTCCTCACAGTTTTTAAGTGAGAAACATAAAAACATAGAGCAGATATCCTGAGTTTTCTCCCTGGTTTTCTCCATAGGCAGAACATCTCCCACAGACAACCAAGAGTCAGATGGGTTCAGATTCAATTCTAGCCTGAGTAGTCTCACTCAGTCTTTACTCACCTACAACATAGAGGCACTTCTGCCATAATTATTTAGTATTCTGATGGTACCTTTAATGAAATAGTTACTGGATAGGAAATGAAAAAGCAATCTGAAACTGGCTACAGCCTCAGTTACTGCTTTGTAAACTTATTATGTATTTCCCTATAAATACGTGTCAACCGATTACATTTACGTGCAGTTTCAAGTGAATTCCAAGTGAAGCCCTGGACGAATGGTGCTTTGGCAGCACTGTTTGATCTAAGAGTCTTTCCATATAAATATTCAATGCTTTCCAAAATGGAGGGGTTTTGGGCCCCCAAGCATGTAGAATTTACCAGCTACTTTTGTGCTGAGTGCTGACCCAAACGCAGCAGAATTTGAATTCCATCCGTAAAATTGACTCCACCAGTTCTGTAGTTCTGTCCATTATTCTCCCTGTCTCCCATTTAGCATGTTAGTCTGCTGACAGTAGAGTACACAGCACTTCGCAGCTGGTTTGTGGAACCATCAGTCAGGAAATTGTATGATAAATAGGAGGTAGCCAGGTTTAGTGGCACTTTATTCTGCTTCAGCAGTTTCAGCCTGACTTTGGAAAAGTCATCATGTGGTTTTTCTTAAGGGTTGCAACAGGAGATGGCTACAATGTAGTAACACTACACATAGAGTTGAGTTATGATGTTCACCAGCTGTATTGCTCATGTGTAAATAATAAACTGTGAGATGGATAATTATGTTGAGGTTTGATATGCAGCTCTGCTCCTGCTGACAGAGACAGCTCCCTGTGCCATGATGGAGTACGGCTGTTTCCCAGATGGAAACTACAAACAAGATGCAACCAAGATATACAAAAGAGCTTAATGTGAGAGGACTCAAAAAGATGTTCGTGGAGATTTATAGCCCCTATGTAAATACAACTTGTTGATGCTTTGCACAGGACTCAGAAAGCAGAATACGCTTTTTGGGTTGTTTAATACTAAGTTTTCATTTCCCAGATAAGGGAAGGTAGGTTTTACATTCAGGAGGGTCAAATGTTGTTTCACTGTGTAATTACTTGGAGTGCTTTTAATGGGTGGGTGCTCAGACAGGGTGAGAGTGGGACAGTGAGGAAGCTTGGCATTCCAAGTGGGATTGCTTGTTTTGGCCAAGTGAATCAAGACTCACTCTTTGGAGATGCATAGGGCAGAGAAGGATTTGCCTTTGCATCTATGAGGTCGTTAGTGACTTCCTTTTTTGCTGAACAAAGAAAGGGTGGCAGACTTTGTATCCTAAAATGCCAGACATCTGCTTTGAAACCTCCTCCCTTTGGCTTACACTGTAGTCAAATAGCAGCAAAGCAGGGAAGAGGGCAGGCAGGGAGATGTGCTAAAACATACTCCTCATGTCCCTTTTCTCCTTCACCTTGGCATCTGCTGAGGGATGTTTCAGGAGGTGGCAGCAAGCAACCTCCCCTCTGATGACACTGTGTTCCTAGTCATCTGTGACCCAGTTTTTGATCCCACTGAGGCCCATGAGTGATCACATGGGGAGTAAAGCTTGAAACCAGTTGCATGCCAAGGTCCAGTTGGTGCAGCAGAACCAGAATTAAAGCTACTGTGAGTTTGAGCTCTCAGTTTACATCATAAGCCACAATTATTTTTCATTTATGGTGCCTCAGCCCTGAGTCAGTAAATGGCAGAAATGTGCTGGTGTCATTTCACAAAATTAAGCCATGGAACTGGACAGGCTGTGTCAGATGTTTCCAGATTTTCTTGAAATACTGGGAATATTTCCTCAGCAATTACATGATTTACCCTTTGTCCTCTGTGTTTACTCCTTCAGGGCAATGAAGTTTTTTCCTGTAGCTCTTCTCCCACTTCAAAACATAATAGTAAACCAACTCAACTTTTTACAAACACCATGAGGAAAAATCCTTTCTTTTAACCATCTCTAGTTGGCACCGGGGAACTGCTTTCACAAACGATATAATCTAGGAGGAGGTTTACATTCTGCTGAATAAGAAGGGCAAGAAATATAAAGAGAATATACCTTCAAAAATCAGTGGGCAAAAATAAAATAGGCTCAGTTTTACTGCCAGTGCATAATTAAAGTTTTCTTTCCTTCTAGAAGCATTGTAGTAAATCCATGACATGACCTCATGTCTGTACTTCTCAGCTTTTGGTGTCGGATAAACACATGACTTCATGCAAAGTGGCAATTGGGTAATAATTGTGCAGGATCAGCTTGGTTCGTGCTGCTGGAGGAGATGCTTAGCATCTCCCTGGACTCCTGAGCATCTGGGAGGCAGTGGTGAGCAGCGTCCTGAGGCACACACACCGTGCTGGTGTGCTCCGTGTGCACTGTGCCCTGGGAAGGTGGGAAGCAATCCATCTGCAGGAGCAGTGAGGAGGGCAGAGCTCCTGGGGGCGCCCGGGGCACATTCCCCCTTTTGTCAGCCTCGTCTCCGAGGCTCTCCGGAAACAGCAGGGAACAGGAATCCTGACAGCTGCAAAATCCCCCATCCTGTGAAAGAAAGCCTTGGAGGAGATGGAGCAGGGGAGCTTACTGAAGTCCGTGGGTCTGCAGCCACTGGGACAAAGAAAGCATCCTTCCTTTTTGAGAGCTGTGCATGAAATGAATCCCCCTGTCCTTGTGCACATTCCTCCAGGTTGGGCTGGTGTTGTGGTGCAGTTAAATATCACCAATACAGAGTTTCTGAGTCTCATTTCCTCTTTTAACACCGTTGCCTGATTTACTCCAGTTTTACTCATGTTTCTCAGCATGTCACTTCAGTTTGGCTTTCTGTTGTAGGATTGTGTGTCCTTCTCTGAGGATATACTTTTTTATTGTATTGTATTCTCCACTTAGGCTTTTCGTCCTGAGATGACTTTTTTTCTTGTTTTAATAAAAAATAAATAAATAAGGAATGCTTATGAAAGCCTCGATGGTCCTTTTGATCTGACACTTCATATATGGGCATATAATTATTTATTAAAGACTTTCTTTACGTCCCTTTCCATTTAAGCTACAAAAAGAGAATATTAAAATTAGTAAATACATATTCATGCAAACACTGTGGGCCAAACTCTCCTCCCAGACAGACCTGACTGACGGCGTCAGGGAGGGGGATTGTGACCTGCAAGTCATTGCACTGTTAACACATGCTTTTCAATATCTGTTCTGTCTTTATGAATGTTGTTTTTAAAGAGTTGTTGGAGATGCTCAGATGTGGAAACGTCCCTTTTTTTTTTTCCAGATCCGCCTCACCTCTTTCCAGCATTCCACCCTCCTGTACCAATTGATGCCAGACATCATGAGGGACGCTACCATTATGAACCATCTCCCATCCCTCCTCTGCATGTGTGAGTATTCAGTGTTTCCCCTCCCTTCCACTGCCTGAAAGAACAAACAAGTACATGAACCTTTGCAGTGCTTGAAACCATTCACCTGGAACTAGTCTTGCCAGAGAGTGAGATTTACTTTTGGAAAGCATCAGGGTTATCTGTTTGTGAAGCAAAACCCACATTGGTGCTTGAGGAGTTCTTGTTGTAATAGGTGGCTGGCAGGTGTTACCTACATGTTATTCTATGTTATGTCATTCTGTAAGTACTAAATTAAAAAGTGCTGAGCCCTGTGAAATACAGCCAGACAAACATGTATTTTAATATGCCTGTATTAAGCTTGGTATTCTTCATAGCTAAAATTTCCTCTCATGCCAAAGGTTGGTTTTTGTTCCTAGCGAGTGCTGTGGAGCATAATGAAATTTTTGGTAAATTTTCATAGTCCCTGTTGTGTGTGCATACAGGCAATCAGTTGATTGATGGGAATGTCACCCAAACAAAATGGCAAATGTGATAGAGCACACGGTTTACACAAAGATAAAAGAAATGAATACCAGTGATAACATACATTAGAAAAGGGTGGTAGTGGTGAAATCCTGTAGAAATAAATATTATCTTACTCTGTATGGGGAAACGGGTATCAGCATTGCAGAAGAAACCAGTTGTTGTGTCTAGAAAACCCCAATATACCATTAAAAATGGAGCTGAAAAGCAAGGCTTGGTACTTTGCTAAAAGGCTTGATGTATATATTTAATCATATCTACTAATCACCTCTCATACAGAGAAAATACAAGAAGAAAAGCACAAGTAATACTTTGAAGAATAATGCTAGTTGTTTAGATGGCAGATTGCTTTGCTATGGCTATTAGTTACAGCTGTGTAATTACATATATGCAGAAGAAAAATGAAGTTGTTTTAAAACAAGTCCTCCTCTGTGAGCAGAATTAATTGATATTAACAATCCTAACTACATGCCCAAGTACACACACAATATTTTACCAACAGTTTTTTTGGGTCAGTCTTCTATTACTGGATTGTAATTTCAGAGCAAATTTGCCTGGAGGTAAGTAATAAATCTGTGTTGCAGTCTTCTTGGGCATTAGAGGAAAAGTGGGTATTTATAGAAAGAGAGAGTACAGAAATTTGTGATTTATTCCTCAGGCTTCCTCTGATGCATCACTGTTTACACCACAATCAACCACATCATAAAATATACTCAAAAACCTGCTTAAATTTGCTGTTAAAAACTGTTATGAGCTGAAGGTGGCAGGCTCAGAGAGAGTCATTACGGGGTCATCCCAGGTTTTACAAGGCAGTCACTATTCTGCCTGGATGGTTTTGGGAGCTGAGGGAGATGGTCCTGCTCATTCTGAAGCTAGTGGGGAATTTGCCTTTCTCTGGTGTGAGGCAGATGGAGTAGGGAGTCCTAGGAAGGGTTTTAACCTGCATCAGCAGAGGACCATCATCAAAGACCCAAGAACTCCCTGTGAGCCTTCCAGGAGGCTTCAGGGAACCTGTGGGGCTGTGTTTGCTGAGGGGAGCCCTCTCTGCAGCTTCAGTCCCATGAACCCAGTCCATGTCCACAGGCAGGACTTTTGGGTGGGTAGACACTGTTCCCTGCTTTGGGATACAGTGGGAAATTGGGACTAGCAGCCTACACTGCTCTCAGTGCCAGGATTTCTTTCAGAGCCCCAAAAGATGTTGGAAATGCCTGTTTCATACCTTATTTGGCATTCAGGGGTAGTCCCCTCTGACCCCAAAATCTATGTACCCCACTGCGTGCTCCAGGTTAAGTGGTGATTCAGTCAGGCCCTGCAGAGGCTTGTTAGAGACAAGATCTAGTGTGATGTGCTATAACCACAGGCAGCTGCTTTTGAAATACACTCTGATAGCAGCCCAAGCTTTAAGCTCAAAGTGTCCACGATACTGCCCATTTATTTTACCATTAACTTCTGCCTATTCTTGTGCTCATTTGGTTTGTGCCACTGTTGAAATGGTGAGCTGTAACCAGACCCTTGGAGCTGTTATGGTTGGTGTAATTAAATATAAACGGGCAATTAAGCAACTTTAAAAAAAAAATTGATTGGATTCCAACAGCTTCTTTGTAGATATTAAGGTTTGCTATGTTTTTGCAGTTTTCAGGAATGTGTTTTAATGTACATACATGGTTTTCTCACAAGTTTTGCTGAGTCTGGTGTGAGTATCACTTAGGAGAGATCTCACTTGGGATCACTTGGGAATCATTTGGAACCATTACTTGAGCTGCTGTGCTAACACCCATGAAAGATAAGAAACAAGGATTGGATTGAGAAATTATTTGAGAATTCTCAGAAAAAACAGCAAGACACACAACAAGGATGCAAATATTTACCCAGAGCTTCTTTAATGACTTCATTGTATGAGTAGTTTCCTCCTCAGCTTGACAATACTCTCAAATGTGTGTATGTAATATAAAATTAAAAAAAACCCACACAACAAAAATACCTGACAAAACATTGGCATTATTTCAGTTATCCAAGCTCCTAGAAATGTTTTGGAATCTGTCGAGCCTTAGTGGAATTGGTTTAGGTATAATGCAAGTGCAGAAAAAATATGAAGAGGGCCTTCTCTGAATGATACCTCCAGTGTCTGTCCATAATTTTGAACAATGACCAAGTGCAAAAGAAAAAAGAAAGGAGGAATTATAAAGGTGTTACAGGGCTCTTGTGTACTTGCAGCTCTAAAAAGGTGCAAGTATTTATATGTCTAATTCTTATAGTTTAATTGCTGATGGTCAGAAATGTTGTATCCCAAATTTCAGCCTGGAGCCAATTTTTATAATTTGAGTTATAAACCCCCAAAGTCAGGGTTTATGTTTATGATGGAGTTGCTGACAGATGCTTATGTATAGTAGGACTAGCAGGCATTGCTGTAATTATGCTATCGTATCCTATCATTAAAGATTTCAATTGAAAGAGGTTTATAAATTGCTCTTCCTCTTAGATAAACCACCCTACATTAAGGCATCAACGATATGGGGCAGAATTAAATTAAAATCTCATAAAATGAAATATGTTCTGTATTAGCTGTTTGACACTTAATTTGCCTCTGAATGAGTAGAGGAAATCACAAATTAACCTGCCTTTGTTTTTCCAGCCATGGCTTATTAGGTGTTAGAACAACTGCAATTACAGTCCAATAATAACCCTGAACCCTTATGAATATGTACTGAAATGTGTCACTTCATGTTACCAGAACCTGTTTGTTAGGACTGTGTAGTTATCTTGGAATTTCTACAGTCCATCTTTGGTTTATACTTCGGGGAAGATGTGTGAAACTGAAGTTTGAATATGAAGTTGAAAATGAATAGCAAAATTGAAGCTGGAGCTTGTGTTTTCCTTTGATTATTATTTTTTTTTAATTCAAGGCATGAATTAGTTTGGAAAAAAAATGCCGTGAACTGTAATTCAGTTTTGCTGCTTTACATTGAACTAACAAGTTAAATGACTTGATAAACATCAGATGATTAAAACAAAGCAGAAGAAGCATGGCCTTAGTAATCCCATGCCTTGCTTTGTTTTTATTTGTTGTTTTTGACCAGCTCTTTCCTAATTTTCAAAATTGGTTTCTAAAGTATGATAGATACTAAAGTTGGAGCTAAAGCTCAATTGTGTTTTGGTCCTTGACATTTTTCTAGGTCATCCATTATAATGGGATGCCTTCTCTGGTTGTTGTGCAGTCATTCAAAATCATGCTGCTGCTGAGGATGCTTATTTGAAATTAATTAATTAATTGGAAATTAATACTCTGACTGTTATTTTTCTTACTCCTCAAGAACCAAGTCACAAATTTATTATTCACTTACTCTTTCAGTTGCTTGATATCTTCGTTGGTGTTGTCCTTATTGGAATGAAAGTTGTTAGCAGTGAGCAGAGGAATAATAAGGGTGTCTTGTTTATTTTTATGACAGTGCAATTGTAAATAATTTTACAGTCCCACAACTTTTAAAATCTGACTTAGTCACAATGAGAGTTTTATTTATTAATGAAAAAATAAAGTTCCTAAAGCAGAGGCAAAGTTCTGCTGATGGATTTAAATGCAGCAATTTAGGAAGTCACCATCCTTGGGCATTCATTCATTCATTCATTCATTCATTCATTCATTCATTCATTCATTCATTCATTCATTCATTCATTCCCACGCTTTAACCAAGTTGCATTAATTGGTTGCTCCTAAACTGCTTCCCTTCAAAGTTGAGTTGGAGAGTGTTTGAGGGTGACCTGTTCTGATGTTTTCAGGCACTGTCACCATGCCTGTGAAGGAAATGCAGTCCTGCAGAGACGTGGCAGGGGACAACTGTCAGGTGGCAAAATGAGGGGTGGCTCCAGGGTGGTGGTCTATGTACATCTCAGCGTGGTTAATGCACGTGTTGCAGGAGGCTGGAGGAAGTTAAAGTTCCAGGGCTGAAGGTACTACAAGATGCATCATGCATCCATTTGTTCTCCATCTCTTTCTATTGCCATCCCATTTTACCTTAGCTCTGGACTGCACATGAGGAAGTTTGAGCAGGTAAATCTAAGGGAAGGTGCACTGAGGTTACAGTCAGAGGAGGATGCCCTCTTTAGGAGGAAGTTGTGAGGTAAAACTGGTGTATTGCAGCTTCTGAGGATCAGGGATAATCCAAGCTCCTTTTTTCCCTGACTGCTGATTGAGACTAGCAGCATCCAAATTTGGCAGTCTTACCCCCCCAAATGGGGCACGTGCAGGTAAGTCTGCATGTCTCTAACAGGAATGCCTTGAACACATATTTTGAGCTGTGTCAGTGCTCCAGTGCTAAACCAAAGCATGTGTTTTGCTTGCAGTCAGCTTCAAAAAGGAGAGTCCGATTCTTAAATATGTAATTTCATATCTAATTTATACACGTCACTTACACAGGGGTGAAAAGGAAAGGAAAGTCAGGCCCAGGCACTCAGATTGCATCAAGCCTCTTATTTTGGACCACACAGTACAATCAGGTGTCCAAATGTGAGAAGATTAAAGCATTGGCTCTGCAAAATATCCTCTATTGTGAGAGAAACTGCTAGCCATAAGTTGGATAGGGTGTTTATGTTTTTCCAGCCTTGTCACCGGCATTTTGATTTTTCCTTTTGCTGTCATTTCGAAGCTTTTATTTATTTTTAAAAATCGCAGTGTTTAAACCTCTTAAATCTTTTACCTGCTGCTTTACCTCCGTGTACCTCTAAGCTGTAGACTCGACAAGGAGTCTGTCAGCTTGTCAGAGCATTCACTGATCCTTTCACAGTGGGAAGGAGAGCCCCACCCAGCACGAAAAACATCACTCATTGAATTGGCTTTAATTACTTTAAAACTTGGAATGGGTTTTATGGTTTAGCCAGGAGCCATCGAAGAAGAAAGACTGGGACGCTCTTGGGACATGAAAAGATGACTGTGGTTACAGCTTTCCAAAATCATCCGTGAAAGTATTTTCTGTAAGCAGGGGGAAATCTCGTATTAAATGGGAAATACCCCAAGAAACCTGTGCCTGGAAGTGAAGTGCAGCATGAAGAATAAGCAGCTGCTTATAGCCTGGAGGATTTTTATAGCAGGCCTCTGAGAAGGAATCAGCATGGTCTGGTGACTCGTTAAGGGTATTCAGTTTGTTATGTGCCACAGATATGCGTGTTGTAGGCTCTGCAAACAGCCTCTTTTCTTAGTGACAGAGCAGCGTGGAGATGGTAATTCACAGAAGTAAAATAGCAGGGCCAGATGCCCACACATAAACTTCAGCAGATAGTTTTCATTCAGTGCCAGGCCTTTTACAAAGCTGGGGGAGAGGAAGCCTGTGTCTAGACCAGAACTGTGATCTTTCATTCAGTATATAGTGTTGCATCATTTAAAATAGTGAATCAGAGTTTTGTTTAGCTGTTCATTCTTGTGTGGTGATATTTACCTTAAGACTTGCAGATCATAAATTCTCCTTTGTAAGCATGCTTGCAGAGTAGCTGCAGAAACAGACTGTTTTTTAAAAACGATCTGAAACTGCAAAACATTTGGAAACCAAATTCTTGGTGGCAGATATTGAATTGCAGGAAAAAAAGGTTATGTGTTTCTCTTAAATTTTTGATTCTGAGAGACCTTAAGGAAAAAAAGTAGGCTGAAATGTGGATATAATAGATAAATATTTTTAACTACTTTACAGAAGTTCAGTTACATTGATTTGTTAAGTAAGCTGTAGTCCAAAGTTTCTGCACAGGCAATTCAACTCTTCTATATTTCTCACAAATTTCTATATTTCTCTCTCCCTATTAGGAAAAAGTAGCATTGAGAAAAAGCTGTCTTATTTAAAGGTTTATTTCTGCTGGAAAATAAATTCTAGATCACATAAGGTTTGTTGCTAAAATTCATCCGCTTTTAGCAAGCACATTTACATGGAAGTCAACAGAATTGCCTCTAACTGTACCAGATTACATTTGGTTCACATCATTCATCTGTTTCTGTGGCAGATAATACTTTGTGACATAATCATTTTCTCTGGAGTAGCTAATTGTAATGCCAAGGAACTACAGTTTTATGAAGGAGAAACAATAGCAGCAGATAAATATTGCGTTAACAGGGGCTCTTTGTTCTCATACACTCAGCTTGATTTTGGGCTGCCTGGGAAAGTTATAGCAATTGAAAGAAGAGGAACATTTTAGTGAAATTTTTAACGTAGAAGGAAAAGCTTGTTAAATGCAGTGGTTTGTTTTGTTGAAAATCCTTGGTAGAAACTTCTCCCAGATATAATTTTTTTCTTTTGAGAACAGCACTTCTCCAGCCCTGATGAGAAAGACATGCTTCTTGTGGCTGCTGGCTGGCTCATCATACAGTCACTCAAGAGTAGCAGCAACTCACAGAATACCTCCCTGGTGTGAAGCTGGGGGAGGAAAAAAAGGGAAAAGTCCTCAGTGGTCCTCAGGAACCCTCCTCTGCTGGTCTAGAGGGAATTGGTTTCCTCCTCCCCACCTGAGAGGCAGAGTGGCACAGGTTTGTGTGGAGGAGCCCAGTCCCCTGGAAGAGATTCTTGAAGAGGTTTCTCTGGGTTGTGCTGTTGCAGAGGAGCAGTTGCTAGGTTTATCAGCAGGAAGGTGTCTATCAGCACTGCCACTGAGCTGATTTACCCCGGCTGGGCAGTTAACAGGCCTTAGATGAATTCCTGGCTGCCAGTGAGAAGTGGTTCCCTAAGGCGGGCTTTCAAACCAGCATGAATTAAGAGATGATGGAAGCAAAAAGAATGGCCAGCAAAGTCATGCCTCAGGACACTGTTTGTGTAACGTTTTTGTGTAGACTGAGGAATAACTAGGCATGAGTTGAAGTTGTTGTGGCACTTCCTGTGTGCAGATGTATGTGTGTGCATGTGTCCTCTTTATGTAATAGGGTGAATTTCTTTGCTTGCATTTGTCATGGACTGAGTCATTCTAGATCTCTGCAGTTAAAACTAATGGAAAGAGCTACTGAGAGTCTGGGAAAGACAGAAGATTAGAGGGAAAACATTAAGAAAACAAGTAGGAAAAATATCCATGGGCAAAACCATTGAGAACATGTGGATAATTACCTTAATTTAACATTTAACCAAAAATATATGGAATAGCTGCAATGCTTGAGTTCTGCTGCTTGAAATTTCTATTATCTCATTCTGTTATCAGCTTCAAAGAATGCAAGCTCTAAATATAGTGCACATGCAGAGGCTCTGAGCCTGTGGTTTCTTGGACAAAATTCCTGTGTTCTTTGTGCTGTAGTCAGCAGTATTAGTCGAGTGAGCAGATATTGACTGTGGTATTCACGTGCAGTGAACCAGAAGCAAGCCAACTCTATAGAGGCTGCTGTCAAACTTGTTGCAGTGGCCTGTGAGGTACTGGACTGTGACAGACTCCTTTTTTTTCAGTACAATTCTTCCACTCATGTTAAATCTTGCTTCAAAGAGAGCTGAAATGTAACAGTCTTAGCTTCTTTTTTCCCCCCCCCCCTTTCTTTTTTTAAGTGTAGTGGTGAGATTCCTGTGTTGCCAGTTGGAATTCCCTAAAGTGAGAGTAGGTATAAACTCAAAGAAATGTGAGCAATGAGTTCATCTGCAGTTTGGGGACACAGAGCATCTTCATCGTACTCTCACGCAATCTTTCCCTGAGTTAGACTCTCTCCTCCCCCAACAAAGACATCAAGTCCTATGATCTTAGAGTGTGGATTGAATGTAGTTAAGACTCTTTCTTCCCCAGAGGATGAAAAACCATAAGTTAAATTAATACTAATACCTTGTTTCCCTTTTTTGTCACCACTTACTCAACCCACTTTATATATATATGTGTGTGTGTGTGTGTGTGTATATATATATATATGTATAAGCCTATATTTGTTTGCATATTTGTAGCAAAACATAGGCTCCTGAGCTGGTGTCAGCTGTACTTCTGAGATGTAGGAGACTAACTAGCTGCCCCTTGCATATTCTCTATTATATGATGCTAGGAAAAAAAAAATCCCAAGGATGCCTTAAATTCACCAAAAGGAATGTGCTCCATGACTGTTTTATCTGTGTGCCTCAGGGTAGGCTGGGCCAACTTTTATGACTGATGTTATCGATTAATAGAGGAAACAATTTAAAGAAAAATCTTATGCTGTTTGGTTTTTGCTTTTAGGATACATGGCCAAGAAAATGCTTGGAACCTTATTTTAGAGGAAGGTTTACATTGAAGCTGAGCCCTATGATGTTGCCATTTAAGAGCATGTGCTTATCCCTTCCAGCACTTCATATGTAGGTCTGGATTTACAATAGACTATGACTGCATTTATAGTCAACTTTATAGGGGGTTGGCAATTTTCTGGAGACTCTGTGGAGGCAAGACACAGAGGCAAAACATCCTGAAGCCCACGAGTCAGGAATACAAAGCTGCTGAAGGAATGAACTGACCTATCATCTTGAAAGCATTATTTATGAGGTGTTGTGACCATTGGTGTTAAGGATCAACAGAAAATTAGGGAGTATTTTGCATGAGGGAGAATTTCTAAACATATCAGATTTAAGTGGCTATCTCTTTAAAGATACACATCTTTCAGTCCTGTATCTCCTGTTGAAATTCAGCCTAGATTTATCATGCCTTTTTCACTGGCCCATGGAAGAAAAGATTGATAGTCTTGTCCGGTTTATAGAGGCCACCACCACAAATAGCCCCATTTACCAACATTGCAGACAGATTTGGCAGGGAGGGCAGGAGCTGAGTGACCAGGGACAATCAGGTGTTCTCTGGTTCACCCTGGAAGATCACTGTCAGCATGTTTCATCACCACAGTACCAAGAAAGCTGTCGTAGCTGCCTTTCTCTTTGTTTGCCATACTCCTTCCTTGGACATCAGGCTTCCATCCTGACACCTTTTCTGGAAACTGTATTTCTGCTCATGTGATTAGATTGAATTGCAGAGGTGCTGGGGGAGCAAACAGGTAGGTTGTCCTGCTTGTGCAGGTGTGTTCCAAGTTGGCCAGTTTGTTCTCCTTAGTGTTTTCATCTGCACACCTACCTACCTACTCTGTTTAGAGGACTAATAATGTTTCCATCACGTAGATAATGCATTTACCCCAAAGACTTCAAAACTGAATGTACTACTTCTCTAAAAAATGTGCAGCCGAAACGTTAATTTGCTTTATGCTTAGTGCTTGTTTTTCACAATTTCCCCTACAGTCTCATTAGAAGTGATGTTTCCACCCATTGTGTTGTCTTGAAGTTGTTCAGTTACAGCTTTGCCCGGGAAATGCTTTTCTAATTCCAGGTTGAAGAACAGAGCAAGAATAACAGTGTGAAGCCTCTACCTCTTGTTTCTTCTGATGGCTATGGTGTTCCAGCCGTTATATATTCACCATTTGTGAGAACTAACTTGTAGGTTGGACTGTTTAGCAGCAGACTTCTTCCACCTCCTGCAGGATCAAAAAGACACTGACCTGACTGAGACAAGACTTCTCAGCCCAACATGAGAACTGAGTGTTTTCCTGGTCTTACTTGGTTGCACCTCAGCCAGTCCCCCAAACTTGGACCTTTAACGCTGGCAGAGAAAATAGGAGAAGTGGCTGTTAGCAGAATATCTTTCTTCCCCATGACTTGCACACCTGTTACATGTGGTGGTGCTTTAGAGAGGATGGGAGAAGCTTGGAAGGTGTTGTATTTTCATAAGGTTGATTCACAGTCCTGAGTACAGCATACATGTCTACTGTACAGCTGGTATTGTCACTCAGGTGCACTCTCAAAGTAGATTTTCTTCCCCAAATCATGTTTTGTCTTGGGGGAGGGGGCATTTCAGAAAGTAATCTGTGTATTTTAGAAAGAAATGTATATACATAGAATTTTAGACAGGAATTTCTGTACATCTGTATAATGTTTTTTTTTCTCTGCTACAAGTAGTGGTGTTAGATGAGAAATTCTAGCTGGTACTCTCTGTTCAGTAACAGTCACTAATCCTTGTGAATATCAATTTTGGGCTGTCTGCTTATGTTCGTACAGAGATTTGAAGTAAATCCAGCCATACCTCAACAGAAATGATTAATGCTGAACCTTTGCATCACTGTTTCTGTCAGGATTGTAGTCCTGTACAGTTAGGATTTTATTCATATATTCCTTTCACAACCAAATCTGAGTAGCAAGTGCAATAGGAGGCATTTAGTCATTGAATTTGTCTTTTGTTATTGCCAACTTGCTTTTGTTTCAAACAGTGAAGTTATTATTTTAGCACATAAAAGTAGAATTAAAGTAAAGATTTCTCTCTTCCCCAAATCCCAGTTTTGTGATATTGTGGATGTGTCTTACAGTAACCACTTGAAATGAAAGGGTTTGTTTTGCTTTGGTTCTGAATTTGTGAAGAGAGTGTTTTTTGGCATCACAGAAAAGGCACTGAGGACAGTGTTCATTTGAGGTAATTTGAGAGGCTTTTCGAGTCCTTTATCGGGAGAAGGAACACCTGCCTTAGTTAAGGGAAGCTGAAATTTGCTAAAACAATAGTGAACATGGAATTCTTGAGTGCAAATTAGAGAGAGTTTAAAAAAGTCATCAGTGAATGAATAAAATGAAGAGAGAAGTGCTTAAGTACTAAAATGGCTAAAAGCTTCATTCTCTAAAAATTTAAAACCATTAAATTACGGCAGTGATGACAGATAAAAAATAATGTTTTTTGAGAGAACAGAGTATCTGTGAAATTCAGATATCAGTTGATTTCGAAGTTTGATTTTCCTCTATGGGTTATACCCATCACAAGAAAATCTTCCATGAGTAGCACATGAGTTTCGTTGAGATTTAGGACTGGCTTCAGGCTCTTCTTTCTGGTCAGGTAATCCCCCTGGTGGATGTGGGAGTGGATCCCAATTAGCAATGCTGTTTTTCCATGGAAAGTATTGCTGCACATAGGCAGGAGCACTGTTTGCATGCAGACTGCATCCTCTTCTGATCTGTGAGTGGTAGAGAGAGAAAGGAGGAGTAATTGTAGAAACCATTTCAACTCTCTTAGCTTTGTACCGTTTGGTTGTTTTTCTTCTTCTCTCAGTCATGCATACATGTGTGTACGTGTACTTTCTCTTTCCTGCATAACGACTTCAAGGTTAGTTTTTAAAGACCTTCAGGCATTTTCTGAGTTCACCATTTACCGGTATATTGCTTTTATAGAGGTCGTCTTTGATGAGTTTTTTGTCCTATGCCCCACTGAAGTTTCAGTGTACTCAAGCATTAGAAAAGCCAGTATTTGAGCGTCTTTGTTTTCTTTGTTGAGCTGTTTATTTTGCTTTCTTCCCACACAGTTCCCTGGCCTCTCTCTGACAACTGCTTTTCTGCATGAATTACATTCCTCGGGGCCGCAAGTCTCCTAATTCTTCCAGTCGATTTGATTCCTGCCTGTGTGATTAGTCCTCTGCTTCAACACACAGTTGGGCTTTGCCAAGCAGGCTGCTTGCTAAGTGCCTTTAACATGAAGACCTAACTACATTTTTTAACCTCATTAGTGTGTAGGGCACTGCTTCATTCCGTCTTAATAACATGGCCACTATTGAATCATCACTTGCTCTAAAACAGGTTACAAAAAGGTTACCTAAGTTGTCTAGTTTTCCTTTTGTATGACTGTGCTTTTGCTGAGTAAATTTTTTTCAGCACATGTCCGTTTTTAGCATGTAAGTTGCTTTTTGAAAGGAGACCCATTTGTTCTATTGAGGTAGATTTGTGATGCTGAGAAATTTCGTATTTGTATGTTCAAAAAGAAAGTAATCACCTATTTGGAAATAGCAAGACTAAACAATAAAACCGGTGAGAAGAAAATGGGAAGATGGACCCTGAGATTAACTTATCTGGTTAGAGCATGGTGCTAATAACACCAAGGTTGTGGGTTTGATCCCTGTATGGGCCATTCACTGGAGGATTGGACTCAGTGATCCTTGTGGGTCCCTTCCAACTCAGAATATCCTGTGAAATTAATAGCTGTGCTGGTAAGGCTTGTGAAAACAGATAAAAATTTCCTACTTGTTTCAGCCTCAGAGTTACAAAGGCCTTACCCTCACCAGTTTAAACACAGACTTCTCATTGTACTGCTGGATTTACAGCAGTGTGTCTGCAGTTTGCATGGCTTCAATTTGTCTCGTAGGTTCAATTTTTAGCTGAACGTATTGCCACTAAAATTTAGATTTCAGTTGCAATTGTGTATAAACTCAAATGGAAAAGACATTAGAGGACTTCCAAGTGTTGTAAAGGCAGTAAAGGAAAAAAAAAAACTTTCCTAAGAGGACAGTGTCACCAGGGAGTCGAGGGAAGAAAGGAGGCACTGGGTCACATGCCACTTGTGATGGTGCATTTGTGCAGTTGCATAGCACAGCCACTCAGAGGGTGAGACTTCATGATTAATGGTGTTTATTCTTGACAGAAGCCTCCTTTATTTATCTGCAATACAGTTTAGTGATTTTATCAGTCACCTGAATGAAAAATATTCAGTCATACCAATATTGCAGTGTAAATTGAGTAGAGTCACTTTTTATTATATCTTTCAGCCTTATCATCTGCACAGTAATTTTCTAGCAGGGGTTTGATATAGAAAGGCTGGATTTAGCTGTACTTGACACAAAGCCTCTTCAATTTCCCCTAAAAGTTCAGACTACTCTTAGAAATGTGTATAAATATATATATATAAAACCCTCTTATCCAAGCAATTTCGGGATTTAAAAGACTAAAGATAAAATGCACAAACCTGGATGTGAGAAATGTTGTTCGTATGAAAACATCTAATAGCTCTGAAGCCACTGGTGAAATGCTCTTTAGTGTTTAAGCTGGTGGCTTAGTGCAGTGCTTTTTGCATGGCTACGTAGTCTGACTTTCTTCTAATCAATCATCATCCAACTCCAATCAGCATAGAGGCAGAGCCTATCGTTCATCCTGGGTGTAATTTCAGAGTTGAAGACTATAATGGCCACATACAGCACATTAGTCACTGCGATAACAGCTAGTGGCACTCGTGAGGAAGGGGGAGGATGGGAGAGAAGGGGAATAAAATTCTTCTCATTCTCCCAGTGCATTAGTGAAATAGGAGCAAATGTTAAACAAATGTTTATTCAATTAGCTGACTTAACAGCATTAAGTGTGAGAAAGCTTCTGACACTCCTTTTTTTTAGTGAGGAAAGGAAGGGGCAAGGGAAGGAAGAAAGGGGTATATGAGTGTGGTCAGGATTTATGTGTGCCCACATACACATACGATGGTGCCTCTGTGGTTAAACACTTCAAGAGATGGCAGGCTCTGCCTGTAACCCAGAGAAGGCTAAAATTTGAATAGCAAATGAGACCACCTTTAGAGCATTGAAAGAGGATTGCAGAGCAGAGATGTTTGCTCTAGGAACGCAGTTGGTCATTTCACTGCCCGGTCTGTTATTACTAGCAGGAGATAATTAGCAGGCTGTAGAACTTTTAGATTTTCCTCCTGCATTTTGCTACATCATAGTTTGAAGAGGAAGTGGCGTATGGAAGTCCGTGGCAGTCTTTTTCAAATAATGTTTTCTTGTCCTGTGTTTCTATTTTTTATTCATGATGATGATTTCTGCATCAAATGCAGCATTGATACATTATCCTTGATATATTAATGACCACAAGTCAGTAGACTTGGAACCAGCTGAAGACAGGGGAGGAAAAATTTACAATCACTGAGGTTGGGCTGTGCTATGAAGGTATAAGGTCTTACAGTTTATAGAAGTCAACACGAACTGAGCAAAACAAGGCAATGCCTGCATAAGGCTCTAGCAGGAGCAAGCGATGAAAATCACATAATATCTTATTAGCATTACTTTTATTTAGTGTTTACATTACTGCAGTGTCCAGCAGCTCTGTGCAGGATCAGAGCTCTGCTGAGTGTTGTGCAAATACAAGGAGCTCTGCCAGGAAGAGCTCACAGTCGGACTTCTTTGGCAAATGAACTGTGGTGAGTCAGCTCTGACGGCCTCGGGAGATACCAGCCCCAGCTGTTTGCCTTGCCCTGGGGATTATCCCTTGTCCCTCAGCAGGGTTGTGTGCCTTCGCCCCGTTTACAGTCGTGCAGCTTTGCTCGGGATCCCTGAAACGGAGCGGGGAAGTGGTTAGAGGCAGAGATGCTGCCTGTGCTGGGGGGGCACCGGCTGGGTTGTTGGGGGCTTACACAGCTCACATATCTACTGCAAAATTTGCAATATAACCTCTGCTGGAAGCCTGTAAGGCGAGTGGCATTTGCAGGGAGTAGTTATAGTTGGCAATTTTTTCATATGTTTGCACCCTTTGTTTGTACAAGCAAAGAAATTGCTAAGTAAATCCAAGTAATCCTCCCCAAGTAATTTCTTTGCAGCATCCTGAGAAGAATTTGGAGAGAGGCAAGCTGGGATGCTCTGTATGCAAAGACCAAGCAGACAGTGTTTCAGAGGCAGTGACAGTGGTGGGTGGATGGACAGAAGGAAGGGGAAAAGGAGAGGCAGGTCGTTGTAGGGAGATTACCATCGTGTGAGGAGGAGAACAAGAAGGCTGGACTTGACTTGAGAAATACTGGGAGACAGTAGATAGTTTTATTTACATTTTTCATAACAAAATAAATAATTCAAAACTTAATCAGCATACATATTTAAGCAATGTATGTCAAGACTCCAACTCAAGACTTGTGTGATGAAATGAATGTACCTTGACTCCTTAGCACGTGAAGCTGCAGTTTTTTGCTGCACAGGTGTTACTGTGGGCTGAAGGTCACCAGTGTTAGAGCTGACCTTATGTAAACCACATGTTAAATAATGGAATGAATATTCATTGCTTTTCATGGCATATACTCTTCTTAAGGAAATCCACACGCTGATGGCTGGGTTATTTATGAAGTATTACAAGTAGCAGAGGATGTATGTAAAACACCCGGGTCTGTGTTCAGGCAGTCCGGCAGTTGAAAAATAGGAATACAGTCACTGACTAAGGATTTAGTGCTTTGATTAATGTAGCCAATTTTTAACTGTAACTACATAATGTTAACACTTCCCAAAGAAGGAAAGGGGAACCAGAGTAATATTCTTTTGCTGTCGGTCATCGTATAATCGCCGTGCCTGATTTTCCAGCACCTGGAAACTCTTTTGTGCAGTCATTTTTGTCTGTTTTCTTTCCTTTTAACTTTATAAGGGAGAAACTTTTTGTTCTAACCCCATATGAGATTATTTGTACATTTTGGGAGTTTACATACCAGAACTGCACACATTTTGGAAGGCATTGTCCTTGCCTCAATGAGAAAATATTAATAAGATAGGATCTCTTGGTCTCACCTTTCCACTGTAGATACCGAACATTTTCTGAGTGCTTTACCACAGTTTTACAGATGAGGAAACAGTGGATGAGGGAGACAGCAAACTTGTACAAGGTGCACAGCAGATAAGTGATGGAAACCAAAGTAGAGTACCTTAAACTCTGATCTGGCTCCTCTTATGCATCAACTACATGGGCACTGGCCCATTCATGGTTTATTTGAACATATAACCTGGATGAAAGATTGCTACCAAATCAGATTCCATGACTTACATCCCCACACTGACTACAGTTCCAGTGTGAATTTTGGAGGAAAATGAGCAACTATTCACTAGATGTTGGAATGTGGAAAATTATATGGAAAATCAAGAGGTTTTTTCTTATTAGGACTAAAACATGTTCTTTTTTATCTTCTTCTTAATTTCTGCCATTAAGAAGATACAGTTAGAAGTGCTTAGTCTTTTACAGCACTTGAGCTGTTTTACATGAAGTATGCTCTGACATTTCCATGTATTCCAATAATTCTTCAAATGTTCATAATCAATTGCTTAGTTTTCTTAAGTCCAAGAATGTGACATAGCAACTGTGAGGCAGTGAGTGATTTTAGGGGAAGGGACTGCCTATTTTAAGATGCAGTTTTGGGGGGGAGGGGGGAAGAAAAATTGTATTATTGATTTCTCATATTACATATTTATAGGTTTGATTGTTTACCAATTCATTTAGAAGTGCAAAGAGAAAAGGAACCGTGGAATTGCATTTAAAAAATGCTCAGTGCATTCTTCAGTGCAATCTCCTTACATTGAAGTCTCAAAGCTCAACTTTCTTAATATAAAAACCTTTTATTAGCCAGTTGTTGACTGCTGGTGCTGAAGAGTCAATCTGTACAAGCAACTCTGGCATTAAACATACAGTACAAATTCAACATGGGAGATATTACCAAAGGAATTGAGCCATGTGCTTTAGGAGTCGCTACATACCAAGAAAGTCATTGTTTGTTCATCTTCCAAGATCTACTAGAAATAAAAGTGTTAATGTTTTGTGGGCAGACATCAAGGGAAAAAAAAAAGAAAAAGTATCCTAGGCAGTTTAATGAGTTTAATATTTTTCAATTCTCCAGGCAGGACTGAATTGAACAGGTATCAGAGAAACAGTTGGTATGAGAGTTATGCCATCAATGCTTGCTCCAGCATTGAATAACGTACTGTTAAATGATTAAATATCGAGGTTTGAACTTTGACACTTTCATAATATAACAAGATGGATGAAAAGGCAATAATAAATTAGGTTATGTTACAATATTTCATCCTACTTCGTTGACAAGCTTTGTTCTGTGAGATAGATTATTGCTCCATCTAACCTCAGCTCAGTGTCATATTTACAATGTTATAGTTAAGAATCACTTGCTGTTTTCAATATAAATGTATTTTTCAACAGATTCATAAAATGGCCATTTAAAAATTTATCAGAACAAAACTTGGCATTAAGATTTCCCGTCCTGGAGTTATAGTTTCCTTTAAAATCAGGAAGGGCTTAAATCTCCATGATTTTTTTTTTTTTAAGTAGGTTATGCTTAGAAGAGGTTTTTGCCGAAGCACAGCTTAAAGTTATTTGGAAACCATTTATGACAAATCACTTCTCTAACACCAAACCAACCTCAGAATTTTCATCCAGGTTTTCCTGTGACACAGACCTTTGTGGCTGTCCTGAGTGGCTTTACATCTGCTTCCAGAAAACATTGCTATTGAAGAATGTGCTCTGATGAGTGGGGGTGTTGTAGTAGGCCCCGGGGTCTGCTGTAGTTTTCACAGTTGCAAGAGATGCAAGAACGAGGACAATTTGCAGTGTATTGGTATTTTGGCATATTGTAAAACAGTTCAAGGGCTCCAAAGCAAACTAAGTGCCCTGAAGCCACTAATTGGCCATAATCACCTGGAGCAGCTTCACCTGAGACCTGTACCAACATCTCGTGCACCCAGGAGCCTCTTTAAGCTGAGCTGCCTGACCTGTGGTGTAGGTAGTGTCTGTTTGTGGTTCTGTTCCAGGCTGAGCTCAGGACCTGTGCTGTAGGTAGGTGTTCTGATTAGAGCCCTCAGAGCCATGGTGTAGCTTGTCTCCTGTCCTGTCTTTGTCCCCATCTCCTTTTGCATTTGCCGGGCCAAGCCCAGACCTGGTTTGTTCCTTTGCCTTGTTTCAGACTGCTGATAGACGGTCACACCAGCACCTGCCTCTGGTCACTCTGCTCAGATCTGGTGGCATGGGGTGCATTGCCTGGGCATAGCTCCTGTCTTGCCTTTCCCTAGGGAGCAGCTGGCTCCTGCTGCTTCCCAGCACCAGGAATTGTGTCTTCTTTTCTCCCCATCCTCTCCTTCAGTTCCTGTACTAACCACCCTGACTCTGTTACATGCACAAATCCACATAAGATAGTTTCATGGACTTTGGGCTGGTCCTCTGCCAGGCTCTTCACCAGGTCCACATGAATAACTATGTGACTTGAAAAGGTGCTCCTGAACCCTGTCAGTGTGGCACTGGTTGAAAAGCCAGGTAGTCAACAAGCTCTGTGCTGGTTTACTTGCCTGGGGACTTTCACCTCTAGTCATAGCCAGACAGCAGTATTTCACCTGCAGGAGTTGGGTGCTCCACTAGTACCAAAGAAAGGGGTGGGATTTGAATTTGGACAACCTGGTGTTCATTGTAGAACTGGCTAACATGTAAGTACAAAACCCAGCCTAAAGTGTGTGGTAGGAGCCCCCTTATCCCAGGTCTCTCTGCTGATGGAAAAAACGTGTGATCCTTTCAAGGTTATGCTAGGTAAAGATCTGCACATGCAGGTCATTTTGAAATACTTATAACTCTCTCATGCTTGCCAGATAGTTTTCAGAATCCCGTGATCTTACTTCCCCAGTTGAAAAAGAGCTGTATGGGCTGAAAAGGAAATTACACTTGATTCAGTTTTTGTAGTGGTTGAAATCCAAGCCTGCTGCTAGGCAGTCTTCTTGTGTAGAGTTCATCTGTTGCAGCTTTAAGCAACAAAACAAAATGACACTCTGTTTTCATGACTAATAACTGAAATCTTACATGCAGCTCACCTGTGGTTCAGCATTTTATAAAAGAGCATTTTTTAAAAACACTGGCCTCACATACTTTGTAGTTTGCCATACAAGTGATGCTGCTCACAGCTTCTGAACTGCTGTGGCCGTGTAAGTTTTTAGTACTGTGCAAACGCTTCTGTAACGTTCATAAAAAAAATGTCACAACTAATAGGAAAAAATACACCTATTTGCCCCTACACTGATCTGCCTTGGCACTCGTGTGCCATTCCCCAGAGCATTAGAGTCAGGATAGGGAAAAGCTGGCAGGCTGAATATGGGGGCAGAGTGGGAAGTCTTGTGTTAGATATGGAAAGTGTGTAGCATGCATGATTTTTGGGAACTTTAGCAGTGAGCAGGGAGGAAGAGGAGACACTCTTCCTTCTTGTTTATGTCAGGGATGCAGATATAAGGTTACTGAGGAAATAGTAAAATCCTCCTAATGTGGCAGAATAAAAATTAATGACTAAACACCAGCCATAGGGTATCTTTTACATGGGAATGTGGAGACATCCAAGTAAGTTTTGAAAGTATGATAGGCTTTGTATTAAATTTGAACGGAGTTTGCAGGATCTCCAGGAGTAGACACAGAGGTCCTGACTCAGAAAAGAGCCTGCATCTGCTTCACTCCCTCCCTTAAGTGGTCTCAGTATGTCATTTAACAGGAAAATCCCTGCATAGGACAGGATGCAGAGCAAGTTTTGCCTTCCCACTCCTGGGCTGTACCGTTTGCTGTTTAGAGGATAAAAATCCTTCTTTATTGGTACACAGTGAATCTGCAAAGCAACAGTAAGTGTGTTTGGCTGTACTCTTTCTAAAAGTTGCATTTGAGTTTGAAGGAGGAAGTTAATACTTGTGAAGGATGTTCACAGTAAAGTTTAATCACAGAAGGAAAGGAAAGGAAGAATATGTGACGTTTATTGGAATAAATCAGGATGACTCAGACTATGGGACTGAGATGAAAGAATGAGGGAAAATGGGTCTGTGGGGAAAAGAGGGTCTGGAAACAGAGAAGTGAGGAAAGTCCAGTGAAAGTGAGCAGAGAAGTTAGCAGCATGTTAAAATCAGGTGCTGGAAAGAAATTAGGAAACATCATAGTCCAGAGCTGGGAATTTCATGTGAAATGTGATGACTCTATTTCTGCCTCAGATAATACTGTTTATATGTCTCCTGTTGATTGATGTTACCCGGGTCATTGTCCTTACCCCACCACCCTTGGAAAACTGAGGAGCTCAGAGGAGCAGAGAGAGGAAGAGTCAGGGCTGAGGAGAAGCAGTTGAGTCCGGGTATCCTTGACTGGCTCCCGTTGGATGTGGAGGGAGAAGCTGACAGCCTGGCTCTTAATCGTGCTCCTGCGGCAGCATTTGGCTGCTGGCCAGCTGGAGAGTGAATCACTGAGACTCATACAGGCTTTCAGCCTTCTTGCATGAGCATTTAAACAGTTTTCTGTTCAGTATGCACCAGATAAGGGCAGGGCTTCTGCTTGCCTGCGTGTTCCTAACTCTGAGCTGAGTCGCATTAAAAAAAATGACTTGTAACGTGACATCCAAACTTAGCTTCTTTGTTACTCTTGTATTAAATTTGCTGTAATACTGTGTTTTCCTCATTGCCAGAATGGGAAGTTCACTGTAATGTGATACCCAGCTGTAATATTTTTGCTTCCTACATCACCATGAGTTTTAAGGCTCCTGCCTACCACACTCGGCCTCATAGGGAACCACAAGACAGCAAATGCTTCGTGGCTAGCAGGGTTTCACAGTACCAAGATTAAAGATGCACTTCATTGTAAAACAAAGGTACTTTAAAACCCTGCAGAGAAAAAGTTCTCTGAGGAAAGGAGGTGTCTTGTTCGCACGGTGGTGGAAAATGGCTTCTGTGCATTTTAAATATGGTGAAGGCAGAATAGTGAGTGGTTAGATTTGGTGTGGGTCACTTGCTCAGGTGCAGGAGGAGTGATTGCACTGCTGGTTCCCTCTGCTAGCACACAAACTTTGAAGCTAGGAGGGAATTTCATATGAGAAGGCTAAACAGGCTTACCTTGCAGAAAGCTGTAAGAGAGCTAGAGACAAAAAAGTCAGAGAAGGGAAAAGAGGGAGAAAAACACATCAGGAGAAATCTTCATTCTTCAGATTTTATAAGCCCTCCTGGATTTAGTAGAGGGAAGCTGGCATCATGTTAGGAATTCATGACTTTGATCACTGTCCCACTCATATGCTAGCATTTCTGAGTCGATGGCAGGGCAGAATTGGCTCCTATGTAAGATTATGTTTCGTTGGCCTTTTAGGTGATGACAACTACCTCCATTGATCATGATATGTGTATGTTAAAGGAAAAAAATACATTTCTTGTTTGATTACTCTTTGTAAGCCAGCAGTATCAAAGGAACAGGCTGCCCTCCCTGCTCTCACAGCTGCTGCCTGTATCTGTGCTGTATATATGCTAAATTAATTGGAAAAACAGGGACAAAAAGGCATTTAGTTCAGGTCAACCATTTGGACTAAAGCAAATGCATGACAGGCTTGATCATTGTCTTTTGCCAAAGAGCAGGTTGGCAAGGGCAGGCACTCCAGCCCTTTCTGATATAATCTGGACTTTTACCAGTGCCTTTGGAGATGGGATGCTGGGAGAAAGGTCTCCACACACAGCCCAGACTCTGCCATATCGACAGGGTGGCATGATGGGGAGGGTTATGCCAGGATGTTTGTCTTTTGTCAGCTGTGAACTCAGCTTCAAGCCTTGCTTCATCACATCTTCACACATAGCATGAGAGGGCACCACAGCTCTCCCTTCACAAAAATGAGGTAGTTAATTAATAGGGTCTTGTTAGAAGGCATTGGTCTCTGGCACCATGCTACAAACACATGCAGCAATCTTTCTTCCTTTGCTGCCAAATTTTGTACATTTTTCATGGGAAAGGGCAGCAACAAAAAAGTGCTCCAGAGGACCCATCTGTCTTAATGGCTTACAAAGTTTGGGTCTTCTGAAATTATTTGTGTATAAACATGCATTTTGCACTTTCAGGAAGAGTAAGCTGGCAAATGAAGGGAGTGGGTGTGGTGTGGCTCTCAAAGCTTCTTTTTCAAGAGCCACGTGGTTTTGAAGATGTAAATGGTTCTGAATCTCAGTGTGTCTTCCATATTTCAGTAAAAATTACTATGTAGTATACAGGGTGCATATTTTGTACTAATTAAAGTGATTTTCTCATAAACTCCTTGGGGAAAGGGTATTGAGGGATATAAAGATTAACCCAAATATAAAATCATGTTAAAATTGGTCAGAGAAATGTTGCTAGTAATGGGTACACAGAATAATTAATTTCCTATCCTTTTTCTTTCCAAGCAGTTGACTTTAGTACATGTACAACCTAGTTGTTGTTCTTCAAGAAATGAATGTGTTGCCTTTACTGTATTTTCTTTCTTGTATAGATAACCTGGCTGGTTTTTGTTTGTTTTTCTTCCTCTTTTCTTCCAGGCCTTCTGCCTTATCTAGTAGCCCGACATACTCAGAACTTCCATTCCTTAGAATTTCCCCGCACCGAAATCCTGCTGCAACATCAGAATCTCCCTTCAGCACCCCTCACCCATACATTAACCCCTACATGGACTACATCAGGTCCCTGCACAGCAGCCCGTCCCTCTCCATGATCTCGGCAGCCCGTGGACTCAGCCCAACAGACGGTGGGTTAAGACAGGTTTCCTGTTTTCTGTCATTGCATCAACTCGAGTTATATTAATCTTGTCAACATTTTCCCCCCCTTGTTCAAAGCAGCTTCAGTAGATTTGTCAGACATATTCATTATGTCATAAATGTTTCAATACTTCATCAGCCGATCATGGCTCATTTGTACGTCTCACAAATGTTGAAACTTCAGGGAGGAGGGAAAAAAGAAAAAAAAGGCCTGCCTCGTTCATAATTTATGCTGGAAGGGTGGTGTATGTCTTGTGATATCTTTTGTTTTTGGAGCTGACCTGGGATGTGATTCTGATCTCCCAAAAAGTCCACTGTATCTGCACTGAATTGAGCAAGATTCTTCATGAGTGCACACCAGTGTATAACCAGGGAGTTCTTCAGGCACAAAGGGCTAATTTAATACTAATTAAATACTAATTTAATACTAATTAAAATAGTATTTTCAATCATATAAAGCATGCACTGGCTCGTTATATTTAGTCAATAGTTCTGTTAAAATTATGTAGAATTATTTCAGTTTAGCCTAGTCAGCAATGTGGCCAAATGAAGTGATGCTCACATAGAAGTGGCTGATGATGAGGACTGTCCCTGTTAGTCTAAGTGGTGGGCAGTGTACCTGAAATGTCAGTGCTTTAGGTCTTGGTGTGATCATTGCTATTGCTTTCCAGCATATTTGGGTTCAAGTGAACTCCTGTGATCACTCTTGTCATTACTCTAGCACATTTCATACTCATTTAGTGGGAATTTTGCCAAAGTGAGCCATGAACAGAGTTGCCAAAAGGCTGTCTTGTTAGTAGTAGGTTTTTCAGTAATACAGTAGGCAGTTTGACATTTCAAAATTGTAACATTTGCTGAAGAGAGCTAAAATACAACATATTCAGAAACACCTATGTAGTGAAGGTAATTAAGCTGTTACTTTAACTGTGGGAAAGGTCTTCCCAGTGTATTCAGAAACTTACCAAACAGAGTTAAACTGCCTTTAGCTGAATTTGAAAAATGAGCAATGCACCCTATCCAAATGGATAACTAATTAATCCTCGCTTATCAGAATATATACCTTTACAGTTAATCCATTAGTTATGGGCACATATTCTTATGAGAATAAATTTTAATGACCTATTGTCAGTCAAGGTATGTGGCATGCACATAGGGCTTTCCTAGCAGCACTTTGGGAGTTGCATGAATTCTCGCTTAATTCCACCCTTTTTGTTTTAGTGAAAGTGTTTAAAAAAATATTGCGAAGGAACAATTGGAACGCTCAGAAATTCAAGTTTTGACTTCGGAAACTTTCAAGCTTTTTATGTAGGATAAACATGATAGAGCAAGAATGTAATGGCATAAAATTGGGAAAACGCTTGCAAGGTGTATTTGAGCTTTTTCTCATACGAGGGAAAAATTCTCTCTTTACAGGAGCTCATATGCAGAACACTTGGCTATCTTTCCTTCAATACTCTTCAGGTTGCATTCCTGCAGAATTTAATTTATGCTTAAGTTATGCTCCAGTTGCACACACAAAAGATGTGAAGGAAACCACCTGTGACAGAACCTTATGACATTAGGCTGTGTACATTCATGGTCTGAGGTCCAGCACACTGAATTCACTTGCAAAGATGTAGGCACATAGTGCTATCTGAGACACACTCAGGTATCTAACCTGGCACCCAACTGACACTCCAGAAAGACTGATCTCCCAGAAATGTCTCAGGGTAGAATTTTGTTGCAGATTCTGGCATTGACATATAAGTGTCCAGAGTATAGAAATCTTATCTGTGATGTCAGTGGGTTCTAGGTAGTGCAGCCAGTGAAGCCTTAAAGAATTACCCAGTTCCCTCAGTGTGGACACTTGTGTGTTAGCAGCTGAACCTGGAGCTCCATCATATCTATGATGGTGCTAAGGTTTGTCTGTCTACAGTATGGGTGTTTGGTATCAGTTCAGCTGCCTCAACTCCTGCTGCCAGCTCAGAAAGGCAGTTTTCTCCCCTAAAGCCTGCCTCATACCTGCCAGCTCATGTAGGTAGCTTGGATACTTACAGGCTTTCAGATGGCACAAGGCACTCAGGGTGTTGAGTATGCTCTGTCTCAACACTTATCCCCTGAACTTTCATCTCTCACTTATGCACAACCTTAGTATGTAAGAATTACGAGCTAAATTTGCCAACTTAAGAGTAGTTCTTCAGGTTTTAAGCAAATGCATATTACTTCATATTCCTGCAGGCTCACAGCTCATTTTAATCAGTTACCACAGCCCAGGTGTCATGCAGCATTCAATAAAAACACAGTAACTTGATTAAGACATTGAAGATATCTCAGTCAAACTACATGCTATTGTAAAGCTCCAAGTTTGTTCTCTGAAATCCATAGTTTCTTGTATGATCAATCAAGTATACAATGAAATGTTTTTTTCAGATGTAGGTTCCTGAGATCAGATAGTCCAAATCATGGTTTGAGCACTGCTAGAAAGTAAATAAAAAATTCCTGTGATTTAAAGGAGTACATGCACATAATGTACTAATAACGTAGTGGACACCGTGGCTTGTGTAGCATTTGAACTGTGAAAACCTGGAAGTCGTTATTGCTCTTCTGAAAGTTGTAGTGAGATTTCTCTTGCTACCCTAATTGCTTTAGGCCAGTTAGATAATCAGGTCAGTGTACTATTGGTCTCAGTCTGTCAACTCACAGATCTGGGGATGGCCAGGAGCCAAAGCAGTCTGGGACATGAGGAAGAGCAGTTTCACATTCACTCCAGGTCTTGCCAGCCATAATTAACAACTGCCACAGCAGCAGTAGAGGTGGAGTGTCTTTCTAGCTTGTCACTTCACCTTACCCAGAAGATGTGGTGTGCCAGGGCTGGCTGGGGACTCCTCTGAGAGTTCAGAGAGAAAGTTAGGATGGAGGCATTGCTGTGTGTACAGTGCTCAAAGGAAGCTGAGAATGGTGCAGAGGCAAATGTCTCCCTGTGCAAAAAAAGCAGGAACAAACCTGAAGATACCCAGGAATAAACAGGATAAAATTCAGGGCTGAGGGCCTTCTCATTTACCCTTCATTTACCCTTTATGCAATACATCATTTAGTAGGCTAATTTTTTATGTTTGAGGAAGGTAGTAAGAAATGATCTTTAAAGAGCACCAGAGCATTTCTTGGCATATGGAACATTTAGTAATGCAATTATGTGCTCACTGTGTTTTCTGCAGCAGTTAAAGTTTGCAGCCAATGTGATTGTTAGTTAACCCAGACACTTATGTCAGAAGGCTCAGGAAGTATTTTCAGTGTGTCTGGAAAGATACTATGGTTGCCTACTACTGTAAAACTTTAAAATCAGTGATTCAGTGTGAGTTATTAATCTTTTAAAATTTGTCCTGAATAATTTCTTTTTTATTTCACAGAAGGTGGAAAGAATTTATTTGATTGTGAAATCAATTTGTAATTTGGAAAAAATATCAACGATTCTTAAATTATCTCAGCTCATTTGTTATGCCATTCCTGTTCCTGTTTGATGTACTTGTCCATTTCAAAACCTTTCCTGATATAGGTAATACGTAACATTTTAACATCAAAAGCACATTCTTTCATTTTATTTGGTAAAAACAAAGATGGATTATACACTTCAGGAGTCTTGTTTCTGAATAAACTTTTCTCCAAACTCCAATGCCATGTTTACCTCCTTTTAATGTAAATGTTGGTTCTTTGCTTCTAAGGTTTGCATTTAGAATCTGATTCTCTAATGAAAATATGAATTATCCCTTTAGTTGCACTGTGTAAATAACAGTATTCAGATTAAGTTGGTAGCTCAAAGAATTTCAGCCTATAATTTTGTTTTCATTCAAGATTCAGATTGCTGAGATTAAACAAAAACCTCATTAAATGATATGAAAGAATATAAAAATAATTTGTTGAGGTGTAGCCCATTAACCTAAGGAACCTCAAGTGTTTCAGACAAACTTACATACCATCTTCTGGTGACCAGAATGTAAGGAAATTGTAACTGTTTTGCAAGTGGGACAAGTAGAGAGCAGAACTTTTGTGAACTTTGAAGGAGAGGATGGCCACATTCATTGACTTCATCTGTCCTAAAAAAACTGATGCTGTTTTGTTCATGGACAGCTATTATTTGTCCTGAAAACATTCATTACCCCTGTTTGCTCCTTAACATAGGCACAAAGGGACACTGTGACTGAGAACCTTCTAGTCCCCTAAGTAACAACTCCAGAAACTTGAAAGCTTATGGAAGTTCAGCCACATTATTACCTTAGAGACAGATTCCTTTGGGCCAGGGATGAGGTAAATGGGAATAAAACTCTAGGAAGGTTTTCCTGCTTTTTTATGTAAGTAAATAAATCATACTAGTTTCCATTGCTGTCAGCCTGTCATTTTTTGAGTCACTTAAATATAAAAATATGAGCTCACCAAGCTCATTAATATTTTATGCCTTGCTGTTTTTGGAATGGCATCTTTACAGTATCATTGGTTGAAATACATTGACCAGTGGTGGCATTCTGCAGACCTTGCATTACATTAAAAAATAAACAAGCTGTTTTAATAGCCAGAGAAACAGGCAGTGTTATAAAACTTGCCTTCTTGTTTATCTTACATCATTAATGATACTTTTATGCTGGTTTTTTTTTTTAGCTCCACATGCTGGAGTCAGCCCAGCTGAATATTACCATCAGATGGCTCTGTTGGCTGGGCAGCGTAGCCCCTACGCAGACATCATCCCTTCAGCTGCCACTGCAGGAGCAGGGGCTCTGCACATGGAATATCTTCATGCCATGGACAGTGAGTGATGTTTTCTACACATTGAGACAGTCCTGCAAAGGGTTGTCCACAGATGGAGAAGTGGGAGTCAACATAACCCTCCTCATGAGGGCCAGAGAATTGATTGTCAAATGTACAAGGGTTGTGTCAAACCTAAAAGTAAACTTTGAAAGGAAGGAGGGAGAGGAACGGGACTCCCCCTAAAAACAGGTTATAAATTTGATTTCTAGCAGGGCTTGAGTGTTTTGGAAAATGTCTTTTTCTGTTCACAATCGGTAACTCACTTTCAGTTGGCTGAGTATTTTCCTGATGAGCTCTCAGTTAACAGAAAGTTGACATTTGTTTTTCTGGTAGGAGACTGTGCCCCCCACCTTTTAGACAGTGCTAGCTGTGCTTACAAGTTGTGTATCATAGACCAAAACCCTTTGAGACCACTTGTAAGGTGAAGCAGTTTGCTGAATTTTCAAGGGTCCTGACTTAGTTTTCCATAATATTGAAAGCCTTCTCTATCTACTTAGCATTTTTTCAGTCCTCTAATCTCTATTTCTCTGTTGAAGGAGGAAAACAGAGGACCCTGTTCCAAACTGCTTGCTACTGCTGCTTTTGATCAACCAGAAGGGATTATGCATAGCACTCCCTCCTAGTCATAGATGCTTACCTGCTTTTCATGATGTACTCTGTTCCTCCCAATGAGGGAAGGAAAAGATGGTGACATGAAAAGGTGGTGCTTGATAGTACAGACCAGTACAACAGCAACAGACCACCTTTTCTCTGCAGATTTTAAAATTTTTTGTTTGCATGCAGTTCCTTCCTCCTGCTGTTGGCTGCACGCCACAGTTGCTGATCTTCAGGAGTGTGGGAGTTGCAAGGTTCCCTTCTGGAACATGTGGGAGTATAGATAGCTAGCCCTGCAGAACATATGCCTTGGAGTGTGAAGCAGTTGATGGACCAACAATTTTTACAAGAATCAGGCAGGACAGATAGTTGTGAAACTGGGCAGGAAATTTATTTTGATTCCGTTACCCTGATAGTGAAGGATTTTTTAAATTCAGTTTCTGTTATCAGTCTCACTACACTGGAAGCATGCATAAAGAATTTACTGTAATGTGACATACCTTGAGCCCACTTCAGAAACACAAACTCACACAAATAGTCTGGACTTAAACCACAAGTTATTGTGCAGGCTTCAGTACTCGAAAGCTTAAGAATATAACACTTGCTCATTTGGATTTTGAGAGCAATAGGGAGACATGAGGCATGCTGCTAAAGCATTGGATGCATGTCAATAATACATTGAAGAATGGAAACTTTGCTATGCATGGTTCAGGTAATGTAAATTTGCTGCTGTGTTCCAGTTAGAAGGACAAATCCTTAGCTTGTATGGATGGGCATGACTTCATCGAAGTAAAAGGATCATAGGGTCATGGAATCCTACAATAGTCTGAGTTGGAAGAGAACTTTCAAGGTCATCTAGTCCAACCACTCCTGCAATGAGCAGGGATATTTTATATTTTCAAAGGTTTTGGCTCCTATTGTGAGAAGATGTCTGAAAGCATGTAAGTAGCAGCACCAAACCACATACTGGGATGCAGACTTGATCAAATGGGTTTATTCAGCCTCTAGAGAAGTGAATACCCAGATGTCCTAAGAAAAACAGAACACATTGCAGTACTCCTACAAATAATGGCATTTGCACAAGGATCTTCGTGTGTTAGTAGAGATTGTGTGTGCTGCAATCTACAGAGAATTGCAGCTTTTGCATCCCAGTGTTATCACTTCTTGGGGGGAAATATTTTGACCTTTGCCCTATAACTTCAGTTCATTCATAAAAGGTACCTAAACACCATAAGGATATTTGCTGTCAAGCTTTAGTGTGATATATTTTAATTTGTTTTGTGTTTGTTTTTAAAAATTAAGATCACACATTTGAGATTCATTTTAGCAGCAACTTTTCAATTAGGCATTATAGGCATATTAAAGACAAAAAATGTGTAGCACTATTATGCAAATGGGTTATTTTTAAACAGTAAATAGAGAATTAAAATAAGAGTGAATCCTGGTAAGGTCACTCAGCTCACCTTCTGTATTTGATGAGAATGTGTTTAGTCAGGCAATAGCTGCTTTTATCTAAATAGAGTATGAAGTTACCCTTTTACTTTGTAAAAACTAATTAAAACTATCTTAACTTGCATGGGTATACAGTAAATTAATTGTCATTAAGTAGGAATCTGAATGTCCTATCATTCATCATGCTAAAGAAAACCCTTTTCTTCTTTGTCAGATTTTTAGATTAGAAACAAGAACGAAACAATTAGCAGGAAGCTGATATTAAGACTTTTAAAATAACAATAACAATGCCCATGCATTTATATTAAAGTACACTGATCAATGCAAAGCAATACCATTTGTTTGGATCTTTCTTCTTAAGGATTTGTGTGATGATCTTAAAAGTATTCTTTCACCTTTGCCCAGTCTTGTCAAAGGAAACAGAAGAGACATGAGTAGTTTCCCTCATTATCTGCTATCACATTCTGAGCAAGTTGACTCAACTGACTGAAAGGCTGCTGCTCATTTATTCTGCACAACAACCAAACAGATACAAGCAAGACATTGTTCTTCTTTGGTGAAGCAAATGTCTCCTTATCATGTGTTCATACAGCATCTAGCACAGAAATTTGGAATCTCTGCCTCCTTCTGTAGTGCAAATATTAATTGCAACACCATTGTGCACAGGCTTCCAAAGTGTGTTCCATATGGTTTGTGTAGTTTGGGGACTTCTGTTTTGCTTGGTGGTGCTGGAAAACTGATCTCAAAATGGGGATGATAAGAGTGGGAAAACTGTTAATCAAAAGTTAAATCTTGCTCAAAGAGCAGGAGACTTCTTGAAGCTCTGAACTTCACTGTCCATGAACTGTAATACATTGCAGAAGAATAAGGCCAACATTATTGATGCTTAATTGTAAGTCTGAGTGGCACGAAAAGTGGGCCAAAATTTTCTTTGCTGCTGTAAAGCTTTTCTACACTTTTGGTGGCCAGAGTCCCTGAGCAAGTCTTCCCATCTTCTTGGCTGTTCTAAAAAGGTGAGATTTGCTATCTTTAAGAATAACATCAAAATAACTAGGAGGGGGGTAGAGTCAGAAGATATTGACAGTACCACAGTGGCCACAACTGAAATTGCATGTTTGGGGCTGTAAAGAAACCTGTATGACAAAACTGTCTTTTAAGCACTAAAACAATTACAAAACTCACTGTCTTTTGAGTTTGATACTGCGTTTTTCACTTGCAGAATATGTGCTATTCCTTTAAATGGTGTTTAGTGGAAAACAAACATGTTCCCTGAGGTTTCAAGGTTCCCTCTGAGAGTATGAATAGCTTCACTGATTAACTTTTACCTGTGCTCACTCAGCATGGGAGGTTTCTCTTTCTCAAACTATCCAGTTGACCAACCCTTTTTTGGCAGTAGAGACACTGATAGTGACCCAACTAATCTAAAGAGTTTGGACTGGGTTTGATTTCTGTTTTTCAGGCACAATTGGAGAATGAGGGTGGAGTATCAAAGCTATTCCTTTTCCTCTCATACTGATGACAGATTTATTGTTTTGAAAGCTAAGACAAACTTTATAGTAAACTTTTCATGATGTGAAAACAAAGTTCTTACACATCTGTAAGCAGAAATCAGAAGAAAAAGAAAGAAAAGAAGGTTTAACTTTAAAAAAACCTCCCAGACTTCCCATGTTCACAGCCTCCAACAAAAACTAGTGCCTGAGACATGTTCAAAGAAGTTTGATTTAAAGGGGTGTAATAAAAAGGTTTGATGTAGTTTGATTTAAAGGGATGGAATAAATGATACATGTCTGAAGATTGCCTTATAAATGATTAAGCCATGCTAAAAACTTCAACTCAGAAATCAAATTCGTGGGCAGATTTGCTGGATGGCATATTCCATTTTTGAAAATTTATGATGGAGATAGATATCTGTTATTTTAGAATTGATCTCCACCTCAGAATAAGACCTTTTCTTATGGCACCTGTTGGATTTTTTGTCGGCACACCCAAGTCTTTACTGTCAACTACTGACTTTTTATTTCCATTCTGTCCACTCCAGAAGGGTGACACTTGTAAACAAATCTTCACTGTCAGCTTCCATTTGCTTGCTTTGCCAAAGCTGATTTTTTTATCAGCACTTGCACAGAGGTAAATGGATTTTTAGTGAATCAGTGCTCCTGCATTTTTTGATTTTAAAGGATTATCAGGTAGAGAACGTAATACTTCAGTGGGAGAACATTGTGAGCAGGTGAACATCTCAAACTGTTAAATAAGTATTGAAGTGTTTGCTTTTAAAATTGCTCGGCAAGGCTGGAAAATTTGGTTTAGTATTCAGAGGTGACAAATTATGACCTATTCCTTTCCATAATGGTATACTAATTAAAACTGGTGTTATAAACGAATGGTTTAGCAAATGTCCTGTAACAAGTGGTCAGCTCATGTTTAAGACTTTTTAGGCATGTGAAACTATGTGTACTATTTTTGTTTTACCATGACACATATATTGTATTTCCTTATTAGATATGTTGCAGTTTCTTTTAGCTGCTGATCGTTGTTGTTTCTTATTTTAGCACAAATAAAAGACCTCTGCCTTTGAAAGAAATGAAGCACAGCACTAATAAAATATCAAGCAGACACAGTACAATAGCAAGCTCCTAAAAAGGAGATAAAACAGATTACATAAAATAGTAGCTTTTATAAATAAATAAATGGCCATACCTAAATTTTAAGTGTTGAATCAAGAGCATGAATATTTATTGAAAGATCAGAGAAGAATGAACTAAGGCCTGTTCTGGAGACAGAGCAGGAAGGAACAAAACTCTGTATTACCCAAGATGCCAAGGAGAATTGGCACTGACTTTGTCTAGTTGAGGCAGATCTAAACATGCATCAGGAGGAGGTCTACAGGTGGAGATCTGATCACATAGTAATGCCACAACAGCAATGAAATGGCAGTCTTTAATAGCATATTAAAATCTTGGTTAGTGTGCACAGGAAGAAGGGAAACCCACTCAGGTGTGTAAGGAAAACATAATAGCAGATTCCAATCAAGCTCTGATCTTCAGATGAGTTTAATTACAGTCAGTTGGGCTCTTCTGGTTAGTGTTAGACATGTAAACTCAAATACCTTGCTAAAAACTGGTCCTGGACACAAAGTCATAAGCAAGAATTAGGAAAGGCAGACCTATAATGGAGGCTCGTGAGCAACTGTGAATTATTAGCATGTTCCAGAGAATGTCAGAGACTCTAGGAGAAGTAGTTGTAAAGTAGGCATCAAACCCAAGACCTGCATGACCCTGGCTGTCAGGATCATTAGGATTCAGTCCTTTACTACAGGTTGAAGGGATTAAAAAGGTAGAAGCAGCAGTACTGTTAAAGGAAATTGTTCAGTACGCAGTGGGGAATCTAATTCTCTCCTCCTCACTCTCAACCAAGATAGAAAATAATTAAATAAGGGAAATAAATTTAAAATTATATATCTTCCCTCAGGACTGCAGAGAGTTGGGATGACATGGTAAAATATGCTGGAAGAGGTAGAGATTTTCAGAGCAGGACATAAAATTTAGAAATGCGATATATATTTATTTAAATGGTATCTGTATGGTCACCTTCTCTTTGCTGCTTTGGAAAACCTAATCTCTAGTTTTAAAGAAATGTAACAATCATAGCTGCCTGTACACTCCAACAAAAGAATATCATGGGAACTTGGAGAAATTCAAATAAAGCCAACTGTTTCTCAGTCTAATGCTGTGATGTCAGTTTAAAGTCTGCTGATGGAGCTGGCCTTTAAGTGGTTTTTCTTAGTCCTGATTTTTAGGTTTGCATCAAGTATCAACCTGGCAGAATTATGGTCAAAAAAGGAAAAGCTGCCACTTCATTTCTATACTGCATTTTGCATGTTTACATTTGGCTATTTGTATTAAATTGTTGTGGGCTTGGGTTTGCTGGTATCCCAGATCTGAAGCACCGTCTCATTGCTCATGGTTGAATTAATGATGCGAGTGTCTAAGAAGCCATCAGCTTCATAAATCACCAGAAATGAGAGGGATAACTCATAAAAGTCTTTTCCTTCTGTTTAGTGATTTATCATTTTGCTTGCACATTAATAAACAGAGCTCCCCTGAGGTAAGCCACAGGAAGAAAGATTTTTCTTCCTAATTTTCCTCAATCGTAGCCAGTAGATCACAAGCGAAGAGAGTGGGCTTGTCAGTGTGTTGGTGTCTCCCTCTACCCATCACTGATAAATAAATGCCATGAAGTGCCCTGGTGGGTAATTATTTGTGTTTGCATAACAGGCACCAGGTTTCCAAGTCCAAGATTGTCAGCCAGACCAAGTCGAAAGCGCACGTTGTCCATATCCCCCCTGTCTGATCACAGCTTTGACCTTCAGACCATGATACGGACATCTCCAAATTCCCTGGTCACAATCCTCAATAATTCTCGTAGCAGTTCATCAGCCAGTGGTTCTTATGGCCACTTATCTGCAAGTGCAATAAGGTAAGAATGGGATTTTGTGCCTCTATTGTATAGCCTCATTTATGTGTCATACACAAATGTGAATGCATACTCACATCTTTAAGTAATTTGTGGGGTTTTGTGAATATGTGCATTTTGCAGTTTCAATAATGTATGTTCACTGGAGCTTAATTTAAATAATAAAATTTTTTTTTTCTTGCTCAAGGGACTTTTGACCTATTATTGTCCAGTGCTGCTAATATTCCATCTGACCAGCAGTAATAGTGTGTGTATATATGCTCAGGAATCTGTTTTCAGAGAAGAAACTCTAGGATAGCTTTGTGACTTAAGTCACTTGGTTTCTGGCCACAGATAAGGTGGACAGTGGAATGTTCCTGCATTACAATCATCAGAGGGTAAGGAACAGACACGTGGTACTGTTCAATTAAAATGTTTGGCTAGAAATGCAATGGTTTTCACTTGGTTGATACATCTGTGTGTGCAAGAAAACAGTCAGAAATGGTTCTTCTGAAGGCAGAAGAGCAGACTAGCAAGGGAAGAGGTGAACAGAGGTTGTACTGAAAAGGGAAGAAAACAGGGCACAGTCTTAGGCTCCGATGGCAAAGGTTTAGGTTGGATGTTAGGAAAAAAATTTTCACTGAAGGAGTGATTGGCCATTGGAATGGGCTGCTCAGGGAGGTGGTGGAGTCACTGTCCCTGGAAGTGTTTAAAAAGAGACTGGATGAGGCACTGAGTGCCATGGTTTAGATGAAGGGATGGTGTTGGGTAGTAGGTTGGACTTGATGATCTCAAAGGTCTTTTCCAACCTTGTTAATTCTGTGATTCTGTGAGAGGGAACAAAAGGAATAATATAAAAAAAAAAAAAGGAAGTGAAAGAAAATTAGGAGATGCAGCAGAAAAAATGAATATGCAACTGCAGAGCATTCTTGTATTTTGATGGCTATACGTTAACTGAGAAGAACTCCTTTGGTATCCCAAATAAAATCTCTCACCTCCCCAGAGTGTTAGAAAATGTTGAGTTTGCATTTATGACACTCTCAGAGTGCTGCTGGGCCTGGCTTAAAAGCAGCCTCCACCTTCAATTTGCAATGAGGCAAAGGAGCAAGTCCTTACAGCAGTTTCTTGAGATGAGACCCCCATTTTGGGGAATGCTCAAAAATAACACATTTGTTCAATCATGGGCCATTCTCTTAAGAGTTGGACTCGATGATCCTTGTGTATCCCTTCCAACTCAAAATATTCTGTGAAATGCCTCTTTGGCAAAAATGACACAACTTAAAAGAGGGATTTTCACTATTGGAGAAAATGGGGTGTGCATCTGGTATGTTAGAAGCCATGAGCCTGCCTAACTCTGGGAGCAACAGCATTGTAAATATTGCAGTAAGTGCTGTTTTTACTGTATACTGTGCTACAGGTATGATACCCTACAACTCCACAGTCTGTGCAACCACAGTCCCAATTACAAAGCTCCTTAATGATTTATGTCAATGGCTGGCAGCAGTTGGGCCCCATCTGTTAAATATGTGTACTGTCATTAAGAGAGGATGGCACTTAATAACTAAACTCCTTTTCCATAGCTTGTAACTTTGGTAAAGCAAATAGTGCATGAAAGTTGGCATAGTCTGTGTGGAGTGGAGCAAAACTTTTGTTCTTCCAAAGCAAAGCTGGAGTCAGGTGAATAGTTTTGTTGAAGACAGCTGTGGAACTGGAGGGAATTGTGGGCAAAGACTGAATAAGGATGCTAAGGAGTAGCACAGTGAGTCTTGTGAACTGGTGTCACTGAAGAAAGCAGTGCTTGTGTGACTGAGCCCTTCCTGGTCATGCTTTTCAGGAATGCATAATGCAAAATTTCACACAATTTTGAGTTACGATTTTTTTTTTCTTTTTGCTAAGATTATGCCTATTCAGTATGCAAAGTTGGAAATGTACTTCTCCATTCTTCTCTGTTGAAAAGAGGGTGAGAGAGTTAGCTCTTTTTCCAGCTTTGTAACTTGCCTCTGTTGGTGCCCCTTGATGTCTTCCATGTGAACCTGTGTGTAAAAGAGTTACACCAAAATAAACAGTGACATAAGGTATTAAACCCAATCTACATTTCATAGCTTTAAAAAATGCCAAGACTAAATAGCAACAAGACTATCAGTAAAACTTAATTTATTGCAAGTCACTATCTTGTAAATAATGCATTCAGCACAAGAACCGCTGTATTGAATCAAACTGTAGGTTCATCCCATTTAATATTCTGTCTGCAACAGTGATCAAAGTGTAGCAAAAATTTTTTCAGGTGTAAAATCCCAGCTTCTGGAAACTTGCAGGTTAACCTCATAGGAGTTGCTGCAAGAAAGTGGTACAGTCCAGCAGGCTGCTGGATGGAATTGTGAGACAGGAAGGATTTCTACTTTAGATAGTATCAGCAGCATTAACTACTTAACATTACACAATCCTTCTGCTTTTAGATATTGTTTCCAATCACTTTTAAATTGGTCCAAATTGTTTACACCTGGCAGCATTTTTCATGGCAGATACCTATCCGACACTGAGTATTTCCAAAAAGCATCAACGAAGTTACTAATTTATCAGAATGCAGTTAGGGAAGAAGAGATCTTCCTGTACAAACTAAAAGAAGTCTTGCTTACCTTTTTATTGAGAAGATAAAATTTACCAGGAATGTTGCCTAGGTGCTGTAGATACGATCTTTGCTGTTCTTGAGAAATTGTCCCATTCAGCCAAGTGATGAGCCCTTAAGAGTTTTCTGTTAGCATGTGTTAAATAAACCGAGTGCTCAGCAAGTTCCAGTCCAGGGCCCACAGAGAGGGAGGAGGATGTTTCCCTTCACCTGCAGCTCTGGTACCTCCTTGGGAAGCCTGTGAGGGCTCAGCTCTCTGTGCAGCCACACCAGCCTTGTGAAACAGAAGGCAGCCTTCAGAGGAGACCAGACTCCAGGCACTGTACAGGTTAAACAAGCTGGCACGAAACGCCTTCACCTGCCATAACAGAGATTTGCTGTAGGAGAGAGAAAAAGCCGCAAACTAAAGAAGGCAGAGCCGGTCATTAGGAGCATGAAGGTACTGCCCCCTTGTGATTGTGCTCTGATACCGTCTTTAATTTCAGGGTTGCACGGGATTTGCAGGGCCACTGGTGCTTCAGAGCACAGGCTGAAGGTGCTGACTGTCCTCTCTGGATCAGCGGGAGCAGCAGGACTCTGCCTTACCTGTTCCAGGCAGCTCTAAAAGAGGAGGGGGCCTCCCGCCCGGGTGGTTGTTGGCTGGAGGGCAGACCCTGCTCTTGCAACACAACCCCAGCCTGAGGCTGTGCAAAGTCATCTAGTCAGAAGTGACCACCAGGCACATATGGTTTCTCTTCTGCAGTCTCAGGCTACCACTCAATTCTGCAGAGGAGTCAAAGTGCTCACAGGCATGACTTGGAGATACTGGAGCTCTTTGAACATTTCATGTGCTGTGTCATGTTAACTAGCACAGGTCTTCATGCCTGAAATTGGACAACCACGAGTGAGGCTTTTTACCTCCGTCTTTCTTTGATTCATGTTTCTGTGCAAAATGAATCCTTCCCCTTTACCTCAGAGGGAGGTTGAGAGCATTAATGTTTTGTGAAGAACTTGGATTATACAGTGATGAGCACAGTGGAGAAGTTCAGGAGGGTAATTATTCAGTAATTATTCAGTAATTATTTATTCACTGATGGTTTAAATACAATGGAAGGAAGGCCTATGGGTGTTACTCTGGGCAAGGAGAAGAAAAATACCAGAGGCCCTCTCATTGAAGGCTAGTGTGCATCTTGTGTGCTGAATGAGTTAGGAATTGTGCAGAGGGAAAAAGAAGTGTGTTATCACATAACAAAAAGCTGATGAGTCAGCATATGAAGGTATGGGCAGGTTTAGTTCTGGTATGTTTGATTTTGTGGGCTCAGTGATCTTTTAACCTGTATTTGCAGAGGTGCTACTTGTGTTAAGAAAGTGTCTCCAGGACCTCACTGTTTTTTGCCTTGACTAAAAAAAAATTATATCCTGGGCTAAAAGATTACATTCTGTGCTTTACACAACTTTTCAGCATAGGACCCTCTATGTAAGTACTATGGGATGTTGAGGGTGCCATCAGATGAAAAGAGCCACATTTTGGTCTCTGTTTTTATGGTGCCAGGCACAGAAGGGCTCTGGTCCTTGACGTGGTACTACTGCAGTTCAAATAATGAATAATAGTAGTTTAGCACAATCCAGATAGAGCTTGACTTGGCGGGTGCTTTGTCACTGTCAGCTGGCAGTGTAATGCTGTATCCTGACTACTGGCTGAGGACTTGAAAAGGAGATGTCTCTCCTGCTGACAGCTAATAGTGGATCTCCTTTAGCACACCAGGTAGAGCTTCTGCTTTGTGCATTTGAAAACACCTGGTTTAGGTCTCAGCTGGGAGAGATTATGCAGAAGGGAGATGTATGAAATAGCATCAAATGAGGATAATCCTTCATTTGACATTTACTCATTTGGTTACCTGCCTCAGTCCTGCAGTGCAGCACTCCTGCTATTTAATCTTTTGTCAAGATGTACTTAATGTTATATCTGCTACCTGTGACAATTATTAGACTTTGCACTTCAGTAACACTTCTTTTTGAGAGACAGCATGGTCTAGAGTGAGTATAGAGGGAGTAATCACTCCCCATGATATTAAGAGTACCGATTCAAAACCTTTACAAAAGATTAGCTGGTCTTTAATAAACACAGGAGGTTGAGACTTCATGGTCTATATGGTTTGAAATTCAGAACCTCTAGTCCCTTGGCGGTGCTGCAATACCAAATTTGCAAAGTTAGTTTTCAGAAAATGAGCCAAATTCCCTGTCAGATACAAGGTGTTTAAATCAGTAGTTCCACCCACTACAAGAGACTTTCTTTGGGTCTAGGCAGATAAAACTGTGCATACAGCTTAACCATCTCATAACACGTGAAAATTCAGTTTCATGTGAGCACAAGAGCCCTTTGGGATCTCCTGGAAGATTTGAAAGAAACTGAGAAAGCACAGCAGCACTTTTTTTCTTTCCTCCCATGCTCTGCCCTGTTTCCCTGATAGCATCAGAACAGGAAGGAGCAATTAACATAGTGTGGTTCATTACAGCCAGACCCTGGCTGTTCTGGCTCCTGTCACTTTGCTCTGGGCTGATCTGAAGCCTCAGGGAATGCTGGTGAGGGTACTTTCACAAAGAAAGGGACTCCCAGGTTTGTAGGTTAAGCGTAGACAGCAGTGGATTAATATCAGTGTGGAAGACAAGAGTCTGTGTTTCTGCAAGCAGGTATTGGAGTCTCAATTATTTCCTCATCTCATACTAAGCTCCTTGTATAGGGTGCTTGTTGTGTAATGAGTCAGTGCCCTCCTCTCTGAGCTGGGTTATATCTAGAGACAAGTGGCTAGGCATTGATTTCTCCAGTTTTCCTTTGCAAACACAAAGAGAAAAGCAAGAGGAAAAATTAAAATAGAGTTCAGATACACAAATGAAGTAGAAAGTTATCACAGAGAAAAGTGAAAGTATCTTCAGCAGAGAGCCCAATAGGCTAATTATACACCATAGAAAAAAAGGAAGGAGTATCCTTTTATCAGGTTTAAATTATACAGTTTTTGAATTTAACAGAATGTCTCATGGTTATAAGACAGGAAGCTCTCATGTTCTCAGTCTTCCTTCTTTATTCAATATTTTATATATTCTTATTATGTCTCCTTTCTGAGGCCAGTGGTTGTTTTCAGTCTCATCTTTAGAGTTCTTGCATTGTCTTTTCTGCTGATGCTGTGTGAAAACCTCCCCCTACTACGTACAATAATGTTCTGGAAGAGGATGAGCAACTCAAATGCACCATGATTTTCTGTGCTGTTTCCCATTCCATTTATTTTAACATGTTTTTGCCATGGCTTCACGTTGATCAAATTTTCATTCCTTCATTGAATTCTGCATTGAGACAAGCAAGTGCTTCTTGTAATTTGTCTCAGCTAATTTAGAACCAGTGTATGAGTAGCTCTGACTCCCTTTCAGTGTCGATATGCATCTTGCTATCAGTACTGCTCATTCATCTAGCATATTGGGCTCTAAAGATAACCACTTAGCTCTTCATCATGCTGCTCAAAATAATTTTGTCATACATGCAGATTTAATTTTTTCATGGCTCAACTCCATGCCCAGATTGCTGACATTTGCACTACCAAACAGAAGACCCCATCTGAGAATTTGTCTCCAACTTTTACTAACACCCAACTACTTGATTCTTACTTTTGAATTCTGTTTTAGACTATATTTCTGTAATTATATCTGCATAATCAAATGCTGGTTAATGTATTTAATCTTAAATAGGACGTATTTAGAGTAGAACAGGTAGAACACAATATACTCAAATGTTTTGCAAGAAGCTCCTTATGATAGGATGTACAAGATAAAGAATTTGTTAATTATGCCAGCATTATAGGTGTTTTGTTGTTTCATTATTGGGATCTGTCTAAGTGAGATGCAAAGCTGACTTTGAATGAAAGCTTTTCTTTCATTAAAAGCTCTCTAATTAATTGCAGGTAGTATGTTGTAAATGAAGGCTTAATTGCAGTTCAGACTGAGTTCAGTCCAGGTGTAACCCCACTGAAAAAGGTCCTGCTGTAACTAGGCCCACCACATATGTGCAGTACAGGGCTTTTTTTTCCATGGTCTTGTACTGAAGGAAACAGAATGCTCTATCATGCCATAGCAGCTTCATTTTATACCTGCTTTCAAGAAGTGTGAATGACAGAAGAGTGCCACAAAGTGAATAAAAGTGAAATTTCTCAGTAGAACAGAAAGTTGCATCTGTATCAGGCTCTGTAGAAATGTAACTGCAGCTAAGCCTCCTTTGGAAAGCCCATATAGGTAGAGGAGAGTGACATTCAGGGAGATGGTTTTGGAAATCACCTACATCTTGCATTAGAAAGTGGTGAGTGTTTTTCACCAGAAATACACACAAGTGACAAGATTTCTGCCTTTGGAAAGTGCTAAGTCTGTGAAGCTAAGCAACATAAGGAATAGAGACTATGCAGATATGTATTTAATGCACATTTACATGTACAGAGACACATATATACAAGTATGGTTATGTATATATGCCAGTAAATGTGTATGTCACAGATTGTGTAATTAAAAGTCAGTTTGAAACAACTTGCTCCAGACTGGTTCAGTGTTATTCAAAGAGTTTAAAGTCATTGGACCTAGAGCAATAGTAATTCCAGGAAAGTTCTCAAGCTAAGTAAGACAGGTGTGCTGGAGTTTAACATTTCATTATTTAATTTGCAGACCCTAAAAGCAAGTATTAATTAGCACTTCCCATGTAATAAATGACACCAGTTTTAGAAAGCAAAAAATGCTTAGTCATGAATTTAATTTAAAATTATGTTTGCCAGAAGTGTCGTGAGCTTGCACAGAGGGAGAACAGATGAATTATGCAAGGTACCATTAATACAAAGTCCATTAGGATACTAAGGATTCCTGCACAGGAACAACCCAGCAAGAGGGACAAAGCTGACAGTGTGACTCTGTTGCTCTCAGTGTAACTGTTCCATTTTGCTCTGGCATACAGCAATGTATTCATGAAGAAAAAATTCACCTAGCCCAGCAGATAAAGCAGAATAGATAATAAGGTAAGCTGAAGAGAAAGTACAAACCACAGACTGTTAATTTTAAACTGGTAACAGAAAAGTGGGGGGAAAAAAGGCAATGGTGTGTGTGAATTGAATACAGTTGTAAAAAGATGACTGTTATCTGATGAAAACTGGAAAAAAAGTGCAATATATGCTATACTTTATTAGATGCAAGTATGCCTTTTTACAAATTCAGTTGCATGACTTGTCTCTAAGTTAGTGATTTTTAATGTGACATGTTAACATAACAAATGCAGAGGGATATTTATGAAACCTAGTCATTTTTGAAAAATTATTTCAAGTCTCATACCTGCCTTTAAGATAACACCACATGTCTGGTTTCATAGTCACAGTGTGATACTGTTTTCCCCTGTACTTAAGCAACAAGCCATAAAACCTACTGATGACTTGTCTTAACTTGAAAAAGTAAGAGTTTCACAAATCTCCTCAGGGCTGCAGGTTTGTGGAGCACACTGTCACTCCTGTGTTATTAAATTGGATTGGATTAAATTAAGGGAAAGGTGGATGATGGTGTTGGGTTGAATAACCAAATGTTCGGCCTTGAATTGACACAGGAAAGACTTAGGATAGAGGATAGGAAATAAACTTTTAATATACTAAATATAATATGATTCTATATGAATATATCGTAAAGAAACAAGTCTATCCTTTTGAAATTTAAAAACAAAAAACAAAAAACAAACAAAAAAAAAAATTTAATGTGTCAGAAATATCCTACTAAGTCAAACCAGAGATGTTAGATACTCTAGTTAGTGTGTCTCTGATGGTGCAAAGAGTGGATGCTATTTAAGAACCACATGAACCCCCTGTTTTCTAACTTTTGTTCTCTCTATGCTCTTCCAGCATCAGTAATTGTTAGATCAGCCACCCCAAAGTATACACTCTCACTTGTTCCTTTTAGTATTTCTTTATGGACCTGTTACCTTTGGATTTGTCTAGTCCCAAATGAACCTGCTGGGTATGTCTGCAGCTATTCAGAAGTCCACAAATGCTATTTTTTGCTCTCTATTAAGTTGTTTACCCGTGTCTTTTGTTAAAAGCACCTTAGTTTCCACTAAAAAGTTCTTTTCCTAAAACCATGCAAAGTAGAACCAGAAAGGAGAAAGCAATACTTTTGCAAGACTTACATGCATCAGATCTTGTAGAACTGGGTGTTTTGTGGTATGAGGAGGGTACCTTCAGAGATTTTATGAAGAAAACAAAATCACTGTGATATAACAAAACAGCCCTTGCACTATTCACAAAACTGGAATCTCCTCAGGAATTTTGTGTCAGCCTGTCCCCTTAGGCAGACCTAAGCAATGTATAGGAAAGAAGGAATTTTTCCTGACTTGAATGCACAGATGTTTTGTGATAAATTCCACAGCTGTGACCAGAAATTGGATGACCTTGTTAGTAGGACAGCCACAAAGTAGCCACAAAGTTTGGTTTTGATTATAACGTCTGTTTTTCTTCTTCTTGAAGTCTGTTCCTTAAAATTTGGTGTGCTCATGTAATTGCAATGTAGTTCACTGCCCTGCTTTACCTCCAGTGAAGGGAGTTTGAGACTTCACAGATGAGGAGAAGAGAGAGACAGACAGACTGACAGACAGACACAGAAGCCCACAGTATGATAAAATAAATGATATCACTGATGGGCTTTTCTGTCAGTGCATGTGAGTTATTGAATGCTTAAGCAGAAATATTACACATTTTTCCTAACCCTTATCCCCCATAAAACTCAACAACTAAAAGGATAACTGGCATGTAGTTTATAAGTGGCCTTAGATGCTTTCATGTTCTTTTCCTTTTCTACTTTGTTTAAAAAAAAACCCTCTTTAACAGAAATACAAATCAGATTCTCTCCAGTGGTGTAAATTTTCATTTCTCAGTAAGTAGATGGAAGGGAAAGATTTATAGTTCACCTACATTTCTGTGAATCCAAGATTTTTTGGAAGTGACCGGTGTTTTGGAAAATGTGGACAATTGGGGCAGGGGCCTTACATTCTTCTGGCATCTGGATTTTGGAAGTCTTGAGCACTCCTTTTCTGAAATGCAGCTTCTTTAAAGTGTCTTAAAAGAAACACAACTCAAATTGAGGCCTTTGGAGCTACTCTTGCTTTTGAAAAACCTGGTCGTTCTTTTTTAGTGGTTCTGGGCTCTCAAAATTACTGCTTTTAGATGTTGTTTTACCGCCTCAGGGCGTGAATTTTAGGCAGTCCCTGAGCACCACTATTGCCATCTTGGTGCACATTTCTAAGCAGACCCACATCAGAAGCAGCCTCGATCTGGTGCCACTGTCCACCCTCTGCTGGTGCTTGATGGGGCCAGCAAGAGGAAATATTGCTGCTGGTAAAGGAAGAGGAATCACGTGGAGTGTGAAGAGACACTCTGGGGTGTGGAGATTCTTCATCTATCCTGTATTCGAGTTACTGAACAAAGTGCAGTGAAAAACTTTGGGAAGGAGTACAGGAATCCAGGCCTTCCCTTCCCAATAGAGCACGTCATGCTAGCAAATGCTGAGAGCTTTGATTTATTTTTCTTCTTTTTGGCCCTCAACATTAACTTCATTGTATGGTTTCTGAAAGGCAGAAAAAGACCTACCACCTTTTGTTCTCTTCAGAACCTTCTGATCTGTTCGAATCAGAAAAATCATCCAGGCTGCCCTGTGACAGCATCTTGCATGTGAGTGACATTAAACCCAGCCAGGTCAACTTGGCTTGTGAGGAGCTCTCCAGAAACAGCTGGAGAGAATTATTATTTGAAGGCAGCTATCTGAGCTATTTAAGAAATCACCCTGGTGTCTGAACCATTGTCACTGTTTCTGAGTACTCCCCTTAGCTGTGCTGGCTATTCCTCTGCTCCATCAAAATCACCTTTTCTTTTCAGTCTGAGATGTTTGAAGTTTGAGGTAGGAATGAAGTGCAGGTTGCCAGGCTCCATAGGAAAATCCTAGTACCTTAGACTCAGCTGCTGCTGATGAGCAGAGGGCAAAAGAAAGATGCTAAAGAAATAAGGATTCCTCTTTCTAGCACCTCTGTCCAGCTGTGTCTTAATGTATCTGCTGCTGGTGCACTGTTTTCCAGTAACAGCCACAAGCCAAAATGATGTTTATCTTGTTCTGTACCCTACAATTTTGTCAGTGCCTGGCTTAGCATCCTCCTTCTGGAGGCTCATACAGTGTGAAGACAGATGTAGATAATGAGGACATCTCTGTGAGGTAAAATCTGTCCTTTTGATGGAAGCTGTTTTATGGAAGTCATTTTAATTTACATAGCGAGGGCAAGAGCAAATAGATTAACATTTAAGCACTGCACTGATTGAGTCATATATTTGTCTTTTTATCATGTAGGGTCTGAAGAACATTACCAAAGTTTTGAATTTGGACTTGCAAAGCTAGTTATTGCCTAGAAAGGGAAAAAAAAATCCAAACCGTATTTCCAGGGCTGCTGTGTGCTTGGAACTGCCAAGGAAATCAGCCCACTTTTTTTCTTTTAAACTGATTCAGCTGAAGGGTGAAAATGTCCAAGGCTTTAACCGCTTACAGAGAAATAAAATACCTCATCCAAACTGTTTCTGTGTTGTGTTTGTTGGTCTTGGTGAATTTGATAACATCTTCAGGATGGTGCCTTCTAGTGTTTGAAGTGTTTGAGGTGAACTCGTGGTGTATGGATGGAAGTAAAAAACACCAGGGTATAGGAAGGAGGCTTGTTTCAGCCTCAAGTATGGCAGTGTAATTGTGTGTTTTTTAATGAACAGACCAGAGTAGTTACACTTAGTAATGTTTGTTCACTAAAAAGGAAAAGGGGTGTTAAATCATTATGTTCTTTGATGAATGGCTTGTACACTGAAGAATAAATTGAACAAACTGGCATAGAGCTCAGTGAACATGAAATCAGCTATTAGAAGAAAGCTTGTGAACAAATTCTGAGCCTGATATGCATCTTTTGATTAATGTCCTATTAATCATCCATAGTGGCTACCTTTGCTAAGTCGTGCTGTAATCATTCATGGTTGCTTACAGGAACACTAGCAGGGACTATAGAGCTGCAATAACTGAATATTATTACTGATTTCTCCCTAACTCTTGCTGTGAACAATTACTGTTTTCACTATGTCTCTGCCTGCCTTTATTAAAAAGAATACAATGCAAAATGAAAAAGGAGTTCCTCAAAGACCAGTAAAATTCTCCCAGACTGTTCTTAATGATATTCTGTCCTAAATGGGCAAACTATTGTAATGCAAAGTTCTCACCAGGAATTATAGTAATGTAATCATATTGAAGCTGTCTTTCTGTGGATTGTAGTCAAACAGACAAAATGTATAGTCATATTAATGAACAAAGAATTTCTGTAGGATTAGTACTTAAAATGTTTCAAATTATTTTAGCTTTTTGTATCACACTGTGTTCAGTTAATGCACTTAGAGCAACAGCAGTTAAGATTCCAGACTGTAAATTTGGATTAAATCCACCCTTCCACATCAGAAGCAGCCTCGATTCTTGAAAGGTTTAATGCTTGTACCCCTCTCTTTTAAGACCTGATGTTTTAAATTAACATGGCTCTTTTGAACTGTGGTAGTTCAGTGTATTAATCAATGAATATTCTTTTTTTTTTTTTTTTCCCCTTTATGATTGGAAGTTATTGGCAAATGTTTACAGGAGGATTTTTTTCCCTGTGTGTGAAGATTTAGTTCCACACCATTTGTTTCTTAAATGTAACACAAAGAATGCTTTGGCACTACCCACAAAATAGGTCCTTAGATGGCAGTGTAATTTCCTCCAAAGTCACTGTGGTCTGGGAAATACGGTGAAGTAATGAAGTGATGACAGGTATTAACATGCATAATGGGCTTTAATAGACATTTAATGTCGTTTAACTGGAAGAAGGAGAAGTGCTTTCCCATTGGAATATTTCTACATTGAAACTCATTGATCACCAATTTCAGAGGGGAAAGGTTAATCCATCAGTTTCTGTAACCAAACGGCACTGATGGAAATTCTTTAGGTGACATTCTGGATGAACTGAGCTTTCCATCTTTGCAAACAAATGAGTGATATGACAAGCATGGTGTTCAGAACACATTTAACCAATTGATTTTCTCTCCTCTGGTAATAAGATCTAGAGACATATGAAAGAGTGTAGCATGAGCCAAGATTAAAGGAACTGCTTCATACGAACATAGGGGAACTGCATTATCAATAAAAGTACTATAAAGCATGTAGGCACCCATTCTTTTTCTTTATATAAAGTTTGTTATTGCAATAAATAGCTGTTATTGAACTGCTTGCCTTTTATTTCAGTTTTTCTGAATTTTATTTCGGTCAGCTTTCTGTGGTTTCCTGGTAGATGTTAGGAAAAAATGTTGTGTTTTTGTTATGGTATCGTCTTTGTACTCACTAGTAAATCCAGGGTAACTCTAGATTTAAGACCAGAATGTATCATCCTTTGGGGCAGGAAGAAAGATATGAGGGGGAGGGAGGGACCTGACTTCAAGTAGTTTAAAGATATCAGATATATTTTAAAGCTTTGATCTGTGTGGTTCCTTACTATAATGACCCTCATCTTTTTTCCTCCCTCTTCCCTCCTTTTTCTCCCAAATTCAGCCCTGCTCTGAGTTTCACATATCCTCCTACACCAGTATCCCTCCAGCAAATGCATCAGCAGATTATAAGTCGACAGCAAACCCTAGGTTCAGCCTTTGGACACAGCCCTCCACTCATCCATCCTGCTCCAACTTTTCCTACCCAGAGACCTATCCCTGGCATCCCCAGTGTCCTGAACCCTGTCCAGGTCAGCTCTGGACCTTCTGAGTCCACACAGGTGAGAGGCAACAAAAGAAACCTTTACACCGCATTAATTTAAAAATTCAATAAATGGCATTGCCTCGATGGCAATTAATCACCACTGCCACTGAGATCCTTTGCTAACAGCTTTCTTGTAGCTATAGTGTTTGTAGTCACTTCATTATAAATCACAGGAGTGTATTCACTGTTCCTGATTGGGAGTGTGCTTTTTAGTCCTCATAAATATTTCAGTGTGCTGCAGCAGCTTCTCATTCCAAACTGCCTCTCCTGGACCTTACACAGGAACTTAACAGAGGTGAGGAGGAAGAAAAAGGGGCAAAACACATCCAAACACCAACATCTTACAGATTAGCAGCTTCACCCTCAAATCTGACTGACTGTTATATACACGGGGTCACATTCTGCCCTCCTGCTGCAGGTGTGAATAATTCGAAGTGAATAACTCTGTGAGCAAGAGAGTAACTCAGAGACAGTGAACAAGCTTGAAAGTTTGTTCCTCTGATTTGTGCATAATTGGATTTACTGAGTTTAAATTAGTAATTTAAATTAACCAAGGTCTGTTTTCAAAAGCTGGGGATGAGCAGCAGTGGATCAGGCCCATAATGTGGAGTTTATCAGAGTTTGTGGATTGTCTGTTATTAACTAGTGCTGTTTGTTTCCAGATGACCTGGGATAGGTTATTTATCAGTCTGGGAGCTGTTTATCTCATAGCTAGCTTTTACAAATGTAGAAGCAGAACATGCTGCTGTAGGAAGCATATTGATTTTTTTTGTGGGGTCTGTGCAAGTTCAGATATCTCTAAAAGATCTCTGGATTCTTACAAGATTCCATTTGCAGGTGTAGATAATAGTGTTCAGTCTAGCAAGGCAAGAGAAAAACAAGATTCTGGCCTGTTTGTGTCAGTTATTTTGCTGTTGCCTTGTGAGAATTGAGAACTTCATCTAGGATTTTTTGGCTGAATCTCACACTAGTGTTCAGTTTTCCTTCCTATCCACATCATAATGAGAAATGTAGTGAGAGCTTAGATCTTGTGTGCAGATGTTAAGTGCAAAACCTTTCCTCCAAATATGAAAAAGTGAATCTTGCTCTTGTGTTTATTCGAGCACGCAGTGATTCTGCTTTTCAAAATTGCCTTTCCAAAGTTGTCATTATGTGAAAAATCAAGTTCTTCCTATCCTTCCCTGGCCTGAAAAAAACTAGCATTAGTCTGTAGCAAGGAATTACATCACATGGCTCCCTTCCTGTTCCCTCCTTGCTCCATTACAAGGTTGAGCAATGCAGCTCTTCCACAAGTTAATACTATTAATTGAAGTGCAATGTAATTGCGTATCCAACATAATCAACAGTGTAGCTTCTCCAAATAAAGTTGCCGAGCACACGATGCCTATTTTTGTTCGGAGCTACATATTTATCACAGTCTAATTTTGTCTTCTTTTGCCTGCAGCAGAATAAACCCACCAGTGAATCTGCAGTGAGCAGCACGGGAGATCCCATGCACAACAAGCGCTCCAAGATAAAGCCTGACGAGGAGCTGCCCAGCCCTGGGGCAGGGAGCATGCAGGTATGGCAGGCAGGGCACCCTCACAAGCCTTTCATCTCCCTGCCACAGGACAAAGGCACCTTCCCTGTGGCACATGTGGTCAGGTTTCCTGCACTCCCATGGCCCTTCTTCTCGTGCACACACGGGCAGGGAGGGTTCAGGGTGAGGGATGCAGGGGCTGTTGTGGAATGAGGGCAGAGAGGAAGGAGGATGATGGAGGGACACCTTTGATCAGTCAGGGCATGCTCAACCCTCTGTTTGCCTTGGGAAAGTGAACAAGAGATTGGTCTTTATCACAGAGATATTTATTTATCTCCGTGACTTTTAGCAGGTCTTAGCACTGTCCTGAAGGCCCACGTTGGGCTCCAGTCTCATGTGCTATACTTTCTGTACCAGTAAGTGACACTGATTTTAGTAGAATGGCTCTTGATTTACAGTGACTCATCAGGTGAGGTGAGACTCAGAGCCTCAGTCTTTTGAGTGAATCCATGAAAACAAAGCAGAGGTTTGCCTAAATCCTTCAGCAGATTAGAAATGGAAAAAGAGCAGGAGTGCATAATCTGAATTGAATGTTTGCACTAACATCTGACTCTTACCCTCAGCAAATAACAAGCTGGGGAGAATGAGGCGCCCTAAGGAACTGAAGGTGGGAAGTCAAAAACCAAATTAAATACTTTCTTCCCCTGCTCACCACTTTCATGCACAACTTATGGGCAAGAACAGACTAATAAGTAGATTGAAAATTACCAGTCTTCTCATGGAAGACTTAGTGTTCAAACATGATATTTTCTTAACAATGGGAACACACTTTGAATTACTGCTGGTCCAATTTGTGTTTAACCCTAGTACTAAAATCAAATTCCAATTAATTCAACTATATTGAACATACATTTTTCGTTAGTGGTGCCACTGAGTCAAGAGAGGCAGGTGTACAAATAACAAGCTGGTTAAATAAAGTGTGAGGGAAACCAAGCCCTTATGATTTATTTTTAATTGAAATGTAAAGGGAGGTTTTGGTTTTTTTTTAGAAATTCTCTGCATTGAGTACTTCTGGGAATGAAAAATTTATTTTACATGTATAGTTTACAAATGGCTTCTGGTTCATCAGGGCTTCTGTGTTTTATAGAATGGAGTAACATAGTGAACTGAGAGTGAAATAATTCAGACACACACACCCCCACCGACACATAATTTAGCTTTTAATGCTGAAGTAATTCACTTTTCTTTCTCCTCAGTTTCAGAATTTCCTCTTTCTTCTTCTCACCCCTGTTTTTTTTCCTCTCTTCAGGAACAACCAGAAGGAATGACCCTGGTAAAAGAGGAAGGGGACAAAGATGAAAGCAAACAAGAGCCAGAAGTGGTCTATGAGACAAACTGCCACTGGGAAGGCTGTTCCCGGGAGTTTGACACGCAGGAACAGCTAGTGCATGTAAGTTAATGGTATTCAGGAACCAGGGTTTAAAACTACGTGACCTCTTTCATGGGGGTCAGGTTCTCTGACCCTGTGCTGAGTCAAGTTTCTTAGCTAACAGCACTGCAAACTAGAGAGGGGTTTATGAGTTTCTGAGAAGAAAGAAAACTCAGAGCCACGGTGCTTGACCTGTTCAGTCAGCTAAAGCTTAGTGTAAAATTCAATAAAGTCTTCAACAGAGATTGTAATGGCTCTGATCCTGTAAGCCAGCAAATGCTATTTTGAGTTAGAGACTTTGATAGTTATTGAGTAATAGTAAGCTGGACATGAATGATTATTAACCTTTAGCCAAGTTTGATTTTTTTCTCCCCAAAGGGGCTGTAACAGGAGGAATGGGTGAGGAGAATGCTTTCCCTTCCCTAAGGGGGGGGGTTTGCTATCAATTTACTGCTGTGTGTAAACTGAAGGGGATTATTTGGCCAAATACATGGAGACTGAGTTTTTAAGCAAAAGTAAACTGTGTGATCTTTTTTAAGCTACACCAAATATTAGGTGTATCTGCCTTGTTTTTTATTCCTCTTTGCCACTCTCTAAAATACATGGGTTTTACTCTTTTGTAGTATTGCCAGCTAGAAAATGAGCAAATAAAATCTAGAATATAACCTGGCAAGTACAGTCCCCCCACATTTCCTACCTCCTTAGCTAGCAGCACCTCTCCTAATTACTGGTATGGTAGAACATACCAAACACTCTGAAAAAAAGGAATTCCTAGTACAAAACAGAGAGGAATGTGTTCAGCAAATAATCAGTGTGTCAGAATTGTATTTGTTTTAGAAAATGCTTCAATACTTTCCTGGACATCATGTAAAATCTATTGCAAAATGTGGCCAATACTACTGAAATAGCTTGTTGAAAAATGTCCTTTTTCACCCAAAATAAATAAAAAATCCCTCATCATATATTTCCAAACACTGTGCAAAGTGGGAAACTGATCCTGCAAAGCTGACTTTAGTAAAGCAATGGCAGCTTTCAGTTATTGGGGAGTGTGAGAACCTCTCAGTGTTGCAGTTATTCATCAAGATCTGTTTTCAGGTTCTTGTTATTATTAAATACTAGCAGCAGCAGTTACAACAATAATGATAAATGAAAGACTACCACAAACTAAAACAATGTCAAAAATGTGATTTTTTTTTTTAAGGAATCTTTGGAGATATTTTGCACAAATAATTCCCTATCATTTTAACAAGCCAAAACAAACTGTGAGCAGAAACTTCTTTGGTGTCACAGTATCTTTTTTGGGAAGAAACGCCACACAAATGGCTGCTGCAGATTGGTCACATTTAAATTAAAAGATCAGATGTTGGTCTTTGAACTGATTCTGTGCAAACAGACCAATTGTCATCATCTGGGGCTCTGCATAGGCACAGTCTTTATATCTGCTAATAATTGTAGGGCTGAAGCTTTACGATGCTTGGCAAACCTTTCTCAGTGTTCAGAAATTATCCTAGTGGTGATGATAAATAATATACACCAAAATGTATGAAGTAAAAAACAAATTCAGAATAAAGGTGTCTTTGGTCATGAAAAAAAGGAAGAGGATTTTTTGATGTTTCAGACGTCAAATTTAATGGAATTCCACTGATCCTGTTAGGTAATAGCTCGTATTTTATATTTTAAAGTGAATTAAATTGATAATGCGATAGTTTAGTCGTTTTGGAGGTTTTTTTAAATTGATTTGTTGGTTTTGGTGAGATTTTTAAAGCACATCTGACTGCATTATAGCTGTCAACAGCAAGACTGAATAAAAAGTGTATTTCTTTATCTTCTGCAACATTTGAGATAGGTTTCTCTAGACATAAGAAAGGAATATAAAAAGTTTTTCTATGATACAAGGAGTTCTTTTTGGCAGGGCTCAGGATTCAGGTATGTTATGATGATGTTTAAGGTCGTTATCGAGGTACAAGTCCTGATGTGACACCCCGAAGACAATAAGGTCATCATCCCAAGCATGGCATTTAAGTAGCACAAATCATGCTGTAAGAGTCAGCAGGACTCAGTGATGGGGCTTAGTGTGTGATTTCTTTTGCTGCTGTGGCAGAGCCCTGCTGTGGGGACTTGAGCGAGTTATTTCTGCCCAGAATTGCAAAGGGGTTTAGACATCTAACTCTGAAAGTCTGGCTGCTCAGCCCAGTCTGTCTCTCGTGGTTTTGTCTGCCCTTGATTTCCACAAACCTCCGATGTATCCTTGCAGCAAGTAGGGAAATGAAGTCTGGTCTCAGTAGGGCTTCATGGGAGGGCAGCCCTGCTTTGGCTTAGGTGTGTCACTCTGGCAGAAAGTGTTCAGTCCCTGAGCAGCAGTCAGGTCCTTGAAAACCTCTCCTCTGATGTGGCTCCTGAATGCCTCCTACCCAAACACTGGTGAGTAAATCTGAGGAGTTACAAATTGCTGTAACTGTCAGTGCTGCTCCTGAGCTCCTGCCTTGGCGTGGGCATGTGTGTGCCTGACACAGGACGTGACTCAGAGACCTGTGTGCACCCTTTGCTCAGTAATACTTACCTTGCAGTAGCAGTTGGGAGGCCTCGTCAGGACCAGAGTCTCGTGGTGCCAGATGCTGCTCAGACACAAGAGAAGGAATGCACCTCATATGTGCATGAGGTCTTTCACCCTGCAGATCCAGGCCCGTGGACATCAGGCTGTTTGGTGCTGTCTGGAGGTACCTGAGCCTCCAAATCTTGCAGCAGAGCTCTGCTGTGCTGCCTCTCCTGGCTGCACGTGCTGCTGCTCTCCTGGTGATTCCCAACCCTCAGCAGATCCTCACTTGCTCCAGCTGAGCTTGAAGAGCTTGAAGATTTTGAAGGAAGATGCTGGACAGGATCTCAAGAGTATAGAAAACCATCCTGTTGATTCTGCTCTGGGGTAGTTAATACCAAGGCAGGAGCAACTGGCATGGAGAGAGACATTAAAGGCTTAAATGGCCCTAGCAAGACTCATCCAGGTAAATCTGCCCTCTTCCTGTATTGGTCGTAATTATACATAACCAGAATGTCCAGTGGCACAGAATAAACAGTTATCCAAACCTTGCCTCCCAAAGCACTGAAATTTTAGAGTGTTAAGTGCAGTGTTAAGAGAAGAGATGGAAGTATGTTTCTAGCTGTTTGTTTTGTTTCCTAAAGGGTTAGGTACCTCTGTGTGTATTCTGGTCATGTCAGGTAGAACAGAGCTCAGATGAGGTTTTCCACAGTACAAAGTGTATATAGTTCACATTATAGATGTCCTTATTTCCATTATGTATAGGGTGAATACACAAGCACATAAGCATGTGTTTTGAAAAAGGTAAATATAAATTTGTGTGTATTCTGGTCTTTTTGTTGCATGAGGATAGCTTTAGTTTTGAGGAATGATCAGACCTGATATATCTTGAAGTCAACTGTAGGTGAATAAGATTCTAGTAATATCTGCACTACAAAACGATGTGTGATACAGCATGTATGAAATGATATATGCAAACAAAATCCCTGTCTGAATATGTGGTATTTATATGTGTATGAATATGTGCTTTAGAGCAGAGATTGCAATTTTGGGCACAGTAGTCAGTGTTTGATGCAATTTTTCTGCATTACTTTCTGTACCAAAGTCCTGCAGTTATTAGTGTAAAACATGGGTGCCAGTGAAAGTGTTGTTAGGCACCAAGAGACAATGTTTTCTGTCTGAATTTATGAAAAGAACCTGGGCTGCTATGAATAAATAACTGAAAAGCTACCTAAAAGAATCATTATTGACCCACCCAGAAGGGTCTGACACTGAAATGATTTTGGCATGGCAACTCATATTTTCAAGTGCTGTGTGCCACTTACAATTCAGCATGGTTAAATTTTCATGATACATACACCAAAAAGCAAGGTGTTAAACCATTCAGACGCTCTGCCTTATTTATAGCACCTATCCATCCTTTCCCCCCCTCCTTCTCTTACAGTTAATAGAAAGATTCATGATTCTTCATGGTTGTCTATCTAGTGTCTGACAGTACCGACTGCACTGTTAAAGCAAGTCACTATCTATAATTGATATCCTTCTATGGAATGGGGTACTGGCTGCAATTGAAGGGTTTTGCTGAAAGCTCTTAAATCCTGACAAGTTGTGCCCTTGTTCTGGTTGTCGCTGAGCTGCACTGCTGAGATCCCAGGGTTATTTGAAGTTGATGCAAAAGGGGGGGGTGTGTTGCATATTAGCAAAGCCCAGAGTTGGTGAGCTGCCTCTGCATTCACCTGCCAGGTAGTCTTATTTACAGCACTCCTGAAAAGCTGGGTTACATTACTGTTAGAAATGTGTCTCATATGTTTCTTTCTTTCCCTTCTTCTCCTCCTCCTCAAAAAATTAAAAAAAAAAATCTTATTTATTTTAAAGCCTCAGTTTGCTGCTGGGGTCTTTATCATTCAGCTGTTTAATTAATTTCTCTGCCCAGCGAGATATTATAATTGGGCTTAGCTGAGCTCAAGTTTGTTTTAAATGTGTGATAAATGCACTTCAGCGCCCAGAAGCTAATAAGATATTGTATATATTTATAAATGTGCTTTTTGTTGCAGTTTGTCTTTTTTTTCCCCCCGCAAAACAGTTTAAGAATAAAATATTGCAAAAGGGTTAGATGCTAAAGATAAAAGTTTGTTTAAGAAAATTATCCTTCAAGGAAATGACTAAAGTTATTGTTAAATATTAATACAATGGCAATCAGAAAAATGCAGTGCTGCCTATTTCTCATCCCCCTTGCTGTGTAGCCTTGATGATAATTATTTTTTATTCAAAAAGATGCTTGAAGAACTGTAGAGCTATTTTTTTTGTTAGTGTTTTCTCCTTAATTATACAGCAATAAAACTCTCTCATTGTTGTTACATTTGATTAGATGAGATCAAAAAGCCCTAAAACCGACAGCAATGGTTTACATTCAGGATTCCATTTGCTGAGGTCTCCCTGCCTTTTTGCAAAGCCCCAGTGGTTTTGCTGTGTGTCCTACAGAAAAGGGTGTGTGCAGCTCTGACCAACAGAAGGTGGCCAGCAATCCATGACCTGCATAAAAGCTGGACCGTGCTCACAGCTGCTCAGGTTTCAGAGCATCACTTGTGGTATGAGGTGACTTAATCAATGCTGTGCACATCAAAACACTGCTAAACATGACTGATCAGGAGGTGGGGAACACAGCACTTTCTGAAGGATTAGGTTTCTTTGCAGTGGGTCACTTTGAGTGCCCAGAAATAAGGACACTCAGAGTCAAGAGACTTGAAAGTCTCACTTCTCCTACCACACTGTCTCTGACCTTTGGCTTCTTCCTCAGCTCCACTCCTACAGGAGAGCAGGAGGTAGGGACTGGAGAGAGCTTCACCATTCTTCTCTAAATAAAGATCCAACTGCAGCAGGAGGATAAGCCAGATTAAAGCAGTTCCCCTGAGTGCAATGGCAGACCAGTAAGTGACCCTGAGAGTTGTGCATGGCCCACGATTTGCAGGAGGAGAAACTGCCCTGGGAGCAAACAGTCCCCAGCTGCCAAAGGTGGGTGCAGCTGTGTGAGTAGGTATCTGTGCCTAAAAGGGGGCAATTACACACATCTGCCCCAACAGGCAGAATATCCTTTCTGCATTAGGGGTTTCTTTTCTCTGGAGGTGCTGGAGGTGTGCTGGTCATGATGTAGGTGAAGTCCCAGCTTACAGTCCCAAAGGGGTGTAATTACACAGCCCAGTTTACATGCTTCTTGAAACAAGTGCAAGGATTTACTTAATTTTTAATTCTTCTTTGCAGAGGCAGTTTTCAGCACGTTTTCATTACAGTTTTATTTGGCTCTAACACAGTAACACACAGAGGCTTCAGCCCATTCACAGTCTTATTGTGCATGGCAGTGACAGCTACTGCCCTGAAAGGTTCAGAAATGTTTCCTTTAAATTGAAAAGAGTAAGGAATAGATAAGAACATGAAATCCATTATAGTAATAAATTTTTTTCCTGACAAAAGGAGGATGTTTTACGTACAACAGAAAAGAGAGTTTTGGTGGTGGTTTTATTCTGCTTCATCTGATTTTATTTTTTACTCACTGGTGTCTGGACCCTAACTTGTACTTGGAGAAGCAACTCTGTGGCTGAAAGAAATCAGTTCTTCATGGGAACAAGCCCAGGACTTGGGCTGAAAGTTTTGACAACATGGAGAAGGCAGGGAGTTGTTTCAGGGGCAAGCAAATGCCATAGGAAGGTTTTTTCCAGCTTGTGCATTCCTTCAATATATTTGATCTTTGTAGCTGTGAGGGAACAAGGGGGAAGAGAGAAGAGGAGAAGAGATTATAGCAAGTAATCATGAGAAACATCTGTCCAGAAACTTTTAGATTTTGAAATCTCTTCCTCACTGCCTGTTTAAAGGCAGAGTTCTGATTAAGACACCACCTTACTGTGCTGGACTATAAGCTGCTGAACCCATCATTTTGAGCTGTGCCAGAATGGTTGAATCATTTATAGGCCAGCCATTTATTACATGGCATAGAAGAGCTAGTAAGCAGGTCTGTGCCCTTGAGTACATGTTCATTCTCTCTTGGTTTCTGTCTGGGTACCTAAGACAGACTTGTTTAAATGAATCAGGTCTTTAACCCCCCCTCAAAGGTAACCATGTAAGTGCTGTTGGGTTTTAAGGTTAAGTAACTGCAGACAGACCTCTCTGCTGTCCTGGAGCCTCAGTGGCCCTCGGGGTCTGGCACAGCCCCTGTTTGCCTTCTCAGCACATCCTTGTTCTGCGCCACTCACCGTGATGCCCTTTGCCTTCCAGCAGTGTTAAAAGTCATCAGTGCTGCCTTGTGAAGAGATCTTATTCACTCTGGGCTTGACCTAAAGGCCAGCTGTGCTTTGGCTCAGGTCCTCTTAAGCACTGCACTACACAAGCACATCAGCAGTTTCCCTACCTAGAGTCTGGCTTTTGATGAATCACAGAGGAGAAGGGGTGAAAAATAAAGTGGGGATTTCTTTTTGATAGAGAAAGGTTTACAAAAAATAAATCCACCCTAATCTGTGAAGTATTAAGAGGGGATTTAGAGAGAGAAATGTAATCATTTTTTTATTTTAATTCCTCTGTAATTAGCATTTCTTTCACAGCATTAGGAAAACTTGTTGTTAGCCTGCTGCTGCCGAGGCTGCTGTTTGTGTGCGTTGCCAAAGTCATTGTCTTTGAATTGGTGTCCCCAAAAGAGGTTTCTAAATTATGGCATGTCCTTTAAATAACACTTCTTTTTCACTGTCGTGGGTAGGGATGAACAGTGCTCCTGGAAGTTACTCTAGGCACTCCAACTGCAGTAAGTGGGCACTTGTGTGGAAAGGGCTGTGCATAGCAGGGAGCAGGGTTTGACCTTGATCTGTGGTTTTAATCACACAGCTCTGGTTAGGGGGTTTGTGGGTGTACATACTTATTTGAAGTGTTTATTTTGCCTGAGAGGTCAGCTAGTGAACTCTTACAGGTTCACTGATACTTCATAGGTGACTTCCAGTTTGGGGGGAAAAGTGTAGGATAAGAAGCTGTCCTCCAAGTCTTGGGGAGCCCATGTTGGTTGTGTGACAAATGCACAGGCAAGAGTAAAGCTGCAGACTGAGTTGGCTCTTTGGCTCCTGCCTCTCGTTGGCATATCATGGAGAAGAGAGAAAAGGAAAGCCCATGCCTGCTTCTTTGCTGCCTGGGAGCTGCAGGGAGGGTTGGGCTTGTACGTGGGCTCCAGGTACATTTCAGCCCTAACAGGCCAGCACAAAGCAGATTTGCCTGGACAGAGTTGTTCTTTCTGTGCAGCTTTTTCATGCCTTGCTACTGTTAAATGATTTGCTGTTATGAAGCCTGTGTTTTTAGAGTGAACCAGTGGAAGATCCACCTTGATATGTTTGGTATGGTGTGTCTCTGCACTACTTTTGTCACCCATATTCTACCCAAAAGATTTACCCATAGAAAACCAATGCTGGGAAGAATGGAAATCTATGAGTGCTGGCCCAGCTACACGTGGCAGTTCTTTTTCTGAGGCAAAAGTGGCAGATTAGCATACATGAATGGAGGTGGGGACAGACAAGTTAAATACAGGCAGGAGTGCAGCTTCTGCTTTTGGTTTTGAGAGGACTGGGCTGCATGGATAACCTTTTTGCAGTCTCTTATTGTTTGTGTAACCTCTTAATAGAAAGAAAGAAAAAAAAAAAAGCAGATGAGCCTTTTATCGAGGCAAAACTAATTTAGTATTTTCCTGTGCTTAAACTTTAGTGTGAGCATGACTTCAAGGTGTCGGGTACCTAATCTCTAAAATGAATGGGTGGTGGTTTTGTCAGGACTGGGTCCTCTGGTGGCTTGCACTGTAGGTATGAGGTCTGCATGTACCATTCTTACGTGTTTTCTTACGGGCTGAGATGCTGCAGTTCTTCGGGAGATAAAGTAGTCAAGCTGAAAATGAAACAAAGCTCTAACTGTATCCCTCCTTGTGTTTAGCAGAGATAAACTACAGTGGAGTCTCAGTGCTGCTCCGTTTGGCTTCTGGCAGCAGCTTTAATTGGTAAAATGCAGATTTTTTTTTTTGATCAAGAGAGGATTATTCTTGTTATCAGTCTGGAGCATCTTATTTCAAGATGAAAAGGCTTCGCTGAATTACAGATGCCAACATTTTTACAAAGCACTTTGGCGATTGACATCTCAAAGAGAAAGTATGATTTATTAGCCTATAATGGCTAACACTCAGCACTGGGCTAGGTCCCACTGATTTGTGAAATTGCTTAATGTGAATTGCCTTTTTGTGTAATTCAAGCCCCAGGTTTTTCAAATAAACTTAGAATATGTAACTGTATGAAACATTACATACCTGGAAAGGGAGAAAGGTAATAGGGCTATGAAGAAAAGGAAGGCAAAGGGAAGAAAGGGAAAAAGAGAAAGAGAGAAAGAAAGAGGAGAAAGAAGAGACAGGAAGAAAAAGAAAGACCTACTTCTAAATCCATCTTGGTGGTGTTTTTTACAGTAGTTTGGTTGAAATGTTGGCAGGGTAAAGATTAATAACAAGCCCTGTCGCTATCAGTACCTGCTTGTCGATTCTCTGTAACAGGGCTGTCTGTTCAGCATGGAAATTATTGATTAAATAAAAATTGCTATTAGATTGTGATGTGATCCATAATCACAAACAATGGTGGACATTCTTCTTTCAGATCCCAAGCCATGCATCAAGTTTTTCCTTGCAGCAATTTATATTGTGCTGACATTCGCACCCATTAGGCTTTTATCCTCTCTTACATGTGCCAAGAAAGCACTGAAAGAAAGAGCAGCAGTAGCACAGCAGCAGGAAGGCACTCACTACATTTTCAGAGAGAAGCACAGCCCAGATAAGTCAGTCCTTTGCTTCTTGTTAGCACCTTACCTCAGCAGTGATTCCCACCAGATAAGGGCAGTACACCTTGAATACATCCAGGGAGGCCCAGTGTGGTTTTGTGGCTTTTTATTATTTTAGGATTCTGGAATGTGAAGGACAAGTGTCTTGCCTGTATTTATTTACTTCTGATGGTTCCTAATTTGAGGAATCCAGGATTGGGGTGCATCACTTAGAAATGCATTCTTCTAGGCTGAATCAATTAAAAAGATAGTATCTCACTCTTCACATGTGAGCATGGTATCAATTTTCTTTCTCCTGTGGAAGCCTTTGCCTACAACTAAAGGAAACAGAAACTTAGTCAAAAATGGTTCTGAGAGTTTGGCTGCTTATAGGAGCTTCTCTGTCCCTTTGTTTCAGAGTACTTTAAACAATATATGTATGTCAAAACTGATCAAGCCCACCTGGCCTGGCTGCTAGGGAGAGCTCTGGACTGTGCCTTGTAGATTGTTTTGCCAGTTACCAGCACTAGGCAGGATTATCACAAGAATTCTGTACCTCTGTACAAGAGCTGAGAGTAGAGAAGCTTAATACACTATGGGTATGCAGTGATTTTTGTTGTTAGTGTAAGTTTTCTTAAATTTAGTAAAGTAAAGGCTTTATCCTTTAAAATGTTATCAGTGCTAATTATCAGACAGTGAATATTTCCGTATCTCACTGCCATTGGGATAGTGTTTGCATATCTTTCTTGTGCCAAAACTCTTTCTAATATTGCCACAGATAGCCAAGAAAACCTTGCCTGCAGTATTTGCCCATGTGCTACGTTACACTCAGCTTAAAGACTGTTTAACAGTGAGCTTAGCTTACTTCATTATGCAGGGCAAGTAAGAAGTTTTCAGGCTTGATCACTGTCATTTAAATCAAGAGAACACTTCATTTTGCAAAGCCAGCCCATGTGCCTTGAACACCTCCCTCCAGAGCAGCCACTCTCTCTGCATGGATCAGAGCCAAGGGATTACCAGCCAGGAAATTAATTGCCAAGGGGATTCCAACACTTCTGGTTAGTGAAAAAAGGCTGAACAAAGAAGTGTGTTTTATATCACATTCTGAAGGCACCAGGCTCCAACCCTGGTAAGTTTTTGGATGAGTGAGAGTTACAGAGATACAGGACTGCCCTCTGGTTTACTGGTGCAGCCTTCTGTGGTTGACTGCCATCACATGTCTGTCCCATTCAGATGGTGCCACAATGGTATATAGGAGAAGATATAAATCTTAGACACAAGTCAGACTTTTTGGGGTTGATTTTAAGTTACCAAAAGCACCTGGAAGTTCACTGGAAGTCAATTAAAGTTAGTGTGTGGAATGCAGACACAGAAAAAAATTGACCTGGGCTCTTTTTTAAGTGTGTTAAGTGATATCCCCGTGTTCTGTTAAGAAATCCTCCACAGTTTTCATTTCAACAACTCGAACATATGCCTTTAGCTACGATGCAGGACTGTCTAAAGCATATATGAGAGGATAGAAAAATGTTATCCTGTGGCAAAAAGAGATTAAAGAAGGCATCTCTGCCTCTGCTGAACCATCAAGGGCAACTACCTTCTAACACAGGACAGAGACCTTTGCTAGCCCTGAATTTGCTCAGATGTGACAGGGATGACCAAGCCTAGCACACATGCAAGAGGGAAATAGAAGAAACCCAAGGGAGGTCTCAGAGCAGCAATAAACTGCTGCACATGCTGAAGCTTGTTAGCAATGTTTCTTACAGGTGTTAGGAGGAAGCACCTCAAATACTTTCTCCAGTTCAGTCATGATGTCATGACTTTAACACACTGCTGCTTGTATCACCCACTGGGGCTGGATTAATTCTACCAGCATCTCTTCTGTGATGAAACAAATGTTGAAATATATATTGCCTAGTAAAGATTTTGGTGTTGCTTATCACTGCTAGAATTTTTCTTTGTCGTTTCTGTGAAAAGAGTTGTATATTTTTAGGTCACTATATTCCCAGTTTTCTTAGGGGTATTTTGTGCCTTGCATTGCAAAAAGGTGAAACTGGCATTATCTACTAATGTGAACTGTAGCTTTTTTAGTTTATGTATAAGAAGACACTAAGTGCATTTATTGGAAAAAAAATCCTATTATTCAATAGTCTCTTTCTGGAGATAAAGCATTGGTATTTTCATCATACAGACAATTTGTTTGTGTCCATGTGGTAAGCATGGGATCTCTTTAAAAAAATTAGACAGATTTACTGATTGATTTACACGGGAAGATCCTGCTGAGGAATATGTTTTCTTTCATTTTAAGTGGATCAGTGTTAGCTGTGCTGTAATCATTAATGAAGTACTAAAAGCAGAAGAAAGTGCATGGTTTCACAAAATCTGGTCAACAGTTAAAACTAAAGGAGGTGCATGTTGTTCCACAAGTCCTTGGTGTTAGTGCCCATATGCTTAATACACCTTGAAAAGCAGATTCCATTTAAATATCTGACGTTTAATTTGCTATTTCCTCCCTTTAAGAGCATAGGATTTTCAGTAAAAGAGGCAGTGGTTTAACTTTTTTTGTAAGGGATTAAGTATTTTGCTAATCCTTCTGTATAGATAGATGACCCATTGTACCACTCTGGGAGTTTGGAAGACTTCAAAATCTTGTTAAAATTGTAATTTTTAGCTTTTCCTTATTCTGTCTTGCTATAGCCTTTCATAGGTTTCTAAGTTGGCTCATGGGATTAAGCAGGTTGTCTCTGCTAATACAAAATCATACAGAACTGCTGTAATATATGGTTATATTTTCACTCAAGGAATCTGTTGATTCTGAACTGTTTGCAGTGTATTTCCAAACCCATTCAGTGAAAATCAGTGTAAATTTTAACAGATTTTTGTCATTAAAGCCTTACAATTTTTATAAAACAGCTCTGGCTTTATACATTCATTTGGTGCAGCAGTTGTTGGGGTATTTTGCTGAGTACTTTTTTACTTCTATTTTTTTCTTCTCCAGGCACCTTTACTCTTGAGCTTTTATTTCTTGGCTCCGACCACTCTGGTCTGTGCTGTGGAATGTAAAGATTAGAAATCTCCTCCAATTTTATTTCCTTGTGAACATGCCCTATGTTAAAGGAGAATATTATTACTTCTAGCATGGTTTGAACCCTCAGCTCAATAACCAGCTACAAGAGCTGCTAAAGCCCCACTCCTGCAGAGAGCTCAGTATGTTTGGACCCAATTGAATTTAATGGGCTCCAGGCTGCCATAAGAGCAGAGCAGCTCACAGAACCAAGGTCTGTGCATCTTGGCTGGGAGCAATGGCTGGAATTTATCAAAGCCAAACTATATGAGGGGAAAACAGTTAATTTCAGGTTTAATATATACAGCAGGTCTGATTTCCATTGAAGTCCGATGAGTTATGGTGGCAGGAAGGAGGCCTATAGATTTTTGTCTTCTGCAGCAATGTGGGAAAACATCCAAAATATTTAGTTCTGCCTCATGTGTGCTGGTGTGCTTCTTTCAAAACCAGGATGGCATTTTCATTCTTCATACTATTTGCAAATAAGATGAAATACTTTATTGTAATGCCTCTTTGTGATTACTTCCTTCTCATGTATGCTGGCAGGAGTCCTCTGTGGTCTTTCTTTGCCAGTGAGAAAAATCCAGAAATGGAGTATGTGCTTTTAAGTGTGTTATGCTAACATCTGTAGCAGTGCTAAGTCTCAGGCTGTTCAAGTTTTTATACTTTTTTTTTTAAGGTAAGTCCTGTTTTTCATGTCTGTTTTTGTTAAAGATTGTACACAGCTCTACACAAGTCCAGGTTTGTAAAGAAGAAAGTCAGCCCTTGCTCCTGTTGGGTACTGCCTGTGAGGGGGTATTTAAATGTGGTTTTCCTGGAAATTCTGTAGCAGTTGCACGTAAAATCGATTTTTATCCTTAAATGCAAAGATCATGAAGCAGAAAATTTTGAAGCTGAGCCTCAGGTGGTTTTCTCTCCTTCCATATTCAGTCACTCCTGGCAGGTGTCAGACAGTACATTTTGTAGGCAACATTCACTGGCAGACAGAACCAGTGAAGGGCACATGTTTGGGTACAGGCCAGTCTTCACCCTCTTCCCCATCCAGCTGCAGGAAACCCCTGCCTTGTTTGTGCACTATTGCTTTGACTAGTTTGAGAGAGGAATGTATAACAGATTTGCGGGGAATGTGGAGCTCTTTGCAGCCTCCTCTCTTGTGAGCTTATGGCTCGAATGGGCATCGCACCTCCTTGTGGTCCCCTGTAGAACTGGTTCCTGAAGGCAGGAGTCCTTCCCGCAGCTCAGGCTGTACAATTCCTGCCTGCAGCCACCTCTCAGAATACCTGTGGGGAGAGCTTGTGTGCACGTGTGATGGAGAAGAATGGAAGGAAGGCAGGCAGAACAGGCAGGATTCAGGAGAAGGCCAGATTTATTTGCTGTTGCATTGTAAAAAACCAACATCACAATTTCATCACTTAGCAGCAGGACATAAACCCTTCAGGAAACAGCCTTTGTTCAGTTTCTCCTTCCAGCCTTGGCCTTTTGAGACACATTTGAATTCTCCATCACTGGTGCACACTTTACCTGTCTTCTTTCTCCCTCTTCTTTTCTCCTTGCTGGTCTGTCTTTTGTCTCTTGGTTTATGCTACAGGCACGAAATTATTCTGTTTTTCTCATGTGACCTTTACGTAGAAGACAGATAAAATGTGGGTGTAATTTGGGGACCTAAATGTAAAGAGCACCCCAAGGTAAAAGTGAGCCAAACATTGATACATAAGATGAGTTTTATGAAAGTGATTTCTGTGCCTTGCTGAAGTCTTGGTGAAGTTGAAAGTTGTAATGGGGTTCTACCTTAAGGTTGGCCCCTAGTACTTCTTCCAGGAGCACTGTGGGGCTGCTTCTTCCTTACACCCAAGAACTTCATCATTCTCATGTAACACTGCTGCATCTTTCCCTGCTTCAGCAGTTCTCAGGAGAGCAGGGCTCATCATTGGAGGGCAGAGACTTAACCAAAACCATTCCCTTTTCAGAACTATTGACTTGAGAGTTTGGCTTGTGGTTTTCACTATCAGTTTCTTCACATCTCTGTTGCACCTCCCTCACAAAATTGCAATCAGCCTGTCCTTGGGCAGGTCACAGATTGGGCAGGTGGTTGAAGAGAGAGGTGGAGTTTGGTTTTTTGGTAATGTTGCAAAAATATGGAAGCAGGGATACTTTGAACAAAGGCAAACACGATACAGCTGGCCAGTGCTGGAGGAGCTGTTAAAGTTCTGTTTTCTCAGCAGCACACATTGAAAAATCACTTCCATACAGCTGGAAAAAAAGAGTAAAGAAAGCTGGAATTCCTGTAACATGCCAGCTTCACCTATTAACCTCCCAGCTAGTAATACAAGAATGCAGGCTTCAAGTAAGACAAGGCACTTGAAGTTGAACAAGGGTTTTGGAAGAGAGCATCAGAGAAGAAATAAAGCTGAGAGTCATCAAAGCATCTTTCCTACCACTGTAAAAGGAGAGTGATTAATGTCCACAACATTTATGTTGATGTTCTGGCAGAATCTCATTTATTAAATTTTCAGGCTTAGCAAATAAAGATGCAATTTCTGCCTGTTGCTTTATAGGTGCATGCTCTGACACAGGAAATCAAGGTAGAGCTGTAAAACATTGCCCTTGGTGGAGCTGCATTTTGCTGCTAACAGACTTAACTGTACTGTATACGTGAATATATGTATATTAAATGAAACAAGAACAAGATGTGATCTTATTGGGAAAGAATCCCTGCAATATCCCATAAGTTTCATTCACTCCACAGAATATCCCAGAGCCTACCAAAAAGCTGTCCAAAACCTGGAAACAGATCCAGGCTGAGGGAGTCTGTTCCCAGCCTGACGAGCAGGCTGTGTTCACCCTGTTGGTATTATATCACCTCCATACTGTATAACTGCTATATCAGAGATTAAAAGAAGGTCATGCTGTATTATGAACCAATGTCTTTATTTTTAGGATTAGATAACTTTTCTCTTTTTTCCCCCCCACTGACTCTCTTTATGTCCTAAGGGCAGATCCTTTCTCTTGGGTCAGGAATGTAATAAGGCAGGTTTTCCTCTCTCCAGGATATTGTGTCTGTCTCACTGTGTTTAAATTGCCACAGAAAGCTCTTCTGAGCAAAATACGGTATTTTCTTTGTATAAGAGCCAATGATTGACGTATCCTTGGGGACTTCTCTGTCTTTAGCATTTAAACATACAAGTTGGATATGTTTAACCTATTGATAGGCAACAGACAACTACTGAATTTATTGCAAAAGAACAAAAGGGGAAGCAGAAAGAAAATATCTTTTTTTTTTAACTGGGGGATTGAGAACTTTTATTACTGTTGTTGAGGCAGGGAGATAAAGAAAAACAAACAGACCTGTATTTTTAGCTGAAAGAGGGAGGTGAAAAGAAAAGAGTCCTGCTGAGTTGTGTCCTTTGAATTAGCATATTCCTGTTTATTAGTAGCAGAGTTTCACATTTAGAAAACAAGACTTCTCCAAGTCTATGCATAAAAAATAATTTGATTCACCATGACTTGGTTAAACAGCATTTTAGACAAAACGATGACTCCTTCTCAGGCTCATAGTAAACACAAAATGCGAAAGTTGATTAATTATAATTAGATCGATTGCTCTCCGTCTTTGTGAATTCTTTGCTTCTGAACTTGTGTGCCCCATGGGATAGGGGCAGTCTCTTTCCATGTGTTGCACTGACTCCAGATCTTTACTAGATTTTTAAATATGACTCAGACTTCTTTGCAGACTTCTAAATATGCCCTCAGACTTCTCCCAGTGGCACATGTGCTGGCCCAAGACGGCTGTGGACCCCAAGTGTTTGTTGCAGTGTTTCTGAGGTATTTCTCTTTCTTCAGACTACCCTTCATATCCGAGGGAATGTCCCCTCAGACACTGGAGTCCTCCTCTCTTACTCTTTCCATCCTCTCTTCCAGCCATTGGTTTCCATGCTGCCCTTCTCCTGTGCCTGTCATCCCTGTCCATTTACTTACAAGGTTGTCCCAAGTTATAAATCATCATCATCAGTTCTCAGTTGACTTAGGCTTCTAGTTTCGATCCCTCCCTTTCTTCATTGATTGCTGTTGCCAGTTCTCAAGGGACAGAAATGGGTATCCAGAACAGCATAGTAAAAAATGAGCCTCCAGCATGAATTCAGCTGGAGTGCTGAGTGAAGTCCCTTTTTATTCTTGTAATTAAGTATTAACAGTCATGGACACAGAATTCGTATGCTAAGTTTGTGAAATAGTGTAAGTTGTATTTCTCATTTTCCACTTGCTTCGTTCCTTTTTGAAATAACCATCCTTGTAACGGGAACTTTTTTATGTAGCGATTTAACTTTCTTAATGAACAAAACATTTTAGTTACACTGGAGTTACAAATATTTTCAATATATATATTTTGTTTTGCATGCTTTTGTCCTGGTTCTGTCTGGAATAGAGGTAATTTTCTTCCTAGTAGCTGGCACATGCTGTGTTTTGGATTCAGTATGAGAATAAGGTCGATAACACACAGATATTTTAGTTGTTGTGAGCAGTGTTTGCCCTAAATCAAGGACATTTCAGTTTCCTGTGATCTTCCAGGGAGAGGGTGCACAAGAAGCTGGGAGGGAGCACAGCAGGGAACATCTGGCCAGAGGGATAGTCCATAGCACAGAACATCACACTCAGTACATAAACTGGGGGAAGTTGGCCAGGATGCACTGATAGATGCTCAGGGATGTGCTGGCCTTTGGTGTACTGGTGGTGATACTGTGTATCACTTGTTTCTGCTGGGTATTATTCTTCTCTCTCTTCTTGTTATCCCCCTTTTCATCTCATCATTATTATTGCTATTATTATTACTATGTTTTGCTTTATATCAGCTTTTAAACTGTTCTTACCTTAACCCATGGATTTTACCTTTTTCCAGTTCTCCTCTCCATCCTGCTGGCAGGGGCTGCTGGGAATGAAGATGATGTTTAGTTGCTGACTAGGGTTAAACCACTACAACTGTTAAAAAAGTCACCCTCCTCTCTCTCACATGTAACCCTAAAATCTGATTATGAAATGTGGTGTGCCACTAGTCTTCATTTAGATTTGCAGCCATGACCAGATCTAGGGAGAGCTGGGGGCTTAATTTGTTAATAGTGGAAAACTTTCAAAATTAAGTATTGAGACTGAGTGACAAGATGAGACACTGTGAGGTGAAGAGTGCAGAGTGTTTAGTGTATTCCTTGTACACAGAGGAAATTGCTGTGCAGTTCTTTGAAGATCCAGCTGATCTTAACTGTGGGTATTCCATTTCAGCAAAGGTGTCAAGACTGGAGGTGCTGGACTGCTTTAGGCCAGATCAGCAAATTGTATGAATTGTCATGTTGCTGATCAGCATCAGCAGAGATCTGCCACAAAAGCATTTCTTGTCTTCCATAAAGTATGAAAAACATGCAAAGGAAAGGAAGCAGGGTTGGAGCTCAGTATCTGAACTTCTCCACAGGTATATGCCTATGCAGAAGTGCAGAGTTCTTCATGTATAGCTACAGCTTCCACTTGGCTTTAGGGACTGCAACCAGCTTAAGCATTTATGCCACCATAGAGGCTTAAAGCAGTTTAAGTGCTGCTTCTGTCTCAGGATCTAAAAATGTCTTAAGTACTTATGTCACCCTAAGGACACAAGGTCAAAAGTGTGCTCTTGACTTGAGCAGCAGGGAGGAGACATTGGTCTCTTGTGGCTGTTTAGCTTTGTTGTGCCTGCAAATGATCTTTAATAAGGAAAGGGCAGTCAGGATCTGTACCTATTTCCATCAGATAAGAGGAAATTAAAATGCATGCACTGTTCTAACAGAGAGTCACAGAGGTTAGAGAGAGACTCAATTGCAGTGATTGGAATGTGTCCGAAAAGTCTGCTGGGGATTTCACTCCATGGAGATGCATTTTTTTTCCCTCCTCACAATGAGATTTCTATTGTCACAGGATATTTCCTGGCTCTCCAGGACCTCCTTTATATCCTGACTTCTTTACAATGCTTTTGTCTGTTCATCTATGAATTGTGGAGTCAATCTTTATCGAGATGTTAATGAGATGGTAGGGATGCCTGCTTGATGTCATCTCCCAGTTTCCTGACTACCTAAAATGGTAACAAGGAGCACCAATGAGTCATGTATTGTATCCCTGGGGAGTAGGGAAGCACGGGTACTTGCTTAAGTGCTGCTCTGTCACTTTGCTGAACATTGATACTCTTTGTAAAATCTCTCAGCTATCTCAGGAAGCTGTGTAGTCAAAAAACCTCAGAAGCATGTATACCACTCATGAACAAGTGAACACTTTTAGTGGCAATCAGAGATCTAAATATGTCAATGCATGTGGGCTTCATCTTTCCTGGGCCATAAGTCTCTGCCTCTACTGTGGCCGTAGTAGAAGATACTATTTCCTGAGGTTTGTTATTAAGAGGGTTACATTCATAAGTTACAAGGTACTCAGAGGCTTTGGTAATAGTCTCAAATCTGAAGGGACTGACAAATCCGTGATGACAGGGAAATTTGAATTCTCTTATGCCAAGTCTGGTGAGCCCTGGTGCACTTGACACTATTCTGGTCAAGAAGGTTGAAGTTTTACTAGAGCAGGTGAAGAGGGTGAGAGAACTACAGAGCAGGGGTGGACTATTACAGTCCTTGAAGTGGCAATGAGGAACCTGGGAACAAAATCAGGACACAGAGACTTCCATACCTCAAGCCAAAGTAGGGTAAAGAGGGGAATGAGGAGTTGGTCATCATAGAGAAGACTGGAAGGAACTAGTTAATTTAATCCAGCATATGAAGACAGAGAGGAGAGTGCTGTCTGCCAGTTAAAGTGGGGAAGGGAGAGAACTAAACACTGCAGGGAAGCAAAGCTGTTTAAGCTAAAGGATGGTGTTGGCACAAGAACAAATGAATATAAATTGCCTATGAATAAATCGAAGCTAGAAATTAGTTGCTAACCAGCAGAGGAGTGAGTTCCTAGAAGAGCCTTCCACTGGGAGCAGAGGGAGCTGATCACCAATGTACTTAGAAGATGAAGCTTGCTCTGTTTGTGACTAGGATTATGTGTAGTGGGGCTTGCCATAGCAAGGGGCTGGGCCTAATGGGCAGGAACCCTCCCTCCTCTTTCCAACCGTATGTGGGTTTAAGGACAAATCTATATTCCCCATGCAAAACACAGAAATCAGAGTGTTCCCTGCAGGACTCACAGGTCAGGGACAGCTACTCCCCTTCCAAACTACCTTCAGAGCTAACCAGGCTGGTACTGTGGGACACAGTCTGTGCACATTTCTTCTCTGCAGCCCGTGGGCTCCACAACTCTCTCATGCTTGTGGGATGAGGTGTGTTTAGCAGCCATTCCACTGTGGTGCCTCTTTGCCTTTTAGTCTCTGTCTTCTGTGTGTCCAAAGCAGTGGCTCTGGTGGTTTGAGGGACTTTCTGTGGCAGTACAGTACAGAGGGAGATTTGTGCTAAAAGATGGCTTAAACTCTGCTTCTGTTTCATGTCACTAGAGAGATTTAGTGGGAAGTTATTTAGCACCTCCTCTTTAAATTTTCAAAATACAGGGAAATAACTGTGAGAAGATAAAAGTCTGAAATCGTCATTGTGTAACTGAAATTAAATCAAATTTTGGCAATTGGGATATGCCTTCCACTCTGCCACTAACTTACCACATTATACCAGTACAGCATGGGGTCTTTACAGTTTTCTCCCAGTGTACACTAGGGTTATGTGTCTAGGTTAGAAAGCAGAATTGGGACATTTTCCCAATGTATTCTGCTCTAGCCACCAACTAGAACTTTGCTTTTAGATGCAGTCTCAGTTGCAGTGACATTCTTTTTCCTAACTTTTTCCACTAGTATGGAGAGGGTTTCTTCCTGCTGTTTGACTACTGTGAGAACACATTTGGCCTTTGTTTATATATTGAATATGCTTAGATTCTCCTTTTTTCTAAAAATACATGTGGAGGAGGGAAATGGAACACCAAGAGTATTGTGGATCTTAGCTCCAGTGTCACCTCACCTCATCTGCTACAATATGAAGTAACACATATGGTGGTCATGGATTATATGAGAACATGCATGATTTAAGTTGTTCCCCTTTTCAATAGTATTTCTTACTATAGCATTTACTCTTCCAGGATACTGTGGGTTGAGCTTCCCATAATCTCTGGGTTTTGAGATGACAGGCAAACTTCAGCCTTGACTTCAATTAATTTGGTGAGGTTTTACATTCTAGAATTGAAATCCATCTCAGAGCTTCTTCCCTTAAAGAGAGGTCATTTTGATACCAAAATCAGTACATGGGTCAGCTCTCTCTGTTCATTTTAGGGTATTTTTTAAAGAAAAGAAAATGAGCCAGGGCAAATGGAGGCTTGGTAATGAGCATTGAAGTGGCATGAAAGTGACTGGTATTCTCCAAATGACCCCTGTTTAGCAGCTTTTTGGAGCTGTGTGCAATGGGAGATAGCTTGTAGAATTCCAGCTTTTAATGGGGGCTTTTTTTTTCAGGTCAGAAATTCTTAATAATACAGAGCTGGTGCTTCAGAGCCTTATGTTGACAAACCTGACACTAGGGAGTAATATCGTTGGCTTTCATGCTCCTATTTACTGTAATAAGGATTATGAACATAAGTAAAACTTGCAGGTTTGGGCCTACAAAATTAAAAGAAAAGCCTTTTCACACTCTGAAACTGCATCAAAATTCAATTTCACCAGGAAAAAAAATCCTTCTGATCTAGTCCCTGGAATGTGACATTTCATGGGTGTAATAAGGTTACAAACAGATTATAAATTGAAACCCTATAAATCCTTATTGTACTCCACCAAAGCTTCTGCTTTGCATAATACTCTTATTCCTGGCTGTTCTTTGTTTTACAACCTCAAAACTGTTCATTCCCTCTCATAATAGTGGCCAGGGAGCCAAAAACACTGTGCAAAATCCAAAGGTAATTATCTGAGTCAAAGAAACTGAATGCCACAGTTCACAAACTTCTGAACTTTTCTAATTGTTGTTGCTTGCATAGAGAGACCTCCCTCTTCCCTTAAACATGTCATAGATATTGCACATTCTTTCTGCCAAACGATAAAAAATCCCAGCGAATATTTAGTTCCTGGTTTGTATTTGTGTACTGCAAGTCTCCTTACCTGAGAGCACTGCTGGTTTCTGCATTTGGCCTCTTGTGCTGATTTTATGTCTAGCAAGTGTCTTCCAGACCAGCCTTTCAGTATTTGGGCACATTTCTAGGTCTGCTAAAGTATCTCCCCTCTGCAAAAAGCAATTGAACATCTTACCTCAGAGCTAAGTAAATTACCCAGATTAGCAGAGCACAGGCTCATTTCTTCCAGGCTTTCCCTAAAGGTGAGGATCCTCAGAAGGACTGAATGAGAATGAGATGGATTTGCAGGTGAGTTCTCAGGGGGCACTTGGAGCATCAGAGCAATGAGGGAAAAGAGCACAAAGAGGGGCTTGATTGTAGGAAGAGCAGAGGGAGTAGAAAAGGAGTGACAGGATGAGAGAGCAGGGCAAATGAGTATGGAAGAACACAGCTGTGAAAGACCAGAGGGTGAGCACAAGATATTTTACAGGTGAGACAGTGGAGGGATGGAGAGAGGCAAATGATCAAGTCATCACCCTTGGCCAGGTTGTCAGCTTCTGCAGTGAGCCTGGGCTGGGAAGGGAGTGAGGAAAGGAGTTTTACACTCATGAGAAAGGTCAGCTGCTAAAGGCTGGAGGTCTGGAGGACAAGAACAGGCTCATTTGCAAGGGCAAAGAAAAAAAGTGTCCTATGGAGAATTTCTCTGAAAGAGCCTCCATGGTGCCTGAGTGTCCACACAGCAGGAGGTAAAAAGAGGTGCTGTTGTGAACTTACTGAACCAGCCTTGAGGGGGTTGGATCAAGTAGAAAGCCTGTGTCACACACTTAAGTTTCATTCCCCTCGTGGCTGTGTTGATTTAACCAAGTAACACACAGTCTGTAATGCTTACAGAGAGATTTGGCCAAGAATTACTTGAATGCATTGGGTTTTGAGTGCCTGTTACTTCTTTCTCTTCAAGAAACAGCGCACATTAATTCTTTTGCTAATTTTGGTAAATTTTTTGTACTCTTTTGGTGCGTTTCACAGTGCAGAGCATTTGTGTGCTTCTGGTTCAGGTGTGTGTGGTATGGATGGACTGGAGATCTGCACTTGGAACATAAACTCCTGCAGATTACTAGTTGTATATTGTCCAGCACATCTACTCTGTTCATGTGTTCTGTGCCCCATCACAACCTTTAAGAAATGGCAAGAAAGTGTCAGAAAGAAAAAAGGAGCCATCATCTTTTATAGGCAATGTACATCTGTTTGCCGTGGTGATGGCACATAATCGTGAATATGAGTGATTTTATTTGGTTTTCTGATTGATTTCAAGACTTTAGAAAAGATTTGGATTATCTTCTTTATGTTGCAGTATGAACTACTGAGATTCTGTACGGCTGGCATTTTCCATGAGCCCATTATGGAATATATACAGATTTCATCCCCGTGCTGTGATCAGATATAAACTCTGGAAGGATTTTATATCTGGTATCTTGGCGGGAATAAACTCATTCGCTTAGAAATGCAGCCATCTAGTGGCACAGCGAGGAAATGTGGTGGTGGGGAAGGGTTTCTCAAGAGTCCGGGAGGATGAGTCAGGTGGCTCCTATTGGAAGAAAACTTTGAAAGTCCAAGCGTAGTTTTCTTTTTTGTTATTTTCTGAAGCTGTGCAAAAAAACTTAAACAGTTAAACCTTTAAAAATAAACCAATTTTGAGGCTGGCCCTACTTCATCTGTGTTTCTGCTCAGAAATACAATCGGAGAGAATTAAATCCATGTTTAAATTGCTCTCCTGAGCTGGATCTTAGTGAAACAAGCAGAACAAGCTGCTTTTCTGTAAGAGTACAAATTACAAAGCCCTGTCCTGCCTCTGGATATACTCACGTGGATGACAGTAACCACAGCAAGATGTACCTGCGAGTCAACAGAGCTGGGGCAGCTGTCACTCCCAGAGACATTCAGACAGAGCCAGACCTGGCCATTGCAAGAGCTGCTTTGGTGCTCAGAGTTTCTTTTCATAGTGTGTAGGGATTTGTTTTCCCTGCCACAACCTGTACACTAACCCAATACATTTACTGAAAGAAAATATGGGTAAAGGAGAATGAGTTAAAATTCGGGGTAGAAACTTGGTTTAGCAGTTCTGTTGATTTTTTGGGTTGGAGGATGTGTTTTTAAAGGCCTGATTTTTGTAAACCTTATTTATGTTGAGCAACACTGAAGTAAGGCTTCCCTGCCCTGAGAAGGCAGTACTCAATGTAAATTACTGAAGTGGAACAATGCATGAGAATATCCAGGATCCATTTATCAAGCTATATCCCTGAGGCCTGCTCCAAAGCCTGTTGATGTCAGGAGAGAGAAATTCATGGGCCTTAGCAGGCTTCAGTGGGATCTGTAATCTGAACCCTGTGATCACTTGGGAGTGCAGATGATCTTCTCACTCTTTTAGCACTGAAGGGTCCTGGTTCACACCTGAGTATCTATTGCTTTTCCAATGTGGAGTTATGGTAAAGCTGCTGCTTACATTTCTGTTGAACTGTAATGTCTCTTGTGCCTGAACAGCACATCAACAATGACCACATCCATGGTGAGAAGAAGGAGTTTGTGTGCCGATGGCTGGACTGTTCCCGGGAGCAGAAACCATTCAAAGCCCAGTATATGCTGGTGGTCCACATGAGGAGACACACAGGGGAAAAGCCACACAAATGCACTGTGAGTAAAGGGGCCTGAGCTCCAGGCTTGGGCAGGGGAGCTGGGGCTGCATTTCCTGAACTCTTGTCTGTCAGGCACTTGTGGAGAAGGGACTGTTGTGTCTGCTTCATTATCTGACAAAAGCTTTAGGATAATTTAGCCCACGTCCTCAAGTTTAAAGTACAAAGAAGCCCCAAAAGGCATTATGACAGAGCTTAATTTGCTTAATTATTTAAAAGCACTCCCTTTTACAGAGCTGGATATTATTGCTGGCCACCAGGCTCCTAATGACTTTGCAATGGACTTCTGTCTTAGACAAAGTACACAAATACAGTGCTCCCCTATAAGAGAAGATTTACATAATGTTGAAAGCATTTTAACTTCAGCTGTAGCGAAGTTTACCTGAGTAAAATTAAAATCCTCCAAATCAAAATTACATTGGACAAGGTTATAAAGGCTTGGAAAGTTTCTAAACTTGTATAAGTCAGCTTTTACCATTTCCTTTGAGTCCAAAGATCAGAACTAACCCAGATTTATTTCTTATACACAGTTTGAAGGTTGTACAAAGGCCTACTCCAGACTAGAAAACTTGAAAACACACTTGAGATCTCACACGGGAGAGAAACCTTATGTGTGTGAACACGAAGGCTGCAACAAAGCTTTCTCCAACGCGTCTGACAGGGCCAAGCACCAAAACAGGACTCATTCCAATGAGGTAAGTGAGCACAGCTTCAAAAAGTTAATAAAATACATCAGTGAAGAGTGTGGTCATAACAATATATTGCAGCGGACAGGCACAGAAACTCATCAACCTGAAAGGAATCTAAGTTCTAGGTGGCTCCTACCAGCACAATGTGTCATACAGACCTGGAGAGGTCATGGGTCATGTTCTTAAGTGCCTGTGTGGGTGCTGACACTGGGCATCTGCTGGAGTGCAGCTTCCCCAGCAGCTCAGAGCATCCTGTGGGCTGCTGTGTTTGAAAAGCTGGGGTGCCTTGTAAGTTCTGACTTATACCTTTTCCTTTTCTCTGTGTTCTTTCACTCTTTTTTTCTTCATTGTGATGGACTAGGGATGCAGCAGAGGGAATTTGATCTTTCTCAAGCAAGCCAGCTGTGGCAGTCACAGCTGTTTCCCAAATGCTCAGTGTAGCACCCCTTTATTACTGTGTTTTTCCCGTTACAGGAATCACACCATCTTCTTGCATTATCCCTGTTTTACTGCTTCATTTCAGGTTACAGAAGGAGTCACATCATCTCAACCTTACATCTCAGAACTCAGTCTCTTCTCCTTGACCTGTCTCTGTACTCCTTCACCTGTAGCCTAAACCTGGAAGTACTGGAGAGGCACAACATACCCTGCCCGTTTACCCATGGCAGCAATACTCATTTCCACAAGACTTGTGTCCTTCTCTAGCTGTCTGTCAGGTCTGCTGCAGGCATTCACTAGGGCTGGCAGATCTCCTGGGTGCATCCATCTTCTTCCAGTCCTCTGGTCCCTGCAGCATCTCTTCAGTCAAAAGGGAAGCAGAGAGCATTGCACATCTTTGCGTTTGCCCTGTCTCGTGTGTGTGCTCTCAGCTGCCCAAAACTGCACTGAAGATCTGCAGCAATTTGTGCATTGTCACCAAGGTAGAAGGAAGTTCACCAGGCCTTGCCAATAACTGAGTTTTTTTCATTCACTGAACCAATCTGTATGTTGCCTAGTTGATGAGTTAGATCAAACTTAACAATGCGACCAGTACTGCCTCTGTGTTAAGATCTGAATTTTGTGTCTAAGAGTAAGTCACCAAGAAATATTTCGTGCTGTGCATCATTTCTGGTAGGTGCAGCCACAAGGGCAGATTAAACATTTCCTTCACCATTACTTCACACCAAAACAAGCTAATCTTCCAGGGCAGTGTATATTGGTGGAGCACCATGAATACCATGAAGAGCACAGATCAAATTCAGCACTTGCCTGCAGTACCATTTTGATTGTAAGTAGGTAATACAAAGAGCCTTAAAAACAGCTGGCATATCTTGATGCAGATATACCTTGCACATGTAGAAGAGTGCTAAATGACTCATACTTCTGTAGCATCTTAAGAAAACCTGCCTCAGTAACTCACCATCAACTTTAAATTGCTCATTTTTGCTTCTGTTGAAGTCAATGGGAAGTTTTTTTCCACTGATGTCAGTGGAAGCAGGCTCAGGCCTTAGAAGCTATAAAGTAGCTGCATTTGTCAAAAGACTCCACAGTGCCATGTGTAAGCAGACAGAAAACCCCCTTGAGGAACTCTTTTCTTGAGGGCTAGTATAAAAAAAGCTTTAAAATAGTCGTTTCTTGGAAAAAATTCGGTAATAAAAGTGAGTGAACAATACTTTGCTTTCTGAGGCAATTAAAGGATTTAGGAAGTGCTTGACTCTTCTTTCTAATCCTCTCATAATACAAGAACAAAGACTTTGTTAAATTATAATGCAGTAAATTTACTTTATTCTACATTGCTTAGTGAAGTATAGAAATTCACAGACAAAGGATGTGGTTTTTACAAAAATGATCAGTTATGCTAGTAGCAGTAATAGTACTAGTACAGATACTGCTATGATGTGAAAATGCTCATGTTACTGTATCTTATATTCTGACATCATACTGGTTATCTGAAGGAGCCAGGAAAAAATGCTTCCTCATTTAATTTTGCCTGAACAAATGTCCCAAGTAGTAGGTACTAGGCATACTAGAAATGCTATCAAACTGCTGAGCCCAGTGGTCACCATAGAAAATTAGACCAGTCTTTATAAATTGCCATAGCTGTTTTGCCTTTCTGCTAAAGCTGTGCCAGTTTGTATTGTGAGAGACTCTGCCCTCTGTCCACTGTGCAGCATTGTGGGGTACCTTCTAAACCAAGGGGGATGAAAGGGTTTGACTAGGTGCAGTCACAATTTGATAGGACAAGGGGTGATGGCTTTTAACTGGAAGAGGGTAGATGAAGATTAGATATAGGGAAGAAATTCTTTACTGTGAGAGTAGTGAAGCACTGGCAAAGGCTACCTAGAGAAGACATGGATGCTCCATGACTGGAAGTGTTCAAGGCCAGGTTTGAATGCAGCTTTGAGCAACCTGGTCGAGTGCAAGGTGTCCCTACCAGTGGCAGGGTTTTTGGAACTAGGTGATCTTTAAGGTTCATTCCAGCCCAAACCATTCCGTGATTCAGTCACTGCAGAGACCATAAATTAGGTAACAAATTCACTGTGAAACCATATAAACGTAACATCAGCCGTGCTCCAGGGATTTCTTCAGGAGTCTCACATAGAGTTAAATCTAACTGAAGTGGTTTTCGTGTCTTGTCAGAAACCCTATGTTTGCAAGATCCCGGGCTGCACGAAGCGCTACACGGACCCCAGTTCTCTGCGGAAGCACGTGAAGACCGTGCACGGCCCGGAGGCACATGTCACCAAGAAGCAGCGGGGGGATATTCACCCAAGGCCTCTGCCACCAAGAGACCCAGGCAGCCACTCTCAGACGCCAGGCCATCAGACTCAGGGTGCACTTGGTGAGCAGAAGGACCTCAGCAACACTACCTCAAAGCGTGAAGAATGCCTCCAAGTGAAGGCCGTCAAGTCAGAAAAACCAATGGTATGCAATACACCCTGCCACTCCCTTGGCCCTTTGTCTTCTTGCAGCCACTTCGTGGTCCCTCTGTGCAATGCTCGAGCCTGTAAATCTAGCTCACAAGGATAGGTTTTCTTTTTTCATTTACATTGTAAAGTGTTTTTAAAGCCTAGGAAATAGGAAATACAAAGATTGCATCTAGGCTGTGCAATACGCAGTAAGTGCAGTGTTGGCAACTCTTACAATAATTGTTTCTCTTATAAAACTCCATCTTCTGGAATGAGCATAGTATGAGAAAATCACATTTCTCGTTTTTATAAGAGCAGTTTTTGCACTCTTCTGTTTACAGAAGAAAGAAGGCGAATGTGAATCTTGCAGGCTCAAAGCCAGAATGAGAAAAGACCAACAAAACAAACAATTCCAAAAGACTGAAGTGGTTATATTGATGATGATACTTTTTGGAAAACCTGGGGACGCAATAGATTGTATAGAGCTTGAGGTTGTTGGGTTACAGATCAAAGTGAAGCAGGATAAATTGACTTTCTTATACAGCAGGAGGTCATCTTTTGATAACATTTGATCTGTATTGTGATGTGACCCCTTGTGTTAATCTGATACTGAACTTAATGAAGTTTAACCTAATCCAGGTTTAACTAAATCAAGTTAAGAGTGTCTGCAGGTCTTTTCTCTGGTTTACCTTAATGTATTGCATTAAACTGTTGAAAGAACAGTATTCCACTTTTTGAGGTGTTATCTTAAATACAGAAGTCCTTTCATTTGCCTGCATTTCATGTGCCATCTGCCCTCTTCACAAGGGTTAATACTCCCAAAGGCTCTTCTCCATCTGGGTCTACGATTCATCTGTATCCAACCCTTGGGGACTACAAATATGAGCCCAAATTCTGCTCATACTGTTAATCATGCTGCAATTCAAAGTGATTACTCATTGAAATATGAGTTACTGCTATGTTGTGCCTAAGGCCTGTGCCTAAACTGTTCAGTATTAATCCTGAACTCAGAAATTTCCAAGGGCCCAGAGTTAACTCCTTCTGGAGTCTAAAGGAGGTCCTCTGCCATTCTTGGTGGTAACTTAGATTATAAAGGAACAAAACCCATTCCTCTTTTGCCTAGCTAGGTGAATGTGTAGCATTACTGAAGCATGCTGAACCTAGGTGGTTTTTACATGAATAAAATTTATGGGAGGGGGTTTCTAATGCCGATAGCTTATATAGTAGTAAATATTTCTCACTGAAAATTGTATTTTAAAAATAATTCTGTCTTTCTTGCTTTTCGTTGTGTGTATTAATTAAGCTATATTTTCTGGTTTTCAACTAATTCAATGTCTTTTCTATCTAATGCTCTTAAATGTCTTATTCTAACTTCCTAAGGACAGTGGGTAATAAGGTGAGGGCATTTTAACTTTTCTGCTGTTTTTCTTATTGCAACATTATTTATGTTTTTATTTTAGCCTTCTGCCTGTTGTTCAATCATTCCTTTATTTAGTAATGTGCAATCCATCAAGCGCATTCCCAATTGTAATGTCCTGTGAGCATTTTGCAACACTTGACATGTGAAAAAGCTGGCTTATATTGGTGAAATGTCTTCAGAATTGTCTTTGTACCTTCCCTTCTAGATGAGACATCCATTCTTTTTTTCTGTATTGTGCATCTAGAAATGTGTGTTCCTCATAATACAGCTCTTATTTCTGTACCCTACCTCACTGTGATCTTGATATGTGGCTACAAGAACAGGCTTCTGACCACTATTACCCTTCTTCCATATGGCATGGAGCTATTGTCCAGAAGCACAAACTTTTTTCTGTATAATAACTGTTATTTCTATTCTTGTCACCAAATCTGCTATGGGCAGGATTTGGAAATGAACTTGTTCAGTGTGGCCTCATAAATTCTAAGTATCATCGTTCAAGTTAGAAATAATAAAATCATTACTGCATCTTAATGGACTCCTCAGGGGCATATGAAGCTACAATAGTGTCATGAATCTGTGTCTTCATTCACTGATATTAAAAGTGAGAGCCATCACTGCCACCTCAGAAATTCTAGCTAGCATTTGTCAGAAAAATGTGCATAAAAATCACAGGGTGGCAGAAAAAAAATTTGAAAAAACCACACCAGAAACCCTAAAAGTTAAATACTTACACAAAACTGTTCTTGGGAGCAAAATGATACTGCATGCCCCACTGATTTGTGATCACACTGATAGAGTCTTATACTGAGATATTAAGTCCAGAGACTGTTGTCTGTCTTTCTCTATGTTTTGTCTGTCAGTTTGTCAATTTTCCCATTCTTTTATGAGAACTGTATAAAAAGTAAATCCAGACTGTGTTTCCCCACAGCAAGAGTTCTTCTAGAGCAGCAGGGAACACTGTTAAGAAAGAAGACACTATTGTGGCAGGTTTTTATCCCTGCAGATTAGCAGCATGTACTGTCTACTTAAATTCTTGCATTCAAAACCTTAGATTCTAATGGAACAAAGGATTTGATCCAGTAGACCATTGCCTTCTTGACTCAGGGCAGAGATGGTATAATTTGTGTATAAGAGGAGGTGTAAGTTAGGCATGAGTTCTTCTAGGGTCACAGGATGCTGATAATATGATACAGGATTTTTTGCACTGATGCTTTGTCCCTCTTTTATTACATGCCAACATTTCAGGCCAACCACTGCTTGTAACAATGAGCCTTAAGCCTGGAAAATACTTACATTCTTTAGCCACAAGTCTAATTAAAAAAACCCAAACCCCAAATTCCAGTGGTGTTGGAGTCTTGTTTGTTTGTTTGTTTGCAAGCCTAGCAGTGTAATTTAAGACCTCGTAATATGGCTGAATTCTGGCTTGGTTTATTGAACTGCAGCTTCAGTTGGGAACAGCACATACCCAAAGTAGAGTATCCATCCATAAGTGCTCACGAATGACATGAAATGATAGAAGCAGATATGGGAATAACTCAGATAAATGTCTTATGGAGATATAATGTATACTATCAGCAAGGTATTGGAGGGGATTTTAGTCTTGTGTTTTGCAATGCCATTCAGTTAAAATCAATATCTAGAAAACCTCTTTACGAACGACTACTGTTACCATTTAATGCTGAATTTTTCTGTCTATTTAGTTTTCTTTAGCCCCATTTAGACCCTCATGTAGTGCAAGTGCTCTGGCTAACAGTGTTTGCTTAATCCTCACATTCTTTTTGTTCCTTACTTCTCTCCACCAGACATCTCAGCCAAGCCCTGGTGGTCAGTCTACATGCAGCAGCGAACAGTCCCCCATCAGCAACTATTCCAACAATGGGATCGAGCTTACTCTGACCGGTGGTGGTAGTGTAGGAGACCTCAGTGTCATCGATGAAACCCCAATCATGGACTCTACCATTTCCACAGCCACCACAGCACTTGGCTTACAGGCCAGGAGGAATATAACAGGGACCAAATGGATGGAGCAAGTGAAATTAGAAAGGTTGAAACAAGTTAATGGAATGCTTCCAAGACTGAACCCCGTTCCACCTTCCAAAGCCCCGACCTTGCCGCCTCTCATAGGAAATGGTGAGATACACATAACAGGAGTGGTAACACTTTTTGTCCTTGCTAGCTCAATCTTGCAACCCTTGAAAGAGCTGCACGTCTTAGGAAACTCAGCAGCTGTGGAATGGTTTGTAAAGTGAACACTTTCTGTTTGTCCTCTCATTGCAATTCCTACTACACGCCCTGAGAGAGGTCACCCATGTTTTACCCAACAGCTGTTAGTGAGGGAGCTGTCCATCATGTTTCAAATATTCCCTGCATTTAAAGGTTTGGACTCAAGATCATCATAATCCTGTCTTGTTGTGAGGCAAGGCAGACAAAATAAATACTTCCTAATTTATCGTATGGAAGTCTTTCCGTTGAGGCCTTGGCAAAGCTTTGCAGAGAAATGTTGGGCTTCCCTTTAAATAACCTGTTCCCATAGACAGAAGAAATCACATGTACAGATACTGCTGTACACATGCTACTAACAGATGCTACTGCTGCAAAGGGCAGATATCCATGAACGGGAGCAAGGCAAGATGGAACTCTGAAGATCCATAATTGTTTTCATACAAAGAGCAGCTCATGGCCAGAACGGATGTCCCTGCTGCCTCTACATTGCCCACAGCACGCCCGTAGGTTCTGCACTCCACCCAGCAGGGACAGCCCACATTTTCTGAGCTCCAGTCAATCGAAAGAAGCTATGTAAAATTAAGAAATGTATTCTGTTTACTTAAAAACAAAACAAGGAAACCAGCAAAAATGTTTCGCAGTTGTTAGGAGTTATTTCAAGAATATTTCAGGAAGTCTTAACAATGACCTTGAATAGCCTCCAATTTGTATATTTTGACATTCCATCCAAATGTCTATTTAATTATATTTTGCCTATAAAAAGCTCCCTTATGAATGTGTCCTTCTGGCACTTCAGTCAGCATAGCTGCACTGCAGGCTGGAGCACTGCACCAGCTGATGACAGTTTGTGGCTATGGCCTATAAATTTTGTGCAAGGATTCACACTGAAATGTTACCCTTGAGTCTCTGAATTAGCTTTTAACCTAAGGATACAGTTTTTATCCCTACTTCTTTCAAGAAAGAGCACTGCTACGGTTTGTTGTGATGTTTATGTTCCTCTATAGCCCACTTGCTTCTTTACTGGGTATTTTCTGTACCAGTTTCTGGGTGATGCCCGTGTGGTTAACTGTGAATTTCACCCCCAGGTACCCAGTCGAACAGCAGCTGCAGTGTGGGAGGATCCATGACTATTCTGCCAAACAGGAACGAACTTTCAAGTACGGACATCACTGTGTTGAACATGCTGAACAGGAGGGACAGCAATACCAGCACAATCAGTTCAGCCTACCTGAGCAGTCGCAGGTCCTCTGGCATCTCACCTTGCTTCTCTAGCCGGAGGTCCAGCGATGCCTCCCAGGCAGAGGGCAGACCACAGAATGTGAGTGTTGCAGACTCCTACGACCCCATCTCAACGGATGCCTCCCGGCGCTCTAGTGAAGCGAGCCAGTGTGACGACCTGCCGAGTCTTCTCAGCCTCACCCCAGCCCAGCAATACAGGCTGAAAGCTAAATATGCAGCAGCTACTGGTGGACCCCCACCAACTCCACTGCCTAACATGGAGAGGATGAGCCTCAAAACAAGGATGGCACTCTTGGGTGACTGCAGGGAGTCCGGGTTATCTCCTCTGCCTCCAGTGAATGCCCCTCGACGATGTAGTGATGGTGGGGCAAATGGTTACAGCAGGAGGCATTTTCTGTCTCATGATGGTTTAGGAAATGGGACAAGGAGAGCCAGTGATCCAGTAAGAATGGCCTCCGACAACCTCTCTGTCCCTAGAGTCCAGCGTTTCAACAGTCTTAATAGCTTTAACCCTCCTGCTTTGCCTCCATCCATGGAAAAGCGCAACCTCGTTCTTCAGAACTACACCCGTTCCGAAGGTGGCGTCTTCCGTGGCTTCAGCTCCCCGTGTCCTCCAAGCATCAGCGAGAACGTCGCCCTGGAGGCTGCTACGATGGAAGCGGGTGGCAGTCTGAATGATGAGGATCTCCTGCCCGATGACGTGGTTCAGTATCTGAATTCCCAGAACCAGGGCGTGTACGACCACTTGTTGAACAATATCCTAGAGAGCAACAAAATGCACCACAGCTCAGTTTTAGGAAACAACAACCCCGGCAACTTTGACCAAGCCCCTCCACCAAGCAGTCAGCAGGGAGGTCCTGAGGCCAGTAAGAGTGACTTGCCCATTCAGTGGAATGAAGTAAGCTCGGGAAGTTCTGAGTTATCTCCTTCAAAGCTGAAATGCAGTCAGCGGTCAGCAGTGCAGCAGGCTCGGGCCTTCAGACTCTACAGTAATATGATGGTTCAGCAGCAGAACCTGGAAAGAACCAACACGGCCCACCAGAATGGCTATCAGAACCTGGTGGAGAACAACAGTTCCTACAGTTTACAGCAAAACATGGTTCTTGGCAGTGGAGCCGGTAATTCCTTCAGCGTGCAGTCCAACAAGCCTTACAATGAAAGCATTGGCAGGAAAGCAATGATGTCTGGGGCAACGGACAATTCCTGTGACATGGCAGTACAAGGGCAGAAGCTGAGAGTCAGCAACGTGCCAGTGAGTGGGAACCAGCAAAATTTCAGCCATCCCATGGCATCTGGTGATCAGGCCACCAGTATGGCAAATGGGATGCAGAACAGGAATATGATGGAGCAGGAATATTTGCAAAACCAACCAGTCAGAGACGGTGTTCATTACCAGGGAGTCAATCAATCCGGTCAAATGATGCTAGGGCAGGTTAGTCCTACCTCACAAAGCAGCCTGTATCAAGGGCTGCAGAGTTGTCCACCGCTGTCTCACACCATTGGTAGCCAGCCTTCAGCTTTGCCAGTGGCCAAAGGTTACCAGTCATGCTCTAATTACAGCAGCAACAGGCGGCAAAACGTGTTGAGAAACAACCTGTCCCAACAGCAAGGACACGTAAGTGATGGTAACCAGACATACAGGGTAAACAGCATTAAGATGGAGATGCAAGGTCAATCACAGCAGTTCTGCTCTAACGTGCAGAATTACTCTGGTCAGTTGTATGACCAAACCTCGGGCTTCAGCCACCAAGCTATGAAAACAGGTTCTTTCTTTGGTTCAGAAGCTAACTGCCTGCTGCAGGGGACTGCAACTGAAAACTCATCTGAGCTTCTTTCCCCAGGGGCTAACCAAGTCTCGAGCACAGTTGACAGCATTGACAGCAACAGTCTAGAGGGTGTGCAGATTGATTTTGATGCTATCATAGATGATGGGGACCATGTCAGCTTAATTTCGGAAGCCCTGAGCCCAAGTATAATTGAAAATGTCTCCCGCAATTCCTCACGCCTCACCACTCCCCGAGCATCTCTTACATTCCCAGCTATGCCTGTAAGCACAACTAACATGGCTATTGGGGACATGAGCTCTTTGTTGACCTCACTTGCAGAAGAAAGCAAGTTTCTTGCTGTTATGCAATAGACATAAAAAACAAAAAACCCTTAGGAGATAACAGATGGGAAAAAAAAAAAGGACTCGTATTTTTTAGTTGTGTATGTATTTTAGCAATCTCATCTCACCTAAATGGGATGTGTTTCAAGTATATTCCTTTTATGGAATAAGGACTCTGAAAACCCTAAAGTGTTCTAGGGAGAAACTGTCTTCCATTTCAGTTTTGAATCAGTATTGCTACGCCCATTCCCTCCCTTTCTCTTCTCTCTCTCTCTCTCCCTCCCTTTTTGACTGTCTATATCCCTCCTTTATTTTTCTTTTGTTTTTTTAATTGTAAACCAATGTAAACGTGTGAAGTGCATGTGTTTTGTTTTGTTTTGGGGTTTTTTGTAAAGAAAGGTCTGATGAAATAATGGCAATTTTCTCTTACTCAAATGAAGCTAGACCTTGTAAAACTCTTGCAACTTTTCCCCTTAAATATATAGGCACAAAATAACCAGGCACAATGTGAAGTGAGCCTACAATGATGAAATCCTCTCTGGATGCACTGGATACATCACACTGGTGGACAACCAGTTTAGAAATGCACTGCCACGGTACCCCTAGGCTGCAGTTTCAGAGTCATGGAGCACAAGAACTTGGGAGGTTCAAACAAATAAGAAATGTAAAGCAATCAGCCCTTTGATCTTTTTAAGGTGTTTTTAAACCCACACACAGATAGCTGTCACTGCCTTGAGTAATGATGCTGAGGTTGTGTCATATTTGGCCTTTTTCAGAGGAAGGAGAGGACCAGAAAGCTATTCTTAGTCCAGCTCCCATCTTTTGCAATATTTGGTGTTACATTTTTCAGCCTTCATTTTTAAATTACTGGATAGTAAAGTTATGGGCATGTTTGATCACTTGGGTAGTCTATAATCTTTTCATTGCATACTACAATCAGAGTCTTAGGGAGTATTTCATACAATGAAATAACAAAATAGCAGTATTCCATACTAGGGAGGTTTTCTTAATGCAAATTGTTAAGATGTAATTTGCTGAGCCACTGGTTCTTACTCACAGTAAAATTTTCTTTGCCAGGAGAACTGTGTTATACCTCCCTTTTAGCACATACAGCTTCATGGATGGATCATATGTTTTAAAATACATAAATGCCCACTGACAAAACACACAATTAGAGCTTCAAAAGAATCATGGTCATGTCATGTAAAACAAGTAGGGAATGAGTGGCTGGCCCAGTTCTCAGACTAGCCAAATAAATCAAAGCAATTGCAAACAATCTGATAATCTTAAATGTTTTTCCACTGTGTCCAGGCTTTACAAAATTAAGAAATTTAAACTGTCATTAAAAATGGCAAAGAAACAAGGGAAACAGCAAGTATTCACAGATCACAGAACATTCTGAATTGGAAGGGACCCACAAGGATCATGGAGTGCAACTCCCAAGTGAATGACTTGTACAGGGATCAAACTCAAGACCTTGGTGCTATTAGCACCATGCTCTAACCAAAGAATGACCAACCCAATCTTGGTAACACCACGTGCCATTTGATTTCAAAGCAAACCAGTGGGCAAATGCCCAGGCTCAGTTACACAAGCAAAAGGCACTTACAGCCATGGATTTGATGTCTGTGAGGAGCTGGTGTTATAATAGACATACAGTGAGAAGGGGGAGTGTGGTCAGTTTTGAAATACAGATGAACTTCAGCCCAGTGAATATTAGAAACAGCACCAGAAGGTGATTTCTACAGGCTAGAAAGCCATAGCAGTTTTTTCAACTGTAAAAAAAAGGTGAAATAGCAGCTGATTCAGGACATAGCATTTGGGGAAATGTGTAGGAATGGAACCTCTGTGAAGCTGTCAGATAACACTGATCTGTTAACAGCTGTTAGAGTCAGAGATGAAGCTGTAAATCAGTAGGAAAACACCATAGGAATCTGGTGCTGGGGCCATATTTGGGCTTATCACAGCACATACTAAGTGATTTGCACTGTGAGCTGGAATGTCAGAAGTCAAGACACATGTAAATACTCTACACCTTTAGTCATCATCCAGCTCCTGTCTTTCTCTGTGTCTTTAGCCAGCATTTCTTTCTGCCTGTCTCATGCACACACATTCCCCCATTCTGCATTTTGTCTCTTGCCAGTTCCCTTCCCAGCCTCTCTGCCCTGGACCAGCTATCACAGCCCTTCTCCAGTGCTCCCTGGGCTACACAGGCAATGGGGCACAGGATGCATCCAGCTGGGATGCAGTATATGCATGAGAAGAGGCTGTGCTGGACATGTTTTAGATGGTCTTTGGTAACCAATCGCTCGCTGTTTATTAAGTCATCAATAACATGTTTATAAACTATTTCAACAAAGAGGCTTACGACCACTTTGGGAGTAGGTGGCTTGGGAGAGAAGCCTTTTATTATTGTGGAGCCAATACATTTTAAAAAAACAACCATCCCCAAGTATTTTTTTAAACTCAGTTTTTCAGTTCGTAATTGTATTTGCTGGTGCGATTGATGCTGGGAAGCTATTAACAAATGTGATGCATCAGAGCTTAGGAGGAGCCATTCATATTGCTCAAGGCTAAAAGGGACTGTTTGAGTAGCTCATTTGCCTTCCTGGATTTGACAAACCTGTGTCACTCACTTACCACTGTCTTGGGCCAACAGTGTGTCTTGGCAGAAACCACATGCTCCAGAAAGGCATCCCCTTTGATTTGGCAAAGTTGAAGAACCAGAGACTCCACCGTGTTCCTGGGAGTTTGTGGAAATGGTTTATCATTTTCACCATGAAGCGTATGTGCCATTTGTGTTCACGTGTCACTTTTCAGTTTTTAGTATTTTCTCATTTTAATATTTCCTCTTCTGGTTTATGCTTATAAAAGAGCCTGTTTTGGTACCTGTGGGAGCAGCTGTGCATCATAGCCCCCCTGTCTTGGGTTTTGATAAAGTAGATAGGTCTCTCTGAGTATGGCTCTGTTGTGCTGGACACCAGCTTTCACTTGTCAACCTCCTTCTCAGTGTGTGGCAGTCTGGGGAAAGTCCCACCAGCATTGGTGGGACATGTTTACTGGCACCCCTCTACACCTGCTCTTCCAGTTAGAGTCAAAGCTTGCTTTTGTGTATCTGGCACATAGTGGATTTTTGCCATAGCTGTTGGAAACCCACTGCTCACCCTAGAGTACTGGAAAATACACAAAATATCATCAGTTTTCTATTTTTAAAGTATTGCAGCCAGAGTCTAAAATCACCTTTTCTTCTAATGGAGTCTTCCATATTCATGAGTGTTGGCCTTGGGCATATCAGTAACACTCAGCCTGCCTGAAGTGTTCAGGCAGTTTTACTTTCCACTTTGTGGAAGTCACCAGTGATTGTTTATCCATCAGTTCACCCAGGTGAAGGAAAGGTGTGTTTGCAGGAAAGTCAGTGGGCTTCCACAGGGGCATTGCTGGTGAGTACAATGGCTCCACATAGGCACGTGGCAGATGATGTTAGTGCACTGAGGTGCTGGCTGCCTGCTCATTTCCAGTCGTTGCTTCCCCCCACCCTCGATGAAATGGCCAATTCCTCAATGGCTCTTCCTTCTGAACAGCAGTTGTTTATATTCTTGCAATGTATGTGCCTTATTTTGCATTGACCCTGTAAAAGAGAGGGACCAGGATGTGTTGCCAAATTCTCCTGATGAGGCTGTACTTGCCATTCAGTTAATAGCCCATACCACTGTTAATAGTGTCCAAAAGGTCGTGTAAACCTCTGGTATTCATGTATTATTGTCCTTGGATTGGTGGAATGTCTCCTATGGAACAGTTACTGTCGTCAGTCCTGCAGATGTGTAAGATAAAAAATGTGTTCCTTTTTTTTCCAATTTTTTAAATTTTTTTTATAAAGCTTGTAATCCCCTTTTTTAAAAAAAAAAAAAAAGAAAAAAGAAAAAAGAAAAGACTCTGTGTAAATACATTTATGTACGGTAGGAATAGTGTTCAGCTGTAACAGGCCTTAGTGGTCTTCATTTGATAAACCTGCAATTATGATCTGATGTTTCTCAAGCCTTAGGTTGATCTGAAGGGTCTGTAGCACTGTGTACATATAAACTGTACTTCTGCTTTCAGAACCACTTAGCTTTTTTGTAACAAAGAAAAAAATGTTTCTTACAATGTCAATAAAAACAAAAGCCTTTGTACTTAAGTTCTTAGCTTTCAACTTCTAAAATATCTCCTTGGGGGAGGGAGTTATTTTTTCATTTGTTTGGAGAGACTGGTTGCAATCAGTGCATCACATCCACTCTTAGCTGCTTGCTTTTCTTTCCTGCTTCCCAGCCTGTTGCTTCACTTCATTCACAGTTTAAATACAGACATGAAAACAAAACAGGGTGTTTGCCTTCCCTCTAGAGAAAAAGGGCTGAGAGGTGCCATGTGGAAAAATAAATGAAAATGCACTGTCACACGGATAAAGTGTTTGAAAAGGAGGAGAGAGACTGACCTGGTTAACTCTGCAGTTCAGAGGTCAAATCCAAACTGTGCTGGATTCTGGGCAGTTTTATGGGGGCTGTTTCCATCCCTCTCTTGCCAAGGCCTCTCACAAAGGCTTGTCCACCCATGAAGAAGCCCTGGAAGGCAGAAGAGAAGCTGCTGTGGCTGGGTTGGTCTGTGGATGTCTGCTCAGGTGGGTTGTGGTGTGTTCTGCAGAAGAACTGGCTGCAGTGCTCTTGGGGGATGGACGTGCTTCGTGAGTGCTCCTGTTGAGTACAGCAGTCATGGGCCATGTCAAGTTAGTTGTGGCAAACAGTATAGAAGAAGCTGTAGTTTTAAGGTGTCTGAGCTAAGTTTTGGAGCTGTTCTCATTTCAAGGCCTTTTGTTTCCATTGCTGGTACCTCCCAGGCCACTCTGTTGAGCTGGCAGTGCTCAGCTTCTCCCTTGGTCTTTCCTCAGCCAAAACAGGTGAGCCATTGCCGAGGCTGAGGGAGGTAACTTTGCATTGCTATTTGCTCATTTTAACTTCTGTTTTTGGTGTGTTTTGTCTCCTTAGGTTTTGTTGTTCATCCTTCAGCCATTACTAAGCTTTTGTCATTTAGCAGAAAAGACTTTAAGGTTTGGAAGGGACAAAAGGCAGAAGGGACGGGTGAAGCATTCCCAGCTGAGAAGCCAGTCCTTTAACCTTTAACCAACCCTGACATGCTTGCTTTCAGTTGTATCTCCTCCACCAGCTGGATCCACTTCAGGATGAATGTCAAGAGAGCAGGAGATGCCGTGGGGACCCCTGCCCTGTTTGGCACCATGGTGGTTCACTGTGTTGAGGGTACAGATGAAAACGCTGCCATGTGGTGTGATGTCAGGCACCAGGGCCACAGCATTTCCAGAGCTGAGCACTGCTAGATGGAGGGTGAGGGCTCCAGGGCATGTTCCTGGTCCTCCAGTCTGACTGGATGAAGAGCTGTGCACTCAAAGATGCGGTCAGGGACATGTTTCCATGTGGTAAAACTCAAAATAATGCCAAGTCCTCAGGAAAACAAAAAATAGTAAGGCAGTCATGATTTGTACCATCAAAAAATCAGCAGATGCTGGTGACCTTTAGTCTGTGCTTTAGTGCCAAGGCTGTAAAATTCATTAAATAGATTTCTTGCTTCAGAAGGGCATGTACCTGAGAAAGAAATGCAGTTTGTAAAGCCTGAAAAAAAAATACAACAGATGCAGCATCAATCCACAAGGCAGGAAAAAAACACACTACAGCCCCCCAGTACCCTGAATAGGGGGCATTATGTTGCTGCACTCAAACACCAAAGGCAGGGGCAACACAAAATCACCAATAATGCTGAGGCCAGGACTGCCACAGTCAGGGGTGAGGCAGGGAAAGAGCAGATACTCTGGGCCCATGGTGCTGATGGAGTTACTGGGCTGGCTGGATGTAAGCAATGGCACTGTAGGACAGCCTAGTGTAATTTTTTTCCTTTCCCAGTTTTTGTGGGCTCAACTGTGTAATCTTCATGCTGTTTTTTCAAAGAGGGGGTAATGGGAAGGAGATGACTTGTTCTCTGCAGGCTGAAACACAAGCTATTTGTGTAAGGAACACAGCTTTGTTACATGATTAGTGCAATGGGAGCCCCTAGGCGCCACTTCCCAGTACAAACAACTCGTATTAATAACTCATGCTAAAACTGCCTGCTATTTAATAACCTGGGCCTCTTTCCACCCCAAGACAAACATAACTGCTTTGTGTTCCCACCATCTCTGCCTGTCTTCCCTCACTGGCTTCCGACCGTCCCTGTGCACTTCCCAGGCAAAAAAAAGGGGCAGGTTTGGGCAAGGAAGGAGGAAGAACTGACACTGTTTAATGGGAATCCCTGCACCCCGTGTCTGCCCCCCTGCCATGGGCTTCTGCATCTGAGGTGGGGCTGCTCATTGCAGTCTTGGTCCCACTTGGTTTCACTGCGTTCTGGGGACAGAGTGACCCATTTCATGCCTTGCCAAGGAAGCAGCCGCCCTCCCTCCGAGCTGCCCCAGCTGGCTGAGACGTGATAGACCAACACAGTTACTCATGGGTGGGAGGCCCGTGTGAGTCACGCTTCCCTTGGCCCCACATGCAGGGTGGCTGCAGCAGGACAGCAGGGCTGCATCTCCTGCCTGGCCATGCACGGCAGCAGCACATTTGGGCCCAGGCGGGAGCGAGAAGCAGTGGGCAGATCAGATGGTGATGATCCATAAACAGGATGGTTTCCCAGGGGCTGGCGGAGCTGCTCCAGCCTTTGCTAGCAGCACTAGAGCGGCTGTCAGGTCTGCGAGGTGGTCTCTATGCCACCCTGCTCTGCAGAAAAACATTACTAATGTTCCCACGACCAGAGCAAGACAGAAGAGACAAATAACTTGGACAGCACCGCGAAACAGTGGCAAAAATCTGGAAGACAGAGGAGGAGAGAGGAAAAAAACAAGAGGGTGGAAAGCTCTATAATGACTGAAAAGAGCCCCAGATGGATACGAACCGAGAAAAGGCCAGAGACAGAAATAGTAGCACTAATTAGCTGAGCTGAACAACCCCATTCCTGCTGTACCTGAGCATCCTCCGCTGTCCTCAGAGCCCCGGCACTGCCAGCCCCGTGCTGGAGAGGAGGAGTGGGAGCAGGGAGCTGCTCAGACCTGGATGAACAGAAGTGATTAAGTTCCTATAGCAACGCTTAGTGACAAATCCCAAAGCAGAGGCACCTATATGGCTGGGTAGAAAAAGGGCTGTGGCTCCAGGCCGTATATCCTGAGGGAGGACCATGAGGAATGTGTGCTTTCCCATCCTGAGCATGGTTCCCACCGCACCTTTGCTGCTTGAAGATTCTCCATTTCCATATGAACAGCCAGCCCTCCCAAGCCATAGGAAAAACGCAATTTGCCTATTTTGCCTTGAGGCAGTTTTGCTTTGAAGAGCTAGAGCACATAAGCGTTGTGGCAATGTTTTCACTGGAAAAAATTTTTATTTGCCTGGAAGGCTTTTTCTGGGAAAGGGCAGATATGTCTCATTCCTGCCATTGCTGACCATTTCAGCCTCCAGTCCACTGCTTTTCAGTAAACTACCTTGACTTTGGCTGTGGGACCCCACACCATGGCATTGCCTCAATATAGCTTTTTGGACAGAGCTTCAAAGAAGCAAAAATGGTCAGAGGCATACCCAGCTGCAGAAGCTGAACTTGAGCTCTCACCAGAAGATTATAGGTATCAAAGAGGGCTAAAAAACCCCCAGCTCATACCTTGGGTGAAGGCAATCATCAGACACTGAACCCTCAGAGCTGTAGAGCTCAGTGGCAAGTAGGTACCTCTCAGAAGCTCCCCGAAGTGGCTGCACATCAGGTTTTGACTTGCCTGAGCTGAAAGTCTCCTCACCTGCTCTGTGTCCCTCATTCATCACTACCTGGTGGCACAGCATCAGTGCATCACCCAGTGCCCACGGTGAGGCTGGGGACTGGCACAGCAGAAAACAGAGCTCTGCAGAGCTGCAGTAAGTGGCAAAGTGCTGCAGCACGTGTGGGGCTTGCTCCTTTCCAGCAGCAGTAAATGTCAAGCTGCCCTTTGCAGCCGTGCACAGAGAAGCAGCACAGCTGGTCCCCCAGGGCTGTGCTCTCCTCTTTACACCACCCTTGGAGAAGGCAAGATCCCACTGCTGACCCAGCCAGCAGGAGCTCTCCTTTGGACACCATTACTAGGAACACACTGCGCCATGCTTTTTTATTTTATTGTAGGGAATTAAAGGAATTCATGTCACTTTGAAGTCCCAGGTGTGGTGTCCCAGCCCCTGCCCACCATGTGGCCTCACTACAGGCTGGCACAGCATTAGCAAGCCCAGTGGCACAGCTCCTGCACCTGCCCCGTGTCCAGTCCTTCCCTTGCCTTGGATGCCTCTCCCTGCCCTTTCCTTCTCTTCTCAAAGCTGGGCTGTGGCACAGGGGAAAACCAAAAATACTTCATGCTATTTTTTCCTCTCCCTCCTGGTCTCTTGGAGATTGCTGCTGTTTTCTCTCAATTACAGCAAATACTTGAAGCTGTGCAGAGGCTTAGCCACACAGTCAGGGAGGCAGCAATGCCTTTCTTAGCTCTGTGGAGTGCAGTCTTGAACCACTATAGCACTTCCTGCTTACCTTTGTCCCTGAGACAGCTTAGGTTTCAATCTGCTCTTCACCTGAGCTCTGCTTGGTACAGACAGCTGGGAAGTGCTGGGCTCCAGTTTAGCTGGAGCACTAGCAGAGAAAGAGAGAGCTGGAGCATCAGCCAGCAAGATGTGATGGGGAATCCTCTTGCCCCCAGCAATCTCTCTGCTGATGCTGAAGGCAGGGCCTCTTCTGTTTGAAACAGGATCTGTGGTCACCTGCTGCAGGGTCAGCTCTGCCTTTAGCAAATTCCATCGTTTCAGCAGCTTGTGTGCAAACTCTCTCTGCCAAGCATCTCTTAGAAGCACTGCTGCAAAGGGCCCTATTTTTCAGAAAGCCCAGGAGAATGTGAAATCCCCTTGGAGTTTTCATTGTGGAGTAGCACAAACAAAATCTACAGTCCTGAAGCAAGTGGTGGAGGCTTTGATCTACCCAGTTGAATATGAGCACTGCTGAACTCGATCCTCTTCTCTTTGTGCATGTTCTCAAAAAAAAAGTATTTTCCTTTAGAAGAGTGGGCTGCAGACCAGCAGGCTTTCTTTTCTCCTGTCCTACACCAGGAGATGAGTTTTATGACAACATTGTTCTGAAAACTTCAGGATTTTTATCAGTTTTCAACACAAATTTCCTTGCTTTAAAAGAAATACAAATGTGCACATTTAAGTAATCTCATGCTCGTCTGGCCTTGTGCTAAACTTAAAACTGGAGAGTCTCAAAACTCCAAATGCTGTTCTCATTGTGCCCTAGATAGTGGCATTGCTCAGATTTGCTGGTGCCACTCTGTTTGCTGAGTCCATTCCGTCAATCTTTTGGCTGATAAGTCCTGGCCCACTGCAATAAAAACATCAGATTTAGAGGAAGAAAAACAAAGCAAAAAGACAGCATTTAGTCATTTTAGAGATACCACATGCACTCAGTAAAAGTGGAGCCAGCCCAGTTTCAAACTGGGGGAGTCCCTGAAAGCTGCCACGTATGACAGACAACCTCAGGGCTCTGACAGCTGGCTTCCAGGGTCAGCTTTTTCTCTTCTGCCCAAGGACCATTTCATGATTTTTGTGATACAGGAGGGCTCCAAAAAGCACATTTGAGGCCCTCAGGAGCTGAGGCAGCTGTGATGCTTAGCTGGACCTTGGCATCTGGCTTTCAGGTCCTTCCCCAGGCAGCACAGGGAACTGACCTGTGCCACCCTGACCCTGGGTCTGGAAAACCTCAGCTCCAGCTTAGGTCAGGAGAGACAAACAAATGGCAAAAGTGAACCAATGGGAGAGCTGTCTCCCAGGAAAATTCCCTGATTTCTGAGCAGGTGGTGTGGCAGAACTGCCCCATCCTCATGACTGCTGTGAAGTTGTGGCCCTGCCGGGCAGCTGTGGGAGCCAGGGGCATGGCAGTGATGCTGTTTGAGGAGCACGTGCCCTGCACAGCCAGGCCTGCCCAGCCAGCCACCATCCCCATGATTTAAAGCCAGTGAAGTTCTGGGGTGCCTGCGTGGGAGCCCTGTGTGGGCAGCGCTGCTCACAGCAACAAGGTACGATAGCAGGAGAGAAGGATTTTGCCTTATCCCTGTCCTCGCAGTCAGGACTGGGGCTGGGGGCCTGTTTTGTGCTGCAGGGGCAAGAACCGTCTTGGTGGCCGAGGTCCCGAGGCTGTATCAGCAGTTCAGTGCTGCCACGCTGTGGGAATCGTGGCTCATGTGCAGTGCCGGCCTGGCTGCAGGGACATCCTGCCGTGGACATGCCACTCCCGTCCACGGGCTGTGCCAGGACCACTGGCAGTCCCTGTGTGAAGGGACATCCTTAACCGACTGACTGGGGCTGTAATGGGTTAGGGCTAATATGCTTCTCACCCCCACCCTGGCCTTGCTTCTGGTCTGAAGCCAAGATGTAGCTCCATCACCTGTCAAGGCTCCTGTTGCATGTTCCCAGGGCTGAGACCTCTCCAGCCTCCACCACCTCTTTCCTGCCATCCTTTTTAGATGGTCGAACACCAGGCAGGGTAAATCCCACAGGAGCATGGAAGAAGGTGGTGCAGAAGTCCGGCTGGGGGACACAAGTGTCGTTTTTCCCTGCCATCACCCTTCCTCCCTGGAAGCATCCAAACAAGTGAATAAGGCATCCCACCAAACCTCCCGCTGCCTTTCAGTAGCAGGAGCAGCAAGATGAATCTGGCAGCCGTGTAGCATCTTCCCAGATATGCTCTAAACAGTATTTGTGGTTCACAAGCAAGGAAAAACACACCTTTTCCCTTGAAGGGCTGGGAGCGACTACCTGAGCTGGCTGCTGCCCAGCAGAGCAGATTACTAATAGCAATTGCTTTATGTAAACCAGCAGGAGGGAGGAGCAGCCCACTTCCCACCAGCTCCCAGAGTGGCCTGGCGGTGGCAGTGGCGCTGGGACACAGGGCTCACGGCCGGAAGACCAGCACTGCTCACGGCAATGCCTGCAGCTCAGTTTGCAGCCTCTCGCTGAGTTGCACAGTGCTGTCCTCAAAGCCAAACCACCAGCCGTGGCCAGCTCAGCTTGGGAAGGCTGATGGGCCGGCAGCCCAACGCAGTGTGGAGTTTTCCATGGTCAGTTATTGTCCTGGCATGGCCAGAAGCTGCTATTATTAGATGGCATATGAATCACCCACACGACTGGGAATTAGCAGCCTCAGCCTGAGCTGAGCTGGACACTTATTGGAAAAGCCTCATTTACACACCAGCCAAGAGATAAAAATGGACAGGGCTCAGGGAAACCACTTGCCCAATGCCTGCTTCAGCCCTGGCTGCCACCTCTTCCAGCTGAGTGGGAAGCACCAGCTCTGAGGGTCTCCCATGGCCTTGATGGTGTGACCCAAGGAAGGAAGGATCAGGAAAACTACAGCCCTGCTCTTGCACTGCCAACCACATGCAAAATATAGCAGGAGAAAAAAAACTACAAAGGATAAAATCTTAAATCATGATCTGATGGAATTGGTTAAAAGGTTACAGCCTGATAAAATGTGTTTGAATGAAAGGTGAAGGAAAACACTGAGTTAAGCAGAGTTAAAGCCTAAGGGCTCATGTGCTGGCAGGGAGAGGAGGATCTCATGCCTCGAAGCTGGAGTCAGGGGAAGCATTTTGGATTGTGTGGATGAGGAACAAGTCATGTGAGATCTTCCCTTGCCATCCTGTCTCCTACAGGTGAAGGGCTTAGAGCTGCCATGCCTGTGCCTTGGTCTGATCTGCTGCAAAGTGGCATCAATGTGCAACACAAGCAGCTGCTGAGCAGGGTGACAGGGCTCTGCAGCTCTAGGGCCAAAACTGGCAGATTACTGGAAACTCACTGGGTGCAGAGCAAAAGAAAGAAGGGAGGGAGCTGGAAGTACATTTGCTTTTCTGGATGCGAAAACACTCACACCCTTTGATTCCTGTTTTGACTCATTTAAGCCTGGAACTGCAATAAGACAGCCCAATAAGTAACACAACTTGTAGGAATTGCAGCTGCTAAGGTTTTCCCTCAGTGTCCTCACTAGTCATTTTGCCCATGTTGTTCCTCATTTACCCTGTTGCAAATGAGAGAAAGTCCAGTCTCTGTGTTCTCTTGTACGGTCATGAATCAAATGCATCAGCAATAAAGTTCAGTCATCAGAGCTGTGCTATGATCTTTGCTTCACCCTCCACTTTCCTACTGAAATTAAAATAACCCACTATGTCATCTTTTCAGGGGGACATGAAATAGAATTTTATATGCATTGCAAAGTCACACCAAGGCACATTGTGAAGAGCAGCGGAATACACACAATTTCTTATAGCCTAACAAAGGAGCCTTTATTTAATAATGAACTATTACAGCACAGTACAAAGATTTGCTTTGTTCAGTGACTACAAATTGTTTGCAGATTTTTCCAGCCACCGGGAGTTGACAGTTCACTTAGGAAATCAATTCTTAAAGTTAGAGTGCCTACATGCCTGCCTGGCTCTTGCAGCACTGCAAGCCCAGAGCTGCACAGGGTCCAGTCCAGCTTTCTTTTTCCATAGACTGAAATAGTGAAACATTTCTGTATATATTTCTCTTGTTGCGAGTAAATCCATGGTTTCAGCTCTTTCCCCTCATCACCTTCAGGAGAGGTTTAAGTTTCTTAGCCAAACTGCTGAAAGCAAGGGACAAGAGGATGAACCTCTGAGCAAAATTGTAGGAGCTGGTTGCTTTGATGTGAGGCAAACATACCACTCAGGTGCCACAGAAGGCTGAGCTGTGTGGGGTTGATTCTCAGTGTTCTGAAGCAAAGAAAAAAAAAAATCAATATTCTAGTAGATATGATAGAAAGAAAGATGTACAAGGGCTGGAGTGATGGGCTGCAGTGAGCCAGCAGCACAAGGAAGGTTTTCCACCCAAGCAGAACTAAGCACTGTCAGGAAAGAGCAGGGATTTTCTCCCCTCATAATCTCTACTTCTATTAATAGGGATTAGTACTGGTCAGCCATGGGGTGAAGGCACACAGGATCCCTGAGGATCCCATCCCATGCATCTGGCAAGGGAGGTGATGATCTGGGACAGCTTGTTTAGATCCTACAGAGCAGGTCAGATTGTGCCTCTTGGCTCAAACACACAAATCACACAGCCACAGTGTTAATGAATAAGAAGCAAAGATGTTGCTTCTCCATTCCAGAAAGAGATTATGGCCAGAGGGAGGGAACAAGAACCAACATTCACCCAGGGCTGTACCAGCAACCACTCCACCAATGCAAGTACCAGGCTGTTTTTTTATGATGTTTTTATTCATCCCCAGTGAGCTTCTTGTAGGAGGGTGAAGGAGCAGGAGTGTGCTTGACCCTTTACCTCCAAGTGAGGGCATTTATTGAACATACTTCTACCAGCCAGATTTCCCAGAAATATCCAAGCACAGAGCAAGGAGCTGCCTTGATACCAAATCCTTTGGCAAATTTAAAGGCACTAGAACCACATCTCAAGAAAGGTGATCTCTGAAAAAGAGACAAAAAATTGTCCATGAGCATCTTGCTGAGGAACCCAAGTCCTGAGTTCAGGAAAGGCATTAAATTCCAACATCAGTTTCTGAAGACTTCCCTCCTTAGGTCTTTCCAAAGTACATCAAGTGCATGTGCAAAAATATATGTATAGACACATGTTCATTTGTTTGTTTGTCTATTCTTAGGCAAATTAACTCACTTTTCTGATATTTTCTGGGAGGAAAACGAAAATCCCCTGTAGCATCAGCCGCTCTCTGTCAGTTCACAACCTACAGCAGAGAGTTGGAAACTTGGTACTTGGCCACTGTGTTAGCTGAAGGTTAGCACTGAGCAGAAGGCTTATTTCCTTATCTGAAAAGCCTCATGTCTCCTCTGCACTCTGCCTCATTCTGCCAGACTCTGCCATAATTTCTGCATGTGCCACCGCTGGTGAATGCAAAAATAATGTCAATAAATAGGCTTGTTGCATATTGGGACACAATGGCAAGAAACTTGACAAATGCATTGCCCCATGATATCACTTGAGCTTTTGTTTGTCTTTCAATGATGAGAAAGGAAAAGAAAAAAGTGGGTGGAGGAATTGACTTGGAGCAATTAGTTTGCTCCCTCTAACCATTTATTTACCTTGTGTGCATGCCTCACAGTCTTACTCGTGAGTAATGGGTCATGGGTGCACAGAAGGTCTTGAGGGTCCTCAGCAGCAATCCCTCGAGAGAGGAGTTGGCTCCTGACATGCTCAAAAACATTTTTGCTTCATTACTTTTCACATCAGACAACAACATAACGCAACTTCATTGCTGCTTCTGGCAACTGCTGCACTTCCTTTCCCTGTGCATCCCTGATGCACACATTGCATGGGAAATGATCCTCTGCTTTGACACACAGCTCAGTGCAAGACAGGAGACTGTGGAGAGGATGTGGCAGAGCCAGCAGGAGCAGCAGTCAGTGCCCTGCTGGAAGATGTCCCAGTGTTTGTGGCAGCTGTGTGTCCTGACTAGCAGCTCCACCACCAGTGGGAAACACTCTTTGCTTCAGGCTTTCTTGGAGGTGTGACAGCACCCTGCTGCTCCACAGGAAGATGGGCTTGCTGTACTGAAGCCTGCAAAGGAGAGGTGGGAAGGAAAGAAGGGCTGGGATTGGGGAAGTAACTGGTCATGCAGCAAGTTGCAGTGGTGTCAGGAGGGCAGTAACTTTTGCCTGCAAACAGAAAAGCAGAGGTACCTGACCTGGTTCAAAATAAACACAGTCTTGGCACTAGAACGACATGTCATGGTGACTTTTGCAGGCGTTTTTCTTTGACCATTTGCTCTCCAGTATTGCACTCCTGTTCCACAGTGAAATAAACTGCAGCTGAGCCAATTTACCCCATTCTGCTGTGGTTACTTGGCATTGACTGGCAATGCCTTCGTCACAGCTTGGTGCTCTGGTCCAAGATCAAATTGTTTGGTTTGGATGCCAGATAAAGGATGAGCTTCATCTAACTTTACAGACCTACACTTGTCCTCCTCATTGCAGCTCCTTTGAAATGCAAAGGAGAGAAATGGGCAAGATTTGCCTGACCTGTTTTAGACACTGAACTGGGGAGGGGGTGACTCATAGCTGTGCCTGTTTCCCCATATTGTCCTCCATAAAGGGAGCCTAACATGACTAGCTTAGATGGAGGCATCCATGTTTAGTCAGATGAATCCCACCCAAAGTGACTGCAGCTGCTGGAAGAACATGAGCTTTTCCATAATTGCTTCCCTTCCCTATAGTTCTGGGGCAGAGAGAATTATTTGAGCTGATGAGTCCTCGAAGGATTCCTTGAAAATTACACAAAATCTGCCCAAAAGTATGTGTGTCTGCTTGCATCAGGCCTAAATGTGGCTCGGTGGACTGTGGAGGTTCCAGGCAACAGGGTGTTCAGAGGGCAACACAGTGCTGGCACTAAGTCACACACTGATAGCAGGCAGCCTTACAATGGAAAAGGCAAAGAAAGCAAAGACAGTAACAGAAGGAGCATCCATCTTATCACCTGAGGTTGGACAGCTACTAAGTTGGCCACATCCCAAGAGAAACAACTTCCACTGTGTCCCCTGGCTCCTACCTTTCCCTCCGCCTTCCTCCTTTCCTTCTGCTTTCTTCAGTCATCTCCCTCCTGAATAGAAACTTTTGGGAGGCTTATTTCCTTGCACCTGTTTCAGCTGTGATGTAACTGTGGTAATAACTCAACCACTGTTGGATGGGAAGTTACACTTATTTCTTGGTTTGGAAAGGTCTGAAGCAGAAGTCAGACCCCCTTCATCTCACCTGGCCTTTCTCTTACTAAAGTGTGGATTTAAAACCCAGGGTTCGAAGCTGGAGAAGTTCAAATATAAGTTGCAGTGAAAACTCTGTAGGTGAGGCCAGTCTGTGGTCATGGTGGGACAAAGAAATGTGCAAAGACTTAAATTCTGCCACAGCATGAAATAACTTTCTGCACTCCTTGATGGGAAAGAAAGTAATTAAGGAAGGTGGGGAAAGCCAACTGCTGCTTTGCCTTCCAGAAGCAGTAAATGAAACAACATAGAGATCAAAGTTAATGTCAATAATAATGATAAAGGACTCCCATCCCAAAAATATTGCCTAAAAATATCCCCAAAATATCCCTCTCCATTTTAAGATCTCATGTCTATTAGACCCAGAGAAAACTGCGTATTTGGACCTATTGTTGGGCATGACTAGGTGCTTACTACAAAATCATGTTTGGCCCCCCTGCTATCATGATTGAAAATGAGCCTGTTGTGAGCAGCTGGCCAGAGCTCCCTTGCAGTCAGCAGCACCAGCACTGAGCCTGGAGGCTTCACACAGACACCACAGTCCTCTGAAAGCAGAGCTGCTCAGTGCCACATGTAAAGGCTGGAAGAGACCAAAGCAGGGAACTGGCTTATGCAAAGTTACCAAGTGATTTTGGCAGGTGATTCTGAGGCCACACTGCAGGGCAACACTCAGCAAGTCCTCACAGAGGTGGCAGCCACAGGCAGGACCATAGGCAGGTCCCAAGGGGAGACAGATGTGCTCCACCAGCTCACACCTTCCAAAGCATTTACTCCTATCTAAATCCAGTGCTTCTAGAGACATCCCACAACACACTGCCTGTGGCCCAAACCTTACAGTTGAAGGTTGGGCACCGTCTCTGTTTCAGTGCAGAGCTGCATCAATAAGCAAATTAAGGGAAATGAAGATTATTGTTTAGTGTTTTTTTCTTGGGTTATTTTTTTCCACCACCATGACAGAAAGGACCAGTTATGAGAATTCAGAGATGATAATCCAAATCAAATTTTACTCATTCCTGTTGGAGAGTTTCTGTCCCTTCATGTACTCAGGCATGTCTGTAAAGGCAACCCCCTGCCTGTTCAGCATTACCTACCTTTAGGAAGGAAGGTTTCAATGTCACAGCTGAATTAGAGTAACTTCAGTGGCTCCTCACTGCAATGCTGTGACCCAGCATTACAAAAATACCAAAACTTGCTTTAGGAAAGTTGACTGGGTTGACTGGGTCACACACTTTAACCCTTATATGACAAAAAGCACTTTATATTCTCATCCCCCACAGTGTGGACACACAGTGAGACCACTGTCCTGTGCTGCAGGACAAGGATGCTTCTACTGGTACTTCTGCCATCCCCATTTACTTCTAGGTTCCTAGAGTCAGCTGAGCCCTCTTAGCCCCACTGAATCCGGAACTATTGTGGAGGTAGTTACCACAATGACCCCATAATCCTGTTTTCCAAGGCAGAGTCTCCTGTCCTGTAGGTACTGCCTGAACTCTTCGTTCCCAGATGTATTACTTTTCGTTTAGCTAAATTAAAACACATTTTCTTGGATTGGGACCATCCAGCCAGCAATTCCGATCCCTCTGTAACAGTAAACTATCCTCACCACTATTTACTGGGCTGCAGGTGGACAGACTGAAACACTAGCTCTGCACAGGCTGCCCCCATTCAGCCCAATGGACTGTTGATGTTGTACAATAATGACAACTATTTTGGTGTCTGGGGAGAAGATTATTTCATGACCGACTCTTTCAGCTGAAATATTCAGCTCTTCTGAGATTTGGGAGCACATTTGGGATTGCTGAAGGAGTAGCATCTTTTTCTCCACAGCCTGTCTCATCACTGAATGATAACCTCTCACTGGCTCCTCCTCATCATTTCCTCTCTATATGGAAAATCACAGATAAGAAAGAGAGAGAGAAGGAAAACAGATTTACTTCATTAGTTTGTGCTCTGAGTCATGCAATGACAGAGCCACTGAACCAACATCAACTGCTTCCCTGTCAACCCAACCACAGCTGCATCCTACCCCAAGCCATGTAATGTGGCCAGATGGAGAAACTGAGGCACAGGAAAAATGAAAAATCTAATTATCACCCTCCATGCTAATGCTCACAAACAGCTGCAGTGAGGTTTTCTTTACAATATAACAGTGCCTGGTACAATATATGAAGGTAGAGGCCTGGAAGACCTCTCCATGGCAATTTTAATGCTCTGAAGCAGTTACAGAGAAATTACATACATTTGTTGGATAAACAGGGTTTTTTTTTTTGATCTCCTATATGTCCACAGCCTATCTAATGTGATAACAGGATAAATACTCTTTCCCTGCAACTCCAGTAAGGTCAGTAAACTTATCCTAGGAATGAATTTAGCTGCATTTGGGGCAAGACCATTATTTCTGACAGCTCTGTTTCCGCGTGCAGACACACCAGCTCTTTTACCCTCCCTGTGCTGCGTAACCTGAATGTTAGACATCTGAAGAGATGACATGGCTTTTCAGCTCTTCTCCTGGGCTGTGTCACAGAGGGTCCACACAAACCAGGACAACCAAAAAAATCTAAGTGATCTGCCAAAGGTCAGATCCTGGTCCTATAGGATGAACCACCAGGTCAGGGAACATGTTTGTCACAGCATGTTAAGCAATTTTCCAGGAAAATCACTCTCCTATGACTGCATCTAAACCGCAGTGTTAGTAAGAAACAGCCAGGCTTATAGCATGGGCTTTAAACAGACCACACTGCGTTTGCTTGGCTACAGAGATGCATCATAGCCATGGTGTGTGTGGCTTATCACCTAGTCTCTTATCCCTCCATTTACTGAATCAGAGGCTCGTGTCATCACAGCACATGCTGCAGAGGCCACTGGGCCACACACACATACCTTTCTTGTGTATGTTGCCTAAATCCCACTGATCAATGACTTCCTGCACGGTTACTGGAATGCTGTGGGAAGAGGCACATAAAATTCCCTGCTCTCATTTAGCCCTCCTGTCAAAGCTAGAGAAGTCCTGGCCCAGCTTCAGCTACAAAAACATATGAAATATATCAGCTGAGGCTGAATGGAACAGAAACCCATGGCCAGTCCGGATATTGCTGCTATTTTGCTGAGAAGGTTTACTTCCGAAGCCGGTGTGGATGATTCATTGGAGAGCCCAGGTGCTCAGACCCTCGCCAGGTACTGTGGTAAAGGGGGCCAAGGCCAGGCTAAAGGTAAATCACTATAAATCCACCATCTTTAGGCGTAACTTGCCAACGGTTAAAACACCACGAGAACAATGAGAAGCACAATTCATTTTGTAGCATTTGTACTTTCGTCTTCTTTTCGTGGCTCCATCTTGGGCACTCGTGATGAAGTCACTAGAGAATTGGATGAAGAGTAGAAGCCCTGTCTTGCAAAGGGCTTCCAGATTTTGACAACTGGCTTGATTTTAAACAATAATGGTGTGCTGGGTTTTCTGTGGCCAGGTTTTGGCAGCAGGGTGGGCTGTAGGGGAGGCTTCTTTGAGAAGCTACTGGAAGCTTCCCCCATGTCCAGCAGACCCAGTGCCAGACGGCTCCAGGCTGGACCCACTGCTGGCCAAGGCCAGACAATCAGGAGTGACAGTAACACCCCTGTGATAACGTATTTAAGAGGAGAGAAAATAAAAGTTAAAGGTTAGATGGGAGCCAGAGGAGAGCAGAGTGAGAACATGTGAACAACAATGCAGATACCAAGGTCATGGAGAAGAAGGGATGGGAGGTACTCCAGGCACTGGAGCTGAAGTTCCCCTGCAGTCCATGGGGAAGACCATGGTGGGACAGCTGTGCCCCTGCAGCCCAGGGAGGAGCTCAGGGGAGCAGAGATCCCCCTGCAGCCCAGGGAGGGACACAGGGGAGCAGAGATCCCCCTGCAGCCCAGGGAGGGGCATAAGGGATGCAGAGATCCCCCTGCAGCCCAGGGAGG
>WEIV01019881.1:538341-596899 GCA_013390005.1 Calyptomena viridis
TGATCCTGTGAGTAATAAATTCAATTACTATCCCCACTTGGAGTCTGTTTTGGCCATGACAGTGATCAGTGAGGGATCTCTCATGGTCCTTATCTCAACTCATGAAACCCTTCGTTAAATTTTCTCTCCTCTGCCCCTTTGCAGAGGGGAGTGAGAGAACAGCTTTAGTGGTTACCCAGCATCCAGCCAGAGCCAAACCACTATAAATGGAAAAGAAAAACATTGTCATGCTTCTAATGGGGGCTTGATTAGAAAAAACCAACAACAACAATGCAATGACTAATAATTATCAATTGCTTCAGATCCATGGGAATCAATCTGAACCACTTTAAATCAACCCAAGTGTAAGACATTAGATGGTTAATGTCTTCAGAAAATCAATTCTTTATAACACACAAGCCTGAGTGAACAAAACAGAGACACAAAACATTGCGTCCAAAACACTCAGCCCTCACTAGAAACATATGATTTTGAGAGATGACTGGTGAAACTTTCACAGATTCAGCCTCCACAAGAAACTTACAGTTTCTTGTTTCCTTTTCTAGACAGTTTAAAAGTTGCTTTTTCCTATTCACACTGAGCACTGTTTGTGTGGAAACAACTGCAGGGAACTTCTAACCAGTAAAAGAAAAGATCCACAATAATTTCTGTTGTGACTGTAAAGTAAAAATAACAACTGGAATGCCTACATAGAGCTAAAAATCAGTAAAATACTTGATTATGCTATTTTTAAACAAAATGTATTTGGTTTTTTCACTTATAAGCACCACCATGCTGGGAATAAGCCTCGTCTGTAACACCAAGTCTGTAGGGCTGGATTTTTTTGTTGTTGTTGACACACAGGAAGGTGGTCTTTCACAACAGCTTAGAAGCTGGACCATTTTAAATAAGTAACTCAAGGCAAGTAGAGAGGAATCTCAAATTTGGCATAACAAAAATGAACCAAGCTGATCTGCTAATTGACTCAAATAATGAAGAATTTCTTTTGATGCTTACATATAACCTTTGCAAGTTGGTATACCTGTCAAGGGGGAATGATGTAAATAATGGCATTAGGCTGGCTGAAAACCCTCCAATGCCAAGATGTTTTCATCTTATCAGAAATGGAAGAAGCAATAAGATAAATGTGTCCTGGGTGCCATCACTTCTGGGGCCTCAGTCACAGCAGAAAATCTTGAATTTGAGTGACTGCAAATTTGGGTGTCATAGAGAAAACACAGGAAGAAATACAGGAAGGTCTCAGGATCATTTGGCCAAGGAAAAGAAAAGGCTTTATTCTTTTTCTAAAGAAAAGGATTTATTCTTTCAGCAGTAATTTTTTTTCACACAGGAAAGAAAAAAATAGTATTGGTTGTTATAGGTGATTTGAGTCAAATATTTTTGAAGTCCCTTTGATACCATTGTGAAACAGTCTAGAGTTTCTAAAACTAGCAGGTAATACTTACACAGCAATTACACAAAGAAGGTGACTTTACTACGGACCCCATTAGGCCAGAAAACAACTGATTCCTGAGCTGGTTGTATCAGGACCATTAATTGTGATGTGATTACACTCTTTATGGGCAAAGAGAGATTTGCAAGTAGTGATTAATACATCCAACTGCTGTATCAAAAAAACTACAGTAAAAATTAGCTAGGATTAAAAATCTAAATAGAAAAAAAATTGAATGAAAATTGTGCAGGCATAATAAAAATAAAAGAGAAATAGTTAATCCTCCTCCCTTCACAATAAAGCTTGAAGCTTAAGCTAAAAACTTATTTGAATTCATCAGCAAGTGGAAACTACTAACTAAATAGATAAGGAAGAAGGAGGAAAAAGTAAAGAATATTGATGGCATTGTGAAATGCAGAAATGGAGTAATAGAAGCTGTGGGCCTCGATGGAAACAGTGGTTCAGTGGACAACATATTCAGGTTTTCCATATTTAGGTAGAACAAAATATTTAAAAATATGTTAAGAACAAAAAATAGTCCTAACAAAACTGGTAATGTTGATGCAGAAATACATCTGTATTGGAAAGAAGTAGCAAGGAATTTATCTTATATGAGAAGGGAAATTAATTTCCAGTCCATTAGGAAAAGGGTAACTTTTAAAATTCAGCAGCTTCTTCCTGTGCCAAAGTGGTCTCAAGAGGTATCCTGCAGAGAGCTCAGAGCTTCAGAAATACCGTGTAATACACGGTTGGGCTGTAGGTAAGTGGAAAAGCCCCAGGCTGATATCCCTCTGCCCCGGGCTGGGAGCAGGAGATGGGATGAGAAGAAGGCATGGGACAAGGGACAAGTGGGGCACTGCAGCCTTGCTTTCTGGCCCTGGAGCACTGGCTGTGGCTGCAGGGCATGACTGCCAAAAGACTGTTCAAAACCTGCCAAAAAGCCACACAATAAGTGGCAAAACTGCATCTGAGTGAGAGACTTTTGGAGAGGAGTTTATTCCCGTAATCACAAAGAAGACTCAGAGGCGTCTCAATTTGTGCATGAAGGACAGAAACAGTCCCTGCTAAATCTTTCTCCACCAAGCAGAGAAAACCATCACAACAGTTCAGGGGGAAGAACTCGAATCAAATGAGAGAGCTGGCACCAACTGTTAAGAATGAGAGTGAATAAATTACTTAAGGAGGTTGTGGATGGCTCTGTTTCTTGATGTTTTCATTGGCTTCAGCAAGGAGAGATTTCACATCACCAACTGTGGCCAGCTGGGTCACCCAGCCAGTCTCTCTAGCCTCTCCCTGGTCCATGGAGAAAGATAAAAACTCCTGCAGGGGATGATTCAGTGTGCCTAAATTAAGCATCTGCTTTGAAATGTCTTCTAGAGGGATCCACTCTTTCTCTCCTCCACTTCCCATCTCTCAGTCTCTCTCCCTCTCTTTCCTTCTCTCCCCTTTCTGACTCCCCAGTTATCAAAGGGTCCTAGAGAGACCAGGTATGTGCCAGGTGAGCAGCTGGGTAGCACCACATCTCTTTCTACTTTTTGTAGAAAGTCCTTTTACAGAAAGGTCAGTGCAACGGGCTCTCTCTTAAGGTCACAATTCAGGCAGTGGTGAAAATGATGCATGTGTCCATTTGTGAAGATCCAGCAATCCATAAAATTAATAAAGTGCTGAATAAAACACTTGCCCCAAACAAGTCACAAAAAAATCCACAGTCTTGAACCTATTTATAAAGTATTTGTTCAGTATTAGAGACAAGCAACTAACTGACTTCCATAGGTTGCCTCCAGCTCACAAATGGCCCATATCACAGAGAAAGTGAAAAGTCCTAAAGCAATCGGTAACTTCAGAAAATAGGCAAACCCAGTCTTGTAAGCAATGAGGCAGGAAGAATCTTTGCACCAAAAATCTTGAGTTAGATGGAACAAGGTCTAATTGCATTTATTTATATCCAGGTGATATAAATCCCCTTTGGTGGCGGTGTTGGACTAGATGATCTCCAGAGGTCCCTTCCAACTTTAACAATTCTGTGAGAAAATCTGGACTGGGGATTTGTCCGTGTTTTGCTTTGCTTTCAGAAGGGACATGAAAAGACATTTTGTTTTCCCCTTGTATTAGCTCTCTGTGAATAGACATTATTTTTCTCCATCCCTGCAAACATCTATATTCCTTCCTTTACAGAGGCTTTGCCAGATGCTTTTTAATTTATTCCATCTGGCACCTGCTAAAGTGCCATTTATCAGCTGACTTCCTCAAAACTGCATGTTAGGAACGGGTTGCAATCCATCACTGAATCTGGTAAAGAACTCACAACTGTTCAGCTTTCCAGCTACTGGCTGCCCAGGTAAAACCTGGAAACCTCAGCAGGTCCACATGCACTGTGAGCCACACCGAGGAGTTTGCAGGGGGACAGAGGGGGCTGTGACTCTCTGTGGCTCACAGTGTGTGGGAGCAAGTCCAGATACTCATATCTGTAGATTGTTCTTAATGAACATCCGCACATGGCAGGCAAGAGGTTCCCATTTTACATGTGACACTTGGAAAGATGGCCCTGCCCTTTCTTTTTCTCCAGTCTATACTCACTGCTTGTAAATCTCCTTTTTCATGGGTTATAGTTGAAGCATACACCTAGTCAAGGCTAAGGCTCTGTACTAAAAATCCCAGTGATATTACTCGCATCCATTTCTAAACTCATTCAGTCAGACCACTGAAAACTCCAGTGGGAACACTTCCTTGGCTGATTTTTGGTTAGCCCATCCAGAGTCCCAGCTGATTAAAACTACACTAAAGTAAGCACAGTGCAAAACTGTGCAAGGAGAATGCAATTGGAGCTTTCTTTCCTTCAACTGAAGTGGTTTACTGGACTAGAGTTCTTCATTCATTGGGAAAAAATGCAACATATTCCTACGTACACTCACAGTGGAGAGCTGCAAAAACATTTTGTCTCTCATTCTTAGTGTCTCATTAAGGGCTGCACATTGATTATTTATTTATTTCTAATTTAGTAACGGCAGTAACACAAATTGCCTCCTTGACCCGAGGAAGTTGCCAAATGTTTAGTTCAGAACCAATTTCAGTGCTACTGTAATCCCCTGAACTGGAGAGCTGGAGCAGAAGTAAAACTGAGCCAACCTGAAATTGTAGCTGCGCAAATGGCGCCAATCTAATTAAGTTATGAAAAACTGTCCCTCTGGAGATGAGTCTCCTGCAGCTCACAAGCAAAAGGTGGAGAACATGTGAATCTGGCCACAAGCCTCAACTGTTGACAACCCAACTTACAAAGCATCTGTACGTATGCCCTTTGGGAAGAAAGATAAGTGGTACTCCAGGGAACCACATATTTATTTAACTCTTTGTTCCATACTTGCTCAGGCAAGGAGAAAATGTTTCATATTATGCTGAATACCATCTCAGATTCTGGCAGGATTACTTGTCAATATTATTACAGCCTCTTCAGTTACAGTGCTTCAGCAATAAAGTAGTTAGACTGGCTTTGAAAAACAGAAATTCAGGCAATACAATCGCACTATGAAGGAGTGCTCATTAGCCTTTGGCTGACCTTGAAAAATTGTGTTGCTCTCCAATTCTTCCACAAATTGCCTTTAAGGAGACCTTCTTAGTTCTATCAAGTCACAAGGTTCGACTGTGTGACTCATGGTTTTTAGCCACTCTCTCACGATCAGAAGGCATGCTTGCCTTTTACACGCAGCCACAATTGCTACAAGGAGTACACATAAAAATGCTCTGATGGCCTTTTAACGGAGGCATGTTCTTATTTGTTTAGTTGTTGTTGGTTTGTTTTTTTTCCAACCTCAAAAGTTTCATAATGAAACAGTTGGTCTTATAAAAAGTGTCACTCATCAAGTCGAATTTTATGTCCAGGTCACTGTAAGGACTGTGTCAGACTGTGAGCGGGTGCAGTCGTAGCTGAGGAAGCTGAATTAAATATAATCAGATATGACTGGGGGCATGAGCTGTCTCTCAAAGGGATGTGTTCTCTTGTTTGAGACAAAAAGCATCACCACACATTTCCTCCAAGATCTGACTGTTGCTGGACACAGGTCACCAAATACGTTGAACCAGTAGGTCGGCCTGTATCCTCAATCTGTGCCTCTGCTAACAACAGCCCTTGCAGCTTATAAGAGGTCACCCAGCTAAGCACTTGGACGAGGGTGGGGAGCTCAGTTCAAGGTGCATCTTGACCCAAAATAACAAGTTTTGGGGTCTCCATGGTGAAAGTCTCAGACATACCATTTTCAGCAGAACTTGTCACTGTTCTGCAATACCTGACATTCTTACCTGCCTGCAGCAAGGATGGAGCCAAAAGCTGCTCAGCCATTCTGTTCCTTTTGCATGGCAGATGATGGGGTGGAGTTAGCACCAGAGATGGAGGAAAACACTGCGTGAAGGAACTGCAGGTTGGCTGTCACAGCTCAGCCCAGGAGCCTGTCTGAGGAGCCTGCCGCTGCTGGGTCAGAGCATGAGGCAGACTGATGTGCCACACCTGTAATTCTACTGGCCACGGTGCTGTCAAACAGCATCCTTGCTGAGCAGAGCCTCCCGCCGGCGTTCCGCTGCTCGGCTCTCCTCGTTGGAGCACCGCCACAGGAGCAGTCCTTCTTTTTTGCACCCAGGCGGCTTAGCAGCCTGTGCTGGTGGATGAAGCGGCTGCACTGGTCTAATTCCACCCAAAAGAGGGCGGTGGTGCTTGCGGACAGACAGACACACAGTCAGGACAGGAGTTTACGCTCCAGCTGCTCGACTTTCCCAACCAGCTGACAGAAACTCCCCAGTTCTTGGCACAGGCAGAGCGGTCCACAGAGCTCTGTCTTTCACACACTCTTAGTTAGCCTCTGCTCTCACTTCCTCCCTTTGACTCATTAGTTGTTTTACCATCATTTCTCTTGAAATACAAGGAAAGAAATCACATGGATCCATCCATGTCAGTGCTGTGTGTCCCATACCAGATACCTCTGTGTTACACCCATCAATCAGTTATTCAGCTGCCAGCCAGTACATGTCTTCTGCAGAAGCAGCTTTTCAGATGAACTGTGGTTTGGGTGTAGTCGGGAACAGAAAATTGGAGCTTATGGCAATCAGGCAATGTTCAGAAGCTTGATGTCACAGGAAACCACCGATATTTGAATAATTCAGAGCAATTAGAAAAATCCCCAATATAACAAACTGGTTTTCCCCTATTGTAGCTGCTGTGTGTTTTCAAGCCTGTTTGTCCAATGCCTTCACTCTCACCTCTGACAAGTGTGGTTTACAAAAAATATATAATCAGACCCAAGCACCTGCCATTAACACTTGTACTTACCACGCTCATCACTCAGCCCCAGGGCCATGTGGCTTTCCATGGGTGTAAGCCAACACAGGTCACAGACTTGAAGTGAGGAGAGACGTTTGCTTTGTTTCTCAGCATCAGAGAGTTTCTCAACCTGGCAATCTCTGCTGTGCTGAGGGTGTTCAGTTAATGCTGTTTTCTTGGCTCCCATGCTAAAAACACCAGACATACTAGCAGCAGCCAAGGGTATTAACAACAAAAACAGCAGCAAAGACAATAGCAACACGAGTATAGCTCATGAGCTTAGCTTTGTTTAATGGTACAGGATCTGCATAGCCTCTGGGAGCTGGACCCAGAGCAAAAACTACAGCCAACTTTCCCTCCTCTACTGGTCCTGATAGTTGGGAATGACCCTTCTCCAGATCAGCACAGCCCTTTACTCCTGGGTGAAATGAAACACAGCCCCAGCACGCTGTGGTGAACACAGGCATGGAGGTGTGATTTCTTACACTAATATATTTGGACAGAATTTGGTGTGGTAGCTGCAATGCAGCCCATACACAGCTGGGCTGATAGCAGCACACAGCAGTTCCACCACTGTCATAGCTCCACATTACACTGTGCCCCCTCACCTCAGGGTTCCAAAGAGAAGATGAGTCTGCCACTGCCTGCACTGCCAGGTGAGGGGCTATGTGCTAAGTTCTCCTTAATGCTGAGACTGGCCCTCCTGGGTGTGAGAAGCCTGGATAGATGATGGGGCAAGCTGGAGTAACAGCTGAGTAGTTTCAGGTCACTGTCTAGTGAGACAACCCTTTCAGAAAGTCCCTTCTGGGTAGGAGTGTCACCCCTTCACTGACAAATGTGAGATGCTGTCTTTTAAGAGTGACTCTTGCACTGACAGAAACCAACAGAGCAGGGTCAGGTTTTAAATCATGGATTTACCTGCCCTGACATGGTCTGATTATACCACATGCACATATCTAGCTGCCTTAGGATGGGCATGAGGCACTTCTGGGGTACCTGGCAGGATCTCAGGCATCAGCTTGGAGCTAGGACATGCCCTCTACTGGCACTCAGAAGGACAACATAAGACATTTAAGAGGTGACTGTGCTCTTGCATTTGAGAAAGGCTGTCATCTAAGTGAAGAGCAAAGTCTATCACACTTCCTGGACATCCTCTTGTTTCCTGAGGCTGTGTGGACACATAACCCTTTAAGTAAAAACCAAAAAACTTACTATGTTTCTTCAAGGAGAAAACTCTACTTGCACCCTCAGAGCAAAGACCTACCACCCTTAGTGGTGCATGGTGCAGACAATTGAGCTGGTACAACTGCTCAGCATGGATCCCTGTGAAGACACCAGTGTAACTCTTGAAAGAAAAGTCAGGTTATTAGTACTGCACCCAAGACAAAAATCCTAGTCCCCAATGGCTCTGTAATACTCTCGGATTTGGAGCTGGTATTCAGTCACTGAGACAAGCATTGCATACTGTTAGTCTGCTCTCCAATGCCTGTATTACTTGATGACACTAATAGATATCTGCAGGTAGCACTTCAGCTTGGTCTGCAGCTCTAAAAGTGTCAGAGGTAAAAACCTATGTTTGCCTTGATTTCTGACTTTTAAGCATGCATGGTTAGATGTGCTTACTGTCCACTTACTCTCCACTTCACTGCAGAGGTGATGGAACCAGGACAAGGACCTCAGAGGCAGTAAGATCCAATATGGAAAATCTTTGCCTTTTTTCCAGAAAGAAAAATTATTGCTATTGAGTGTTAGGAGAAGATGAGCAATGTTACTGCATTTGGAGAAATGCAAATATGAAATTCTTTCCCAGTGAATAGTGACAGTACCGCGCTATGTAGAAATGTGGGGAATTAGGCAGTGTCATCCCATGTGATTTGTACATACTTAAGAGGGAATTAAATCCTTGTGAATCTATCCAGTTTTACAGATGTTGAGGCCTGATTTGGCTTGCTGATGTGCCAGTTTCACATGGGGCAACTCCACTGAGACCTGTGGAGTCAGTAAACACTGACAGAAGAAAGCAGAGACTCAGATGCTGCCACCCTACTTGCCATGCCAAGAAACAGCAGGCATTTCCCAAACACTTCATCCATTGAGCAATAGCAGCAGCACTGGCAAGCTCTTCTGTGATTTGCTTTGCCCATTCCCTTACCCATGAGTCGGTGGGGGACCATCTCCAGAAGTGAGGGGTCAGTAGTTTATCTAGACCTGTTCTAGTTTGGGCCTCCTTACAGTATTACAAAGATGTCAGCATCTGCCTTCTGCTGTTTGGACACTATCCCAGCTCACAAGCTTTGTGAGGGTCCTTTGCCATATCATTTGGTGCCCAGATTTCTCTTCCCTCTTAAATTACTGTCACATAGTGCAACCACTTTAATGATGAAGTTAATGCAGCACCTTCTCTGCTGAAAGGCTTTGTTTCCGGTATCCTAATTGCAATACACCCCATCATAATCATTATCACCCCCACTGAGGAACTGCCTTTCCACCACATACTGGGCCATATGTTATGGTTTACAGCACCAGACCTTCCCCTTCATTTTTGCTGTCAGGAGAAAAGTCAAAGCAACATTCTTTAAGTAGGTCTTTTTGATTGTGCAGGGACCAGAGACATCACCAGAAGATTCTGAACATGTCAGTTATGCTGGGTGCAAACCATGTTGAACACCAAGAACAGCCTTTGAGCAAACGCCACTCCGAGCATCCACTTTCCACCCCCAAGCACAGAGGGAGGGAGGAGCAGTCCAGACTGGGGTGGGAATGTGGTCTGTACCGTGATGCTGTGGGTTTGACATGCCTACTGATTTTACTCATGCAACCGCGTTGGGTCTCCCCATCTCCCTGCACTTGATTAACTTTTAGAAAAAGAGTACGTGTAGAGATGTGCAAAAAGCCAAGTGTGGGATGATTTGCTCATGATTTATGCTGTTCTCAAGGAGTAATTTGGCAGGCTTGCAGCCATGCAACCAGGTGCCCATGCTAGCTAGCCCTTGTGAATGCAGCCTTGCAGTCTTTTCTCAGCCCTGGAATCAAGCCCTGGGTGTTTGGAGAAAGGATTGAATTTCCTTTTTGTTGTTTTGATATTTTCCTATGAACCCACCCAACTTTGCAACATTGCAAAATGAAGGCTTTGCCAGTTTTTTTGTTGTTGTTTGTTTGTTTTTTATGTCCTGCTGAGGGGAGGGACAGAACGAGTTGGGTGAGATTAAACAATGGAAATTAGAGTGGAATGGAGGAGTGTGTAAAACAAGAAGGTTGAGTTTGTGAAAAACAGGACCAGGCTTGGGAGAGAAAAGCCCTTTTATGTGTTTAGACATTGTCTTATAACCATGCTACAAATGCAGCAAATACCAACCCACCAGGTATAGAAAGCACAGACAGGTATAGCATTGCTAACAGAGCTTTTGTAAGTTACTGTGCAGCCTCAGGCACAGTGACCAGGTGACCTGACTTTTAGTTAAAATCATTAAATACATATAGGCATATGTGTAAATTGAATTGACTAGCAAGCAAACAAAGCCAACCAACCACCAAAAAGAAAAAAAAAAAGAGAAAAACAACCCTTGGATTAAAAATGACAGTATAATCACACCAGGTAGTCCTAGGGGATCTGGCAAACTCTGCAAATGCTTTGAGTTGCTCCTGTCCCTGGCAGTTCCCCATTCAGTGTGTGGTCCTTGACTGGAATGGCTGTGGCACTGATTTCAGTGCTACCAGGCCTCCAGCTCACTTGCCTGTTCTCCCCTGTTGTGCTTTCATTATAATGGAGCAATCTGGAGTAGTGGTTGAAGTTCAGCTAAAAAGAAAATCAGCCCTGCCTGGGATTGACCAGCAGGGCCTGATTCTGGGGAGATGACCAGTACCTTGTTTTTACGAATTTTGTGCATGGGGCGTTCCTGGGAATCCCAGGAGATGCCTATCTCCTTCTTCACCACCAAAATCCACTGTAAAACACAGCACTCATTTTCATGTTTTCCTAATGCCTCCTTTGAAGACATGTGATTAGACCTAATTAATGCTTGTAATCAATGAATGCTTAATTGCTTCAAGTGAAAAATGTTGGTGAAATGCAGAGCGCTGCTTGATTGAACAGTCTTTCATTGGCTAATGGATCACTCTGTTACTCTTTTAGATTCTGCTTAAGCAGGCAAAATATGTGTGCTGATGTAAAACAATCCTGCATTGATCTCTCCAGTCAAGTGGGGTCTTTCCAGTAATTAGAAGGGTGGTGACAGGAGCAGACTTGGCTCTCTGGAGGACAAGGGGGAATGGAAAGAGTTTGGGGTTTTTTATTGTTGTTGTTGTTCATTTTGGGTTTGGGCTTTTCTTTTAATTTGAAAGCTATGCGGCAAATAGCAAGGAGAAGACTGGTCAGATCTTTTGACTTCTAGCTGTAAAAAAATAATTTAACATTCCCTGATAAGCCTCTTGATTTAAACAGAGAAGCAATTTCTGCTCCCTGGGAGTTCCATTTGAGTGAGCCTGGCCCCAAAACTTCACAGGCTCAAATCTCTGGAACTAAATTCCAGGAAACATTCACATGTGCATGATGCATCTGTAGCAGATACAAAGGGGAGAGGGGAAGCATTTGGTAATTAAAAGCTGGAATCATTTATAAGTCCAGCTGGTACTTCTCTTTTTTCAGGTGGAATGTCTTGAGAGGAGGAGGAGAACCTGTCAGTGGCATGTGTCGTGCTATGTCTTGCCTTTTCTTCATATTTAGGCTTCATCCCATGAATTCTTCAAATCACAGAATCACAGAATTAACAAGGTTGGAAAAGACCTTTGAAATCATCCAATCCAACCTATGACCCAACACCATCTCACCAACTAAACCATGGCACTCAGTGCCACATCCAGTCTTTTCTTAAACACTTCCAGGGACGGTGACTCCACCACCTCCCTGGGCAGCCCATTCCAATGGTCAATCACTCTTTCTGTGAAGAATTTTTTCCTAAATCCAGCCTAAACTTCCCCTGGAGCAGCTTGAGATGTGTCCTCTCCTTCTGTCACTGGTTCCCTGGGAGAAGAGACCGACCCCCCCTGGCTACACCCTCCTGTCAGGGAGTTGTAGAGAGCTCTGTGGCACCCAGATCTCAGATCATGCAGCACTTATTTGCAAGGCTGGGTATCTAAAGGAGCAACAGCATCAGCACATTTAAATCTTGGATTGCAAGTGAGGTTTCCACAATCCAGCCCATTGTCTCTTTAACTTTATGCTCTGTTCAAATGCTGAGGCTTGTGCTCCAACATAAATACATTGCCTGAATTTCCCTCCCGCTATATTATTCCTCTTAGGCTGTGGAAGATTACATGCAATAGATAAAAAAGTGCTTGTTTCTTTGACAAATGCAAGGCTTAAAGACCACCCTCTGCTTTTGAGCAAAATTAGCTTATCTTTGCCCCAAAAAATGTTGTTACTAAATATGAGCTATCATTTGTGTGCATTTGTGTGTGGCCTGAATGAGACACTCAATTCATCTTATTAGAGGTTATCCTTTGAGGAACTTTAAAAGGAAATGCATTGTTCTTAATTATTCTTATCTCAACAGCTGTATAATTCCTGGTTTTGATTTTAAAAAAAAATATGCAAAGAAAGATTATACTGAAAGCTGGAGATGGGTCTGAACCCAGATTGCAGAGTTGAACTTCAGCTCTTAGTCTTTGCTAAACTGTCTTCCACTTTTCCTCCAAGAAGGTGTGTGTCCTTTTTCTTCCCCCAAAATTAAAATATTAAAACTGTGCAGAAAACAACAGAAAATCTCAGAAGAATAGGTTTTATCTTCTCTCTTTCTGGTTTTAAACTTCTCCTAATAATGTTCTTTTTATTGTGTCAGAAAGCAGTAAACAAGACTGGTGAGGAAACACTACTTTCCTGTGTCATTCCTGCACCCCAAGCTATCCTGAAAAATTTTGTAAATACTTTCATCAGAAAGGCCCAAACCCAGTATTTCTTTTCCATTCAGTGAAAATGCTAAAAAAAAAAAAAAATTAAAAAAAAAAATCAAAGCAAATTAAGATTTGGGTGAAATTTACTACCACGCTAAAAAGCTGCTTTATGTTGGTTAAATGTTTGCACAAAAAGTGACATTTGCTGTGATGCTGTACGGTTGTCACAAGCTGCTAACCACTTTGAAGTGGAGCAGCACATAATGGATCGAATTCTCTGCAGAGCCCAGTGCCAGAGTTTCAAGTGCCTGGCATCTCGCATTTGGTCCAGCTTCTCTGAAGTGGTCAGCATCCAGCAGCTTCTATTGTGACAATAAGTGGCAAGATGTTTTGCAAAAGGGCTTAGCTACCAAGCTGCTGAATTCTTCTGAAAAATCTGGTCCAGGATGGTATTGAAGGCAGTTTCAGCTGGTTTGGTTGAACCAGCTGTTGAATGACAGTGGATTCTTTGAACTCCTTGTTATAACATGCCTCCACCACAAAATGGTGCCCCCTCGCCCAACAACCAGGTAGTTGTTACATCCTGCTTCCAGTGGTGCCATTTTATCATTCCAAAACCACAGATAAGTCCTTCTTTTTCTTCCATTCCATTTGCTCAGGCTCAGCCCCAATCCCTATAATTTACATATAGAAAGGTTTCTTCCCATGGTTTAAGGTTGAACCCAGGAATATTGAGAGGACAACATGCCTCCCTCTTGGTCTCTTACTAACTGATATGCTGAAAGATGAGCACTGTTCAAGCTGTGGGTGTTGGACTCTTCTAGAAACATTAGCCCATGTACACACTTCTTACTGAGGTGTACGTGCAGTATGTGTGTGCCATGAAAAGACTATGGGAAGCTCTAAAACTACAGACAGGAACCTTACAGGTGCCACAGGAAAGTTTTTGTTGATATCTCTTATAAACAGTCAGATAGGGAGGTCTCAGTTTCCAATTTCCACTGGGCTATTTAGTGCTCATCACATTAGAAAATTAGAGTGCTTTGGTGCCACAATATAGGAGTAGCCTCTGACTTTCAGAAGCATTTGAAATCAAAAGGAATTAGATATCCCTAACAGCATTGGCTGTAGAAGCCTTATTTTATCCAATTCACTAAACCTTGGCCTCACCTTCTTTACACTCCAAATACCAATTTAAAGGTGCTTGCCAGCCATCCAGGGCACTCGCTTTCTCTCACAAAGCACATAGTAAATCACTAGAATATCCTTACTGCCTGTTATCTTTCTTATGTGAAATTGTGGCATTTCCAAAAGAGTTTATCTTGAACATGTTATAAGAACTTCTGTAGGTGTCCCTGTAGATATATTGCCAGGTTAATCTCCAGCAGAGAAGAACAAGCATCTACTCTCTAAACATTGGTAGTTCAGAGCAGCACAGGGCATATTTTTCATGTTTCTGGTATATTTTTGGGTTTGGAAGGCATGTTTTTCTTTCCAATAGATCCTAAAATTTCAAGCAAGTACGAAACATCATGTTTATAAATACTTAAAATCTTAATGATTTTTTCATTGGAATCATTCCTTAGTGTACTAGTTGCATAGTGATAATGGATAATAAACCAGCTTGTGATGGGAGCTCTCTGCTGGTGTTCACACAGTTGTGAACAGGTTCTGGCTGCTGGTAGGTTCAGCAAGTGCAAGTGTAGAAAAGCATTTTCTGCAAGAACTTACCAGGAGTTAGGGCTCATTTTGCTTAGAAGTCTTTCTTGCCTGGAAGAGGCATTCTTTTCCCAGAGCCAGCTTGGATGTTTCTGCTTCTCCTGCCTTGCAGAGGAGTTAACTCCCTGAAAAGATAACTCTTTCACAGACAACCTTGGAGGCCCCACCAGACTGAACATGCATGTGGAAGTCACCTCCTGTCCAAAACACAGCAACTACTGAAAACACCTATACACTATTTCACTGTAAGATATACTGCTAGTTGGCTTAGAAGTCCAAGCTTTATCTGAAAGGATGCCTAGCTACTATCAGTAGTGGATTTGTGTCTTCCTTCCTGCATGGTGCAGCCTCCATTTCTAATCCCCAAACAGTGATGTTATTGCTTTTATTTCTCATTAGTGAAAGGCCACAGGAGGAGTACAAGATTAATGACTGCAGCACAGCCTCACTCAGTACCTACAGCAATGGCAGCTGTTACCTTATACAAAACAATATTTTTCACTGGGGTGCTCATTCTACATTCACCAGCAATAGAGATAAGGACATTTACAGTTTCCCAAATTCCTTATCTTTATTTGTAGACATTCTTAGTGAATGTATAAAGCACCACTGCTAGGCATGAAACAGAGAGAGGGAAAAAACCCTCCACAAAGCTTAAAGATGCACTACAGCCAGATTTGAAAGAAACAGCAAGGGGGTATGGCAACAGGCCATGTCTTCCAAAACAAGCTCTGACTCCTATCCAGACATATGCTTCACAAAGAGGGAAACTGCCAAACAGGTATTGATAACAGACAAATTATTTTTACATACTTATTTTTATTTAAAAAGATTAATATCTGCTGCTAAAGAGAATCTGACTGCTAACAGGAACTTTAATGCACCATCCATGCAGAAATAACTATTCACCAACACCGCAGAGATCAGACAGGACAAAAAATAGCTTGACTCATCCAGACAGTAATTCAAAGCAGCAAAATACATCCAATCCTACCCAAAAACCCATCATGCATTTTCCACGTGGAAACTACATGGCTCCCACAGAGAATATCTTGTTGTCCTAAGCACTTCTGAAGTTGCACTAGAAAAATCTCTCTTCCACCAAGTCATGCAATATTAATGGACACACTGCTACTTATCACACACGTACATAATTTTGTCCAGCTTTGTATACTTATGTTGTTGCTATTGATACAATTTAGTTAGGACTAGACCCAAGGAATGATTGAGCAATCTCTGTACGTGCAACAATCCCAGCAAATGCCTGGGGTTGCCCGGTACCCCTCGTGAGTATGAGGAAGGTTGTGCTGTATACAGTTGTCCTACGTCCTGCAAAACATTCAGCTGGTTTATAGCAACAGCTTGAGCACAAACTGATTTGGGTAAGGCTTGTTCTCTTGGGGGAGTCTCAGAAGTGCCCACTTCAGACTGTGCTGAAGATGGAATCCTGCTCCAGTATCATCAGTCCTATTTTATGACCTTGGATGAAGCACCAGCTGATTCTAAATGTGTGCACGTAACCCTGGCTATCATCCATCACACACATCCAGAAGAGATGGGAACAAGTCACCCACTATTCATTGTCCCAATGTTTCTGGTGGCTAACAGACTCTCTGCTAAGTGGAAAGGAAGGATTGTCCATTTCTGAACTCAGAGGATTTCTCACATCATGAACATGAGGGGTGAATATAACTTTACCAGAGGATACTGCTCCCTTTTCTTTTAAATTAGAGATGAGTGAAATAGCTTGGACAACATAAAGTCTGATTTCCTCTGAAGCCTGGAGGTGGCCTTAGAAGAGAATTAGATATAATAAACTAACTAGTTAAAATAACTAGATCCCATTTGAAAACATCAAAGAAACAGAAACACCACAGGCCACATTTTTAAAAAACTGGCTGCCTGAACAGTGAAAGGAAAACTGTGTAAGCACCACCTCATATACCAAATATGCACTGATGTGTGTGAAAAAGGATACTCCCATACTCCACCACCATTTTTCCTCAGGCAGTTGTCCGTTCCCTTACAAAAACCTGGTCTGGTACAGACAGAAAATAATCAAAGCCATTTGTAAGAACATTTGGGTTATCTAATTTTGAAAACATATCCCTAAACTACATACTCTGCCTGAAGAGGACTGGTGTGCTCTACCAACACGCAGAGCTGTTGCCAATATTAGTATTCAGGCTGGTTCAAATTTCCTTGATTTTAAGTACATTCGTTTCTGAGTGCCCAAATGGAAACAGTGACTTTTGTAAGGCAGATTTTCAGTAATCTTGTTTTCAAAAGAGCCCCTGAGGATATCTCCTGCTAGACCTCTCTCAGAGTCACTGTAGATGATTTTGGAAAGGTAGAGCATGTTCCTTAATTAAATATTTTCTCTCTACCCTAGTCCTTCTTACAATGCTTCCTGGCAGGAGGAGTGTCATGGTGTAGTTTCCAGGTATTGCAGGCAGTGATCAAACAAAATCTCTTGGAAAAAAATCAGTTTGACAGCATCAGGCTCTAGACTACAGCTATGTCTACTGCAAGAAGAAGGGAGAGAAGCACAAATGATTTCAGTGCATCTTTCCACCATCCTCAGCTGTCTCAGCATGAGGATAAACGTTCTCCAGGGCACCTGAGGTGAGCTGGCTGATGCCCTCCAGACCAACCACTCTAGCCCACAGCCCTTGCAAGGCCCCTGGGGAACTGCTGCCTGCCCGGGGCACACATCAAGGGAAAATGTGTCAGGAGGATGGGTGTGAAGCTGGCTGAGCATCCCAGAGGCTCTAGCCCAAGATTTTGCCAGTCAGCTTTATTACAAACATTTGTGGGTCCCAGTGAGAACACTTCAAAACACTAGAGCTCACACTGCAGGCAACAACTGCGGAGTGCAGGGCTTATTTATTTATTTATTGTTTATTGACTGAAAATGAATTTGTTTCTACACTTTTTAAATGGAGGTGGAGCTGGGAGTGTGTGTGTCTGTGTGTGTGGGACACATGGGGGTGGGGGCTGCATGTTATGAGAAACTATTTCTTGTCCCATGCAGTGGAAGGAGCTATTTTTCCATCAGAGGAAAAAAGGAGGATGCTGAACTGGTGCACACAAAGCCACAGCACCAGTTTCTGCAGACTAGGTCCATTGCAAGCTGACTTTTTTTAAAACTCAAGAGTCAATATAGTGCTCAAGAAAGTGAGGAGCAAGTAGCACAGATATATTGTTCAAGCTTCCCTGCACAGCTCTGCCACCACAGTGCATTTTAGCCCTGTCTTGCAACAGCCTTGTATCCTATTCACTGGGAAGAGATTTCTGTAGTTTTCCCATAATTTGACTTCTTGTATGGACTTTTCTATAACCTGCCTCACCAAAGCACAGTCAGGGTCTCTAATCATTGAGCCTTTATGTCTCTCCATGGTGTTTGTGGTATTTTTTCCATTTTTCAGATGCAGAGAGAGGCTCTGCTCCAGTGTCACCCCGAGAACATGGACAAAAGTGGGAAGAAGCAGGCTCTGTGTGCAGGCAGGGGTGCAGGTGAGAGGATCCTGGCACTGTGTCAGGATGCGTGAAAGTTGACCTGGAGTTGACAGTGCCACAACTTCACAAAAGCCACATGGATGCAAGGTAGCACATCCCAACCCTGACACGCAGAAGGAGAGGAATCTCCTTTGTTTGGTCCATTTTTGAATCCTATGGACTTGAAATGTCTGAAAGGCCAGTGCTCTGTAGAGGGAATATCTGGCAACATCAGCTTTCAGCAGCAGTGACACCTGTCCAAACAATGATCTCTCAAAAGTACTAAACATCTGCAAAATTCTGAGGTTCTGCTCTTGTGTTTGCTAGTCCACATGCATCAAATTTGTGTCCTCTTTGAATTATTGCAATTTTTAAATGCAGCAGCATCATACATTAACTGGGAACCCAAAATAAATTTAAGAAAATAACCAAAGTATTGGGGTGTGTGTGCGTGTCTCTAAAAACTAAGACTCCAACCTTGATCTAAACCAGACTGTTTCCCTCCTTCCCCCCACCCGCCTTGCATTTAAAGAGAACTGGAAAGGAAAAGACTCCATCAGTCTCTGAGTCTGTAAACCTTTCCCCTCCCTAATACCCGAGACAAGACTTAAAGAAGAACCAGTCTGGAACAGAACATGAAAAACCTTCTGAAAAATGACTAGAGGCCTAATGCTGTCACTGTCCCATGTTTATTTTTCTTTCTTTGATGTCTGATGTCAAAGAGAAAATAATGTCATCTGCTGGAAATTCAAACATGTTTGCATTTTGAGGTAATTAGAATTAATGTCGGAGGGCAAAACTAACACCGAGCCACTCCAGTCTTTCCCATGTGAGGAAAACATTCCGTAATGACTTACATTTAATCTAGCAGCTGGCAGACAGTCAGGGGCAGTCCAGATTCAGGCAACAGGGTAATATTTCAAAAGAATTTTCTTAAAAAAATAAAGTAAAATAAAATATAAAATATAAATAAAATAAAATAAAATAAAATAAGCTATCTATATGTGCTCTAATTTATAAATGATGGCAGCCTGGCTGTGCTGCTCCAATTCCAGAAGGGTGTAACTGTTGAAATTCAACAGCTGACAAGGGTGTAAATCAGTAATGGCAGCCCTGCTTCAAGACCACCACTGCTTCCTAAGTACTCAGCACCCACAATTGCAGCCAGATTTTCTAAAGAGCTCAAGACCCCATTCACATTCAAACAAGGGCCAGATTTTTGTAAGTGCTTAGCACGAAGTCTCTGTCCATTGTGGAATTAATGGCAACATGCTGAGCTCTTTTGGAAAACTGGTCATACATGTTTGTTTTGGACCAGATCTTGTCACCCTTATACATGTTGAGTAGCATCTTATTTAGTGAAGAATCCTACTAAGCAATGCCTCTCTGTGTGAGTATTGCTGCAAAAGGACTCTCTCTCAGCAGAAAATTGCAAGACGTTGCTCAATGCCCCACTGGATGACTATCAAATCCTATGGTTATGGTTATTACTAAGCTATGAAAACCTGGCTTGAATATAATCAAACTGAACTGAGTAGATATGGGTTAAAGCCTGGCTCATGAGAAACGATTTGATCCTCACAAGGCGAAAACAAAAAAAACCCCCACGTTATTTGGGGACTGAGGACTTTCATTTGAATTACTCAGCTATCTTCAGGGGTTAAAAATAGAAAAGCAACCTTTTCCAGTTCAAAGAAAATAAATGGCTACACTTATCTGTGTGGGTAATTAAAACCAGCTGAACTCCAAGAGCTGAAATCTTCTACACAGCTAGTCCTTACTGAGAAGTAGCTTCTTAGCAGCATTCGACATGTTGGAAAAAGTTACATTATTAACTTTTTTTTGAGGTAATTTATTCAAGTGTAATGCAGATTATTGCAACATTCAAAGGCAGACTATTGGTGATAGAACTATGGAGCAGTTTAAAACATTCAAAAACCAAACCAGAAAAGCTTCTCCTTCCACATGGGTTGATTATTAATCTATTGACATCAACTGAGTTAAAAAACAGAACAAATGCTGTATTTTTCCTTCTGCAACTCTGCAGAAGTGCATACCCTGGCATTTGGCACAGCTGTTGTGGCAACCCAAATGACTGCAAGTGTGGCTAATGCACTCACATGGTGTGCCTTGTGCTGCACTTCCACCTCGTCACTTCCCCAGGACCCATGGGAACTTCACTGTTCAACAATTATTTCTCCCTGCACTGTTAATGAATTTCTCTTTTTCTGCTTTTTCTGACAGGTCTTGTGGTCCCACTGATAAATATGAAAGAGAAATGACGCAGAGTCATTTCTGCTGGCTGGCCCAAGTCTCACTCAACAAACTTAGACAGAATGACTGTGTGTGAAAAGAAGAAGAGACAAAGTGGTGAAGGAGCTGCTTTCACAGTGCCTCTTGCTCAACTGTCTGTGGTTGTGTCATGACTCTCCTCAAACTTGTCTGTGCAGCTGAAGCCCTGGTCTTACATTAGCCTAGTTCAGTGAGGTTACTTTTGTTCTGTAAGACTGCCATGGCATGGGGAATTGTTGTGGAGGTAGGTGGGTATTACATGCTGCCATCCTGAGGGATGCCTTTCCAGCCCCTCCACCATGCTGTTACAGCACATCCTTCTGTTGACTTCTACTTGACAGCCAGCTAGCAATTGCAAAGGCAACAAATCAGCTCAGAGAATCAGCAATGTCCTTCTGCACAGAGAATAACATTTTAAAACCCAATTTCTCTTCATGTTTCGTCAAAGCGGCCTATAGGAAAATGAAATCCCAAACGTTGATTGTAATCCAGATCATCAGTCTTTTTAAGCCTGCAAAGCTGAAAGTAGATACCTCTTATATTTGCAACATATTTTCTTTATTTAACTGTGGCCAAAAAAAGTAAAGCAATAGCATACTGTCCTTTTCAAATTTACATTGGCCCATGCAAAGAACTCCAAAGACAATTTCCCTAATCTGCAACTGCCTCCTAGGCCTGGACTTAACCAGGCCATTTTCCATTTGACAAGACAAAAGCATGTCTAGCACTGTCAGAGGATATTCCTGCAAATGTCAAGGCCATACAAATTCCTGGGCCCTGTGTGCTGCCTACACATCAGATGTGTTCCAGCTACAGCTAAGCAGGAGGCTAGAAGAGGAGGGCTATGGAATTAAATTCTTGCTGTTTTCTTCAGCCCTGATCTTCTCTGATGCTTCCCATCTTCCCTACTCTGCTCTACTTCCCCCATTTTACTCTCTGTCCTTCCAAGTGTCAGGTTGCTTGCTGGGGACAATATCAATTTATGCTTCTCTGGGAAGAGCTGAACGCTGATCAAGAGCTGGGGAGGAATTGCATGTACACGTTACACCAAGCTGGGAGCTCTTCTTTTAGAAGAGCATTTGCCCATTGTCCCCAGCCACCCATTCTCAGGAAAAGCTGATGACTAATGGTAGGAAATAGATTGTCAGGAAGTTCTGACACAAAGGAAAGACAGCACAGCTCCAAATCTCTCAGTCTTTTTTATCTGCAAAAAAATATTTCGCTTTGTGTTCTTCTTTTCTAAGAAATGTGCTGCTATCACAGCCTGCCTGCTGCTTGATGCTCTCTCCCTAGCTTGCTACCTCCTCATCTTCTCCATTTCTTCTCTGCTTTGTTTCATTTCTTATATTCCTTTTGCTTTTGCTTCCTCCAGCTCCATTTAATTTAAAGTGGCTAGGGTTTGCACAGCAAGGGTAGGGTGAGATTAACCAGCTTTGGAAAGTTTGCCTTTGCTGGGCACACACGCTCTGTTTTCTTCCCTCTACTCCCAGTGTAGAAAAATATGTCCAAAACTGCTGTGAAGTTCCTCAGTGAAAAGCTGGCACAAAGCTCCCCAGCCAGAGCAGTGCCATGCCTTTGTCTTGCACAGAAACCCACACACAGCTTACAACAAACAGAATGCCAACTGTTAATAAGAATAAAAAATGCCTCCCCACACAACATGCTGGCACTTTAGTTAAAGAAAAAAAAAAAAAGATAAATTAAAAAAGATATCACAAAAATCACCAGTCTTTCATTGCTTAATGTAGATATATTGTACTCCAAACTCATTTCACTTCATTTGGTGTGAAGCTGTGCTAAGTCCATTAAAGCTGAAGGAGTTGCATCTGCCTAGAACTGGAGTGAGCCAGATCAAAATCAGATCCATTACATCTATTGCTATAATATCTTTGCCTTCCATATGGTGCCACAACTAGGCCGTATGCTGAACTGAATGTTGCCTGAAGTCTGTTCATCCCAAAATCTGCATCAATCTTAGCCTCTCATATACCAAGAGAAGTACCTCCCTGTGTCCCACAAAGACACAGACATTAGTCATAGAGCTTCTTGAAAGTTGAGAGTGTGTTACAGAGGATTCACCACCCATCTCTACCTACTTCTGAACAGAGATGCTTGGATCAGGCTCCCTGGCAAATAGCAGAACTTAGTACAGCCTGTGTGGCCTTGGTCCTTTGTGAGCTGTACACTGCAAATATGGTCCTTCACTCTTGCTAACTCATTCCTCACTTTCTCAAGGATGTGTGTGGGGCTTACTCCTCTAAGTGAAAGGTTTCCAGCTTCTTCCTGTCGTCTATCGCATTCACTGTGTGGACTTTGTAGTCCTGGTTAACAACAGCTATATCTAACTACTTAGAAAATATAACTGTGCCAGTATCCCACCTATTATTTCATATTTCACTTCCTTTGGATGAGTACTCTGGTATCCCATTTCTTGACTGAATATGAGTTTCTTCCAAGCTCCTCCAATCCTAGAGTCTTCAACCCTGATCACAACCTTACATCCCCGCAAGCAGAGTGTCAGAAAGAGGAATCTTTGAATGACCGACATGTAAATGCATTTATCTGCTGCAAAATTCTCTTTCACTGGCATTCAACTTTCATACATGGTATCCAACAAACAGCACTTATTGTTGTGGACTTATCCTCATGTCCTCTCCTACCTTTATCTACTGTCATGACCCAATTCATTTCTCATTTAAATCTCACCCCTTGCTTGTTTGTTTGTCAGTCTTGTGGAGTGAGCTGCAGCACATTCCTCTGTAACCACACATCATAACTAACCTTTTATTTCTCTTCCGCTTTACTTTCTAAATGAGACTGTCACACCTGTCAAAACTGCCAGTTTTAAGTGTTTGATCTAATGGGCACAGGGATTTGCTACTGTTTTTCTTGCACTTTTTGCCTCACTGAAATGCCCTCATAAGTATTTTAATCAAGGTCTTCACTTTTAAAATATCAAATCTAAATTGCCAGTGATCAATACTACCCGGTGGAGCACGAACACTCACTGTATTAACTCCTGGTTTTTCCTTAGGGGTAAACTGAACCTCCCCCAAACTATGCATCAAAAATGAATGGCTTTAAATAGCAGTCATCTGTGGTATTAATCAAGTTTCTTCTTAAAACCATCCCAGATGTGCCACTCAACCAGCTTATACTGGTTTCTGTAAGAACACCCACTGTTATTATTGTACCAACAGATTTTGCAACTTCCTTAATTTCTTTTAACACATGAAGGTCTCAAGCTGAGATCTTTTGCAGCAATGAGGGTGTGCTAACAGCAGAGGGTTGCATAAATCTCTGCAGCAGTTCTAGTGGACCATGAAGGTTGTAGGTACAATGTGGACAAGGGCAGGGTTACTTGAAATATCTTGCAAGCTCTGTAATGTAGCTGACCATTGTCTTTAGCCTGGCAGCTACTGGAAACAGGACAAAGGAGCAGAAGGTAAGCTTGGCCTTACACAACTGTGTAGGCATGTGAACACAGATTGTATGAACCCAACTGCACTTGCCCAATTCCTTTTTTTACATTGTTTGGGGGACAGGGAGTGTGTCAGGAAACCTGCTAGAAAAGGCAAGCAGATGGGCAGGGATCCACAGCCATCTTGTACCCAAGAAATGAGGAAAAATGGTGTTTGGCAGAGGATGAGGATCCTATAAAAGAGCTCTCCATCTGGGCTACTTGGGGCATTCTGAGCATTTTTCTTTCCACCACCCTCGGGCAGTGGGAAATTACTACCTCTTGTGTGAGTGGAGAGAAAACAACTAGGCAGTCTCCATTTTAGTATGAAGGAGGTAGGTGGCTCCCATTGCCATGTATCTCCATTCTGGCAATGCTTTGGGCACGTGCCGTGCATTCAGATTCCACCCTGCATGGTCCAAGGTATATTAGGACAGTACTCCCCTCTGTTACAAGCCCCCACAGTTATTTTATGGATTCCTTGATAAAAGTAGTCCCCAAACTGCTGTCTGTAAGATGACCCAGTGCTCCCTGGATGCAAAAGTCCAGCTGTGTATCATCATGCATTCTTGATATGGTTTTTTATTGGCTTTGTCACACTTTAAAATTTGAGATTTACACATTGAAATCAAAATGGTAAAGGCAAAGTTTGAGGAAGGCCCAGTGAAATGGGCTGCATAGCTGAAAGTCTTTGTACTGCTGGTGTTTTTTAGTCACATCCCTAACACAAATATCAAACTCAGCCCTATGACATTACAGAAATCCAATGACAGGTTTTTTATGCAATGGAAACATTATTGTAGAGACTTACATTTTGTTTGGGAACTGGCTATCTGTTACAACCAGCAATTCAAGTCAAAGCAATGGAGTAATATTTCAAAAATGATGAGAGCAAAACAAATAATCACATGAATGGTATTATTTTGCAAAACATGTGATCCTCGGTAATTTGTGGTTTTCGGTCCCTGGTGCTAAAACTGTGCTGTGTCTTTAATCAACCTAATTATGCAAAACTCTCTGAAGGTCACAAAAGGTTCAGGCAGAGGCTTTTTGATGCTAAAATGCAGACGAAAGAGCCATAGTACATTGTTCTGATTAGAAATGAATCACTGCTTTCTTCAGACTAATACTGCGTTTGAAATTCCACTGTAAAGTACCGGCACTTATACCTTACATACCCTCAGACTGCTTTGCACAGTGCTGCAAAAGTCAAATTACTCTCTCCCTCTCTCTAGTGTGGATATGGAAATGAGCCTTCTCTTTCCATCACCATGCCCTCTAAAAACATTACATTATACTTACAGCATTTATTTATTTTTGGCAGCCAGCCAGAGAAAAAAAAATAATCCTCTTTCAAAAATACCCCTCCCTGTGAATTGGATTATGTTGTAATCCATTCTGGATCTACCCCAGGCCTGCCTGCCTTCTGGGGTAAAATGACAACGTTCTGGATGGTCTGCAGGGCTGGGTGGAGGGGCTGGACCACCAGGACACTAAGATACAGCCCAGGTTTCTCTCCCACTCTTTAATTTTACAGCCACAAGGAAAAAACCTGTACACAGAGTGGTCTTTGTCCATGTGGGAAACACACGCTCACCCAGGTTGCTGTGGCTCATGAGGTCATGGCGTGGGACACTGCGAAAGGTTTGCAACGCTGGCAAAGTGGTGACGCCAGCCCTGCCTGGCACAACTGGTGTGGGGTGGGCATCGAGTGGTCTGGGGGCATTTCTACCCCACTAGCTGGTAGCCAGGGCTGCCAGCCATGGTGTAAGCCATTGGTGCCATACCTCATGCCACGGGGCAGTGCAGTTCCCAGCACTCCTGGAAAGGTTTGCTATGGCTCTTGTCCCTGCAGGGCCATGGCTTGTGCTGTTTGGTTGCCATTTTACACTGTTCTTTGCCTGCAAACTGCTACTCTCCTTTATTTTCTTCTTCTTCCTGAGTGGTCTCTGTGGCTACTCCATCTGACTTTGTGGTGAGTTGGGGATCTCTGGTGTTCTGGAAACCTGATCGCTGTGTCTCTGGCTGCAGTGTAGGGACCAGAACTCTCTTCAACTTAAATTGAGGGCAACTTGATGACAATCTGAAGGGACTTCAGAGAGAGGGAAAAATGAGCCAAGGCTTAGATGTGGGCTGAAGGAAAATGAAGGGAATGGGCTTTGTACATATCTTGGCTGAATGATATCTAATTGGGATATGATAATTCCCCATAAGTCTTAGGAGGATATAAACACTTAAGAGGCAAAGGGATTGATTAGGACCAGAGAAGGGAGTATAAATGGAATTAATGAGATGAAACGGAGAACAGCAAAATTTATGCTTTAGAGTAATATTTCCTGCTACAATGTGGGGTAGGATTCCAAGGAGAAGCAATGGAAACCCTATTGCTTAAGTTATTTCAGAGAAGACTGGACAAAACACTCAAGAACACACTGTAGGAAACAATTCCACAGTGACAGTAGGATGGAAAAGATGATCTAATAGCAGCTCTTTCCATTTTAATTTATATCGTGACCTTATATTAGAGAGGGGTTTTTTTGAGCTGCCAACCAGTCATCAGTAAAAGAAACATGGTAAAAAGTTCCTTCTGGCATTCCATAACAGTCCCATATTTCCCTACTTCCCAAGCCCTGTCTACTACACATATACACCACAGACCTGATGATTTATAGCAGAAACGTCATCCTTCAGTCATCCCATTTTGCTGAGTTACTGCAAGGTCTCTGAACAGTGGTTATCTTGTGTGCCATATGAGCTAAAACATCACAGCACAACACAGTCGGATGATTCAATATTAATTTCCTGGCTTTGAAAAATTGAAAAGTCAAATCTTCGGTGTCATTTTAAGACCATTTCTTTTTCTTATTACCTTTTCTTCACTCGGGCAGTTGTGTAGAATAACATTTGGAAAATCTTTTCAAATAGAGTCCTATTAGAAGAAAGGCAGAACCATTCAATAAAAAGAGGAGGGGTGGAAGACTCTTTGTACTGCAAAAGGTACCATGAGAGAAAGGCAATTCTCACCGAAGACACTTCTATTTCATTCACTTTGTAATACATACCATTCTGTATTGCATGAGCTCTATTTTTTTGATTGCTTTACCTCATATACATGAGTGACACACTGTCTGATTTCAACAAGGGAGGGCAATAAATGTTCTCTGAATGTTTTAATCTAATAATTTGACTTGTGAAATCATAGCACAGATTCCCTGGAGGGGTGGGGGATGGAAATTGAGTTACCTGCTAGAAATGATGTAGATAAAGCCTATCCTGCTTTAGATGAGGATGGATTAGATGCTTGCTTAAGTTCCTTTTCAGCCAAATTTCCTCTTTTTTTTTTTTTTACAGTGTCTTCCATCAGCCTCTCTACAAAGTTTCCAGACATCTATCTGCCAAAATATGTGCAGATACATATAGGTCAGCTAAATCCAAACATCAGTAGAGTCTAAGGGCAAAATAGATTGTTGAGTTTATCTTTTCCAGTGTTTCTGAACATTCTCCAAACCATGATCTCATATGACTACAGTGCAGAACCACAGGCCTTTTCCTTCTTCTTGACTGTAAAGGAAGGGCAGCTGAACTGAAGGTTGGGAATGAAGGCTGTTAAGTTGAGCCCATGAACAGAACCACCAACACACCAACTCCCAGAGCAGATGGAAGCACAGACAGGACACCAGGCATGCAAAGAGAGGCACCCAAGGTCTGGTAGCTGCCACATACTACCTGAATTGGTCGTAGAAGGTCACTGATTTTCACAGACTCACACTAAGGTATACTACCACTGTTCAGAGACTCATGCTAGTGTATCCCACAGCTAATGCTGACTTCATTAAAGCTCTCTGGTCAATGAAAGCAATTATGTGTTGTCTAGTGGTTGGACTGGAAGACAGGAAAGGATTTGATTCAGAGCTAGCTGTGCTACTGACTCATCGTTTACCCTTCAAATAAGTCATTTGACCTTTTTGTAGTTCAGTCAATCTGGCTGAAAAATTGTGCAGGAAGAAGGGAAAAGCACTATTCTTACTGAAAACCACAGAAGGAATCTGATGAATTTTCCTAGGGTAAGAAAGTAAGAGACAATATCAGAGTGAGAGTCAGGATCAGAACCTTCCTGGCCTTTTCCACTCAGGACGTCTGGTAGTATCATCATTATCACAGCAGAAAATAATTTACTTCAAGTATTGCTTCGAGCTCAAAAACCAAAAGGAAATATCTGGCGGCTGTGCCAGGTACACTCAGCTCCTGAATAGACTGAAGAACTATCTGAATGTATTTAATAACTTTTGACTTCTCTACATGGATCATATTTAAAGGGTATAAATAACCAGAGCAAAAACTGGAACAGAGATGGATTTATATTACTAATATTTTTTTAAAAATTTTTCTGGTGGGAAAATGGAAAAAAGTAGGGACTTAAAAATACCTTTTTTTCCTTGTGTTATGCTTTCTGTCAGATTTTGTACTATAGAGACCTAAAGAACATTTTTTGGCAAAATACCAAGCTAAATACAAAGCGGTGTAAGCTCCTAATAATGGAAAGAAAGTTGTGGTGGGAAAGTGTCTAGAGCAGATTTGTAGACAGAAGGTCCCAGAATTGGCTGCAGAAACAATTCCTTTTTCAGAATGTCTTCCTCATTTCGAAAATATAAATAGCTCTAATTAAATGCCCCAACCTTTTTCTTTTAGTATGAGTAGGAAGTGGAGTTATAAAAGATTGATTTTGGCCAGTACTGCCATAAAGTGGTGAAAACAGTAATGACCTGTAATAGAAACTGAAATTCAGTGGAGGCTGAATTTGTGGTTCTGGATCTCTTGAAAATACCTCTGGTTTTGTGAGAAACCTATGGTTTCTCCTAGCCTATGAAATCAGAATCTTCTGGATTTCAGGAACATTTGAACCAGAGTGAAAGACCCTCACTGCTCATGCTGGGAACTACCACACGAATGATACTACTGAAGGCATGTCCAAACATACAGTGCCACTCAATGTGCTTCTGCATACTGGGTCTCAAGGGGACAATTGAGTCCAAACCCACAAGGGAATCATATGCAAAATGCCAAAAGTTAGTGGGGCTATTTGGTTCAGGCACTGTGAATTTTCAGGTCTGAGACAATCTCTCTAATTCAAGTTTAATATCAGTTCAAATATTGAGACCTGATTGTGAAAAGACTTTGACCTCATTGTAGATATATCAGAAGAAGTGTGACATTATTATTGTAGCTATCACACTGCTGAACTGTCAGTCATTTATCAAGGGGCTTAAAAAGAGACCAGCCTTATGAAAAAATGATTATATATTTTCACAGATCAAAATTTTTCATTCAGATCTTCTAAACTTCTTTTCAGAAATCTCAAGAAGTAGCCAGCTCTTTCTTGGTCTAGATACAGGGCTTATCAGAGGTTTTTCATTAATAAGACCCAGTAACTATGACAGCATTACACAATAGGCATCATTAGTGGGGAGAAGCTGGAACACGGAAATGGATTTATCCGTCAGAAGTTTTATTGTTATAAAATGTGATACAGATAGGAATATTTTTATAAGTCCCAGGGATACCACATCTCCATCAGCACCGTGAGAAGAAAAGAAGACTCTCAACTTTATTTTCCATTAGGTGGTAAAACATGACCAAGAGGCTCTTTGTGGGCTCCTCTGTATTAATCACCATCACTGAACTGCTATGTTAAAAGACACAGAGGACATAACAGACAATAGAGGTCTGGCAAGATTTCAGAATAAACAAATCTGAACTGAAACCTTAGACTTCTTTGAACTCAGATCTGACCTTGTCCTAAACTGGATTTACATCCAGAAATTATTCTCTTGGTTTATACACAGTCAAGCTGTACTTCTAGACATGGAACACTGTGAATTCTGATGCTCTGAAATATAGAAACACATCACCTGGAAAGTTAAAAATATTTGCAAGTAGAATTTGGTAGGAGTTGTCAGCATTGTAGACATGTCTCATCTGTTAAAAGTTTGGAAGTTTCAAAAGTTTTACTTTCAATCTGTGCAGACACTTTATGTTTAAAATTTCTCTCTGTTATTTCTTGTGTGTAGGAGATAACTCTTTCCCAAGTGGCTTTTATTTCTCATATGATGCAATATGGAGGGGAATATTGTCTCTTTGTCACATGCTTTTACCTTGTTAATAAATTAACTTCGTACATTCAGATCACAGTGATATCGTTAACTTCAAGGAATTAACAATTTAGTCATAAAGTACAAGTGCAACGTGACCACAGTAGAGGAAAACATTCCTGAAGAAATCCCAAGTTTCTTATTTCTTTCAAGCTTTCTTTTACAGCAATATTGCATAAATTACCTTACATTGCAACAAGCAAAAGCAAATAAGCCAAGTCCAACAGGACAGATGCAACAAACTTTTCTTTTTCCTGTGTGTTGAGCTGGTAACATGCAAGCCAGCTACATGTTAGAAGCAATGGATGCATGGTAATTACGTGTTAGCTAAATATGCCCTGAATTCTTTGTGTTCAGCCAACTTCAGAGTAAAGAAAACAAATAATGTACCTGCACATGTGATGATGTAGCCTTGCTCTCAACTTGAAGGCCAAGCATTTAAATGAAAAATTTGCCTCCAGAAAATGAAACAGCCATATTAACTTTCAATTTAGTATAGATAATCTATGTCTCTTTCCCAGTTCTCCTTCATCCTTTAGCTCATTAAGACCCATTATAGCTAGAAGTTGCTCTTCTGTTTGAATTTGTAGTAGCACATCAAGTTATCAGATAACTTTTCTAAGTCATCTTTCTAGAAATCTGCTGTGACTATAGAATTTATTACACTTCAGAACCATAGTTCTCAATATTGTATGCTTATGTAATTATATATACAATATGCTAGAAAACTTTTATTTAAAGTTATATAATGACCTGAAAAGGGGACAAGGTAAGAACGAAATGAGAATACATGGCAGGAAAAGCAGTTGACAGTAGGCTGATACAAAATTGTGAAGAATGGAGATGAAATACCAAGTAGTTTGTGAGATTTTAGTCTCTAATATTTGAAATTGTTCATCCAAGTATCTTGGGATATTATCGTGGGTGGGGTACGGACTGCACGATATAAATCACAGTTGCTGCGTGTTGTTCAGAGGTCCTGAATATGTAATGGCTTATTGTTTACAGAATAGACACTTGTACACATCAGAAGGTTTGCATATTCTAATATAATTGGTGAAAAGTTATCTTGCTGCTTTACTGTTGGTCACAGTTACAGCACTTGCTACTCTGCTCATCCCAGCTGCGTTTTCTTTCAAGGCCATGCAGAAATGCCAGCCTACCCATGACAGGTATTTAGACAAAACTCATTGATTTATCTTCAAAAGTTCAGGAGTGAAGCCTGTAACGTTCTAGACAGTTTCAAAATAAAATAGAATGAAAGAAGACCAGTCTTTCAGATTACAAGGCCAATTTTCTCAACAAGTGGTAAACAGGAGTGATATGATGACAGCCTGGCAGCTCACAGTCTGCTAGAATTAGAGTGATTGGAATCTGCAGTGAGGAATTTCCTACTTTCTCTTTTTTGGTGTAAAGCACCCATTTCTTATTAGATGATTCATAAGATCATAGAATCATAGAATGGTTTGGGTTAAAAGGGACCTTAAAGATCACCTAGTTCAAACCCCACTGCTCTGAGCAGGAACACCTTCCACTACACCAGGTTGCTCAGACCCCCATCTAATCTGGTCTGAAACACTTCCAGGGATGGGACATCAGCAACTTCTCTGGGAAATTTCTTCCCGAGCCTTACCATGCCCACAGTGAAGAATTTCTTCCTAATATTTAGTATAAACCTACTATCCTTCACTTTAAAACCATCTGTCCCTTGTCCTGTCATGACATGCTTTTATGAAAAGTCCCTTTCTATCTGTCTTGTAGTCTCCCTTCAGGTACTGGAAGGCCACAACTAGGTCAGCCCAAAGCCTTCTCTTTTCCAGGCTAAACAGTCCAAATTTTCTCAGTTTTTCCTCATAGAAGAGCTGCTTCATCCCTCTGATGATCTTGTTGGCCCNCCTTCCCTTCCCTTCCCTTCCCGTCCCGTCCCGTCCCGTCCCGTCCCGTCCCTTCCTTGTTTTTTTTTCCCCAACCTTTAAGAATTATGCCTCACCTCTACTCCCAAAAATGAAGCTGTCCTCTACCATCCCACCATTCTCAGTCTTTCCTCACATTGGAAAAACGGTCCCCAGATATATCACCTTGGCAAAAAGGAGCAATCAGATTAAATCCTGATATTGGTTGGAAGTAATTTTCTGCATGACCTTGAGGGTTAGACATGGGCAGAATAGAAAGGGGAGATTCCTGAATTTCTACACAACCATGCAACTACACTTGGAAGGTCCCAAAAAAATTAGACTGGGAAGTTGGGTTGCTGCTAGTCACAATATCACTACAGTGCTATTTTTAGTGATTTATTTATTTCTTCAAAATCCCCCTAAGGAATAAATACCGGAAAACCCTTGTGGAGCTTTACAGGTAAATGGAAGAGATGCTTTCCAATAAGGTTTAAAAAAATTTGTCTGAAACAGCTGTTCAGCTGGCATATCCAGCTGGCAGAATGGTACAGCATAAGCTATTGGTACTGATGTGGGTTAGTCTCACTTATGAACAATTTCAAAGCTGTGCCAATAAAAGATTTATCATGCAATGCCATGTCTTCTCCCCTCTCCACTCTGACCAAACAAAGTAAAATCAAAATTAATCAGTAAATGACTTTAACCTCGGTAGGGTTTCCCATTAATTTGTGGTTTCTCATTTCCCACATCCCCATCACTGCATAAAACTTCCCTTTTTACAGACAGTTCACTGTTTACATGATAAACATACTCCCTGCATTACCCTTCTGGACTTGAATTACTCAAGTGTGAGAACTTCAGTACATCCCACTTCCTTACCAGCCCCTTGAAAGCTCCTTGATGACAGTGCTTGGTGACCACAACAGGCAGTGAGTACTAATATTGCAGTACAGTGAATTTCCCCCCCACCAATGAAGCATAGCATTCAGTTTCTCCAGCTGTTCTTCTCATTCCTGGAAACCTGCTGGAAAAAGCCACTGTGGAGGTAAATGGACTATCTTGGCACAGAGACATCACCCACATCTCAAAAGAACTGACTGAAGAGAATAGAGCTCTTGCCCTGAGACTAGCACTGCTGGGAGAGAAAAATGCTTTAAAGTGTGTGTGTGTTATCCGGAATCTCACCAAAGAGAAGAACATTCCTCTGGGGGTTTAGCTGGGACAATTGACTCTCCTCGAGCTGCTGGCATTGAGGGTGTGCCTGCAAGAAAAGGCTTCGTGCCAATGCTCACCCTTGCCTTGCCACCCCTGGTTCCCAGTGCCATTGCAGATACACAAAATGATGGTTTGCATCTGACAGGCACTTCCCCAAGTGGCAGCCTGCACCCCAAAGCACAGCAAGGAACCCAATTCCCCATTGTCTCCCACTGGTGCAGGGGTGTCTGCCAGCGTCAGGACAGGGTAGATAATTCTGTGTCTTATTCATTCCTTCTTAACTATGTAAAACACCTCAGGCAGCAGTCTCAGGAATCAGACTTCCAGCCTACCTGACATAAGATACATCATTTAGGTGATTATGTTTGCTGTGAAAACATACAGTCCCCTGAGTCAGTTTTTCTATCAGGATTTGCTAGAGATAACCCCTGCTGAGCACATACGAGCACCAGGAATGGCCCTATCCCGTCAGTCCTGCCTATTAAATAACCTCATCAGCTCATAGGTCTTTCAGCAGTGGCCTTCCAGAATTACTTCTGTGAATCAATTCACAAGAGAAAGACACAAAAATCTACCAGCAACTTTGATTATGCTTATCATTTTGCTGTGGCACAAGATTCAAGCTAGCTACAAAATCAGAGGGTTTTATATTGTATTCACAATTTACCAAGTTAATTTTTATGTTCCTCCCAATTAATTAACTAAACAGTAAGAGCCAGGACCCAGTCTCAGATCCAGGGACACCATCTGTCACAACCTGGCTCAGTCCCATTGTGTAAGGTCACCAGTCTGCTGTGAGTGGGCTCAATCCATGGGGGCCCACCTGCTCCAAACCCAGACATTTCTGAGGCAAATGCCCTCTCCTTGCACTCCCCACAGTCCCAGAGGGGCTTTCCAGGGAGGTGAAACCATGCAGGGCTGCCAGCCCCACCCCGTGCTGCCCGGGTACACTTCTTGGAAAGTCATCTGGGGCTTCAGGGGAGCATTTCCACACTTCCAGTTTAACTCCCATCCCCCTTTCCCCCCAGGACAACGTGATGGGAAAGCAAGGATCAAAGTTTAAGCAGAAGAATGTCTGAACCACAGACATGGTACTCGTAAAAGGATTTGAAAATCATAGACTTCTGAAAAAGGGCAAAGTCCTGACTTAGTCACCCCTTGTGTGAATGCAAGGGTTGGGATGAGCCCATCCTTGTTTTCCACACACTCTCACACAGGACTCACCCATCTTCAGCTGCTGCCCATTGCAATGTCCCCACCAGGAACCCTTGGCCCTTTTCCCACCACTTGTCTGTGTTAAAAAAGACAAAGTCCCTTTCAAACATGATCAACATACTTAGCCCCAATTTTGCACTGGGGTGGCTTCCTACAACTACTGCCTAGAACAGCCACCAAGCATATTTCTGGGGCAGAGTTAACCCAGCAAGCTGCCCAGGTGACATTTAGATGTGTGTCCAGGAAGACACAAAATAAAGTCATTCTATCTGACCCAAATACACACTATGGCAAGGTTTCCAGTTGAGGCATTGCCTTGGGGTGCAATGTCACAGGGCAGGGGGTCACTGAAGATAAAGATCCCTCTTCTAAGCTGCTTAGCAATGTGCTCACAATGCATTGATTAAAGACTGGCAGGGCAAAGCTCTGGTGTTACAGAGCTCAAAGAAAGATCTCACTTTGATTTGGCTGTATTTAAAATTTTGGTCATGGGCTACAAACACTACAAGGGTGTGCCTAGGGGTAAATGAGTTTTGTGCATTGCAGTCAGGGTACTTATTAACTTGTAAGGTCAGCATGTGGGTCTTCGTGCTGGTTTTGACACATCTGAATTTTTGTATTTATTTCTGAAGCCAGTTAACTGCCTGCAAGTGTTCTAGGCAAAAAACAATGAAGATATCAAATGGCTCTAATGAATGTTCTGTGATGAGAAATTAAAAGCAAGTGTCCCACTTACCTACAGAAAAATAAGTTCTTTAGAGAAAGAAATTTTCTGCCTTTTATGCTGCATTGAATTTAAACATACTTCTGAAATGCATATATTACATAATGAGAATTATGCTGAAATGGGCATTATGAATACTACGGAAATAAAACTTTTAATTAATTTTTTAACTCATCAAGCAAAATGGACAACCCTTTTGTGCAATCACCTAAACAATAATTATGGATGTACATTTCTGTGTATGGGCACATGTGCATCTCTCTATTTTTAGTAATAAATTTGAAAAGCAAGAATAGAAAATATGAAGAGGGACATTTAGGATGGATCACGGAATAGTGGAGGAAATTAAATCTTCTTCCAAGTTAAAAAAATGAATATTTGCCCATGTATCCTAAATTCAGAGATTTCATAGAATATTCTGGGTTGGAAGTGACCCACAAGGATCACTGAGTCAAACTCTTAAGTGAAAGGCCTCTATGGGCATCTAACCCACGACCTTTGTGTTAATGTGAAATTAAAAATGGAAGATATACATATAGATAGAGAAGCTGTATATTGTTTTTCCTGCCTATAAAAGCAAATAAAGATACAAAATAGATTAAGAGTAATCAGGGACTTTAGGTGCCTCCACTTCGGAATGCCAAATTTTATTTACTGAATGCTGAAAGTGACTTGCTTAGCATTAAAAATAAGCCCTTTTTAGTGTCTCAAGTTCAGCACCCCAAGGGCACAGTTGGGAAAGTTAGACAAAGGACCAGATGTGTGAATTATCTAATTTCCATTGATGTAAATGGGAGTTAAATACCTAAAGAAGGAAAGATATGACTCTTTGCTACAACTTAGTTTTTTAATGGATTCAACAGACTTAAAACTTGCGCCAAAGACTTAGAGCTTACAGAAGTTTTCAACCAAAATCTCCAACAGCCAATGAATAAATAAAAGTCTGCTGTCATTCATCATGACACTTCTTTTTACATCAGTATAATGCTTTCAGACTTTCCAAAGGTGGCTTAAGCTATATGACATTTCTCTCATCTGCTACCTAGGGGAGAACTGTGTGTGCAATGTCATGTTTTAATTTAGCCAAGGTTTGGGAATATGCTGACAGGCACAGAACAGAGAAAATGTTCATGTGGATCCTTGCTTGGTTTAGAAAGAATTTGCTTTCAAGGCCAGAATGAACTTGGATCAAAATGTGGACTATTCTTCAGCGGCCCACCATGGATTTGAATACATGTCTTATTGGGATTTTTCCCCTTTCCTGTCTGTCCAGAGGGTCACTTGGATCAATTCCTTCTATGCTTAGGAATACCAATCTTTTTGCATTGCTTTTGAGGATATAAGGAAAAAATCCCATGGGTTTTGAAGGCTGAAATGAAGCAGAAACCTATTTCTGCTGGTTGCAATGCAAGTACACAGAGATGGCCCAAAGAGCAAGCCATGCTTTTTTTGTGACCTTAAAATCTGAGAAACTAGACAGTCTTTCAGGTCATTTGTTTGGCAATACCTCTGCTTCAACAGAAGCAAAGGGAGATATGACTCATTTCCCAACCACCACTACCTCTGACAGCTGAAGACAAATTAAGGCCCAGTCTCTGGCAAGACACTTGCCTATCAGCTCAAGTGTGCCAGGCTTATGAAGAAAAGGTAATGCCAACTCAGCCCTGTTATTTTCCTTTGAGATATTCCATCATAAAGTATGGTGGAACAAATATCCAATTCTAAATTTATCAGCAATCTACAGTTTTCTAGCAGCTAGGAGGAAAGAAGGAAAAACATTTTATATACATAAACAGTCAATGCATTTGAATTTTCTCTCTCTTTTTTTTTTTTCCCCAGGCAGAAGCATGGTTCTTATTTATCTGAAAACATCCTGTTCAAATTTAAGATTTTCTGTGGTTGCTGTTCATTATTATCTCTTCTCAAATCAGTCAGGATGGGAATCATTTCTGATGGGTGACCAACAGGGAAAATAAAACAAATGAGGAGAGAAGGTGTATGGGGAATCCATGCATGGTGTGGTTGATGTTATGATCTGTATTTGAAATGGGATAGGATATGGAAGGTCTACCAGTACTTTTGAGAAAATCAGCTAAATAGTAGGGCAAATACATCCATGTGTCCTTTTTTTGACTGTTACTCATTACTGCACAGTTTAAAATGTGAGCATCATGAAATAATCTGGGTAACCTTATGGTCTGGCTGTTATACATGATGTGCCTTGTGCTTTTCCTTGAATTGATAATATAGATTTTTAATCAGCCATGCATCATACCAGCAATTATTTGACTCCTTCTTTGGAAAATATTTCTACCTGTGCATTTCAAGTGATCTTCAGCATTTAGTTCAGCAAAATGTTCTTAATATGACAACTAAGGTTTGAATTTCTTAAAGTTTGCAAAAAACTCTCTGTAAATACTGACTATCTAGAAACTTAACCTGAGTTAGTGAAAGCAGCAGGGCATGCAGAATATTCTGGCTTTTGTTTCTGCTTCAATCATGGTCACTTTTTGTTCCTCAGCATATGTAGGACCCCTTCAGCTCAGAGAGACTCACAGTGCATTGTAGAGAGTTACCAGAGAAGAATGCTGAAAGAGTTACACTGCATTGCCTTTTGGTTTTTGTACATATAAATCAACCTTAGATCATAAAACACAACCTGTAATAACAATCACAAATATTTAATAAATTTCTGACTAGTTTTAAAACCTGTTCAAATACTTTGTACCACCCACAAAAACATTTGTAATAAATTGCAAAGCAATAAAAATCACATAACACATAATTACTGGCATTATTGTATACTCCATTTTTTTCGAGGGAGGAGCTGGATAGAGAGAGGAAGAGGCTGGGTTTAAGGAAAAAGGGAAACTTCAATTGTGTTTTGTGAGCTAATTCATTATATGATGTTTTAAATAATAAATTTTAAACAGTGCTAAATACAGAAAAGGGCTTTTTCAAACACCTCACAAGTTCTGCTTTGAGTCATTACTGACCAGTAGGATTGTCTTATACAAAAGAGAATATATAAAAGAACCAAAATCTATTTTCATTGAAATCAGTGGCAAACTCCCACTGACTTCAACAGAGGGCTGACCCAGAAGACTTTCTAAGAGTCAGGAATGGAAAAATCAGGAAAGGTGGTAGGTTTTTTTTCTAATAAATCTGCTAGGGTTCTTTCAATTCTATTGCCACAGCAGCTGGCACTGGAATGAGGCATGAATGTGTAAATGGCTTAAATACAAACACTAAATGCATATTTATGTTTGCACTAATGTTAACTCCTGCTTTCTATAGCTTGTGCTTCTATAGCTTGTGCTGCACTTACAATAGAAAAAGACCCACAGACTTCTGAATATGTTACATGTGAGCATTTAGACATTTGAAGTAAATTACCTATTCATAATTTAAAAAAAATCAGCTATAAGCCTTATGATTCAGATTCATTCCTTGTCAAAATTAGATTCATTCCTTAATAGATTTCCTAATAATTATTACTTACAGAAGATATTACAAAATTAAAATAATTCCCTTTTTTTTTTAAGGAACTCAGTTAATCAGATCAAATGTACAATATAGGAGAGATTCATAATATTGTAAAGATTTACAGGCACTCAAGGTTAAAGATAATGCCTTAGAAACTGGATACAATGGAATGGGAGCTGCAAGACAGGGCTCAGTGTTCTGGAAATATTCTCGCTGTCTCTAACCTGGATTCTGTTTTGCCCAGGGTTTTCTAGGATTTAAGCAAACCAAAGTAGATCATGCTTAATTTTCTAAGTATATATAATGTGTTTTATACATATATATATAAAAATTTTTGCTATCACAAAAAACTGGCCTTGACACACACAGAAATTTGAGATATTTCTAAAGCATTATCTTGCTAGGTCTTGTCACTGGGCAGGTTATATCACAAATGGGATCTGAGAAGAAGCTGCTGGTACTGTGAGGAGTGGGGTAAAAATGACTTGCAGACCCAGTCCCAAATATTCATCTTGGCTCTGTCTTCACAAGTGGCACACAGCCCTTGGGGTGTGGTGATGTTACTGAGTGGAATAGAAAAAGGCAGGAAGTAAGACCAGGTACTGAACCTTGTTGTGAATGTCTTTGTCCCTGGCAGATGTCCCAGGATCTCTATGGCTCTCAGAAAGACTTCCACTTTCTTTGGAGAGTAAACTGACAGCTCATTTGAAGAGAAGTAAACTGTCTTTACTTCCCTAAAAATAGGATTAAAAAGAACTCAGCATGTGGAACTGTGCAGTTTCCTACCTCCTTCTTTTTCTGAACTAGAGTATTTTCATCTTGAAATGAATGCTTTGAAAAATTCAGTTTAAAAAAGTAAAGCATGCAATTAGAAAAACATTTATTTCAATACTGCTGAAATGCTTTTCCTGTCTTATTTAAAATCCTGCAGGTGAAAAACGCAAGAAAAACAATTTGGGGCATTTCTACAGGCAGTCACAAGATCAAGTAAGACAAATTGTGGATGAAGGGAGTTGGTCTCTGCCAACTGCAGCAGCTGAGTTTGGAAGTTACATTCTTCCACCAAAACTTTTCCCATTGTTAACATGTGTACCAAGGCATTTGGGGATGATATGCATGCGCTGCACACAGACAGTCACGGGATTAAGCAGAGCCACTCACAGAATAAATTACCCTCAATGTTAATCACACAAACCTGGCATGCAAAGAAATTGTAAGTCTTGGCCTCAGCATAAGGGTTATGTTCATCTTCTAACAATAAACATTATATGTATATACGGGACATGTATATTCTGGGATCACCAATGAACAAGCGGTGGGTTGACAGTGTGGTGAAACAAAGAAAAAACCCTCTGCTGAATGGTATTAATAAAAACATGGAACTAAATTTCTAACAGACTGAGACAGAGGAAGCAAACTGCAATTTAGTGCACACTTGAGATGCAAGATTAATGCTCCCAGAGCAAAAACATTGAGTCCAAATGTCTGAGCTAGTAAAGGTATATTTAGACACCTAAGCAAAATTGGTCAGATCTGCTCTGTTGCTGAGCACCTGCTCTTCCCAGGAACACAGGTTTGAAATTTGTGAATATGAAATGGAATAAAAAATGGGGAGAGCAAAAGCTGCATCAGCAGATGCACTAGTCTTTGCCATAATAGTGTCCTCCAGATGTTACAGAGACGAAAGCAATTTTCCACGATAGATGATACATTCAATATATATACAATTAAAGTAATGGGAAACAAAATGAGAAATAGGGTCATGTTCATCTGCTCTTTTGAAGATGTTTTTTCCATAGAAAGAAGCAGCTGAATACAACTGTCGTTTAGTTACATCAAAACAACATAACATGTGTGAGCAAGGGAATCCTGGCACATTAATTGGCAGTGTAGCTGGTAATGTGTTGTGTGCTGGACACTGATGCCTCTCTTTCTCTTCACCTCCCCATCATACTTTTCACTTCTTAATAAGAAAAGTAAACTCAAGAGAAGGCTTCCAGAACAAAAATAGGTATTGTTCCCTGCATGGGAGATACGTGGGATGGGCACAACAGATTTTCTTCCACTGGGTATGGGAAGATGAACAAGTCACTGCAGAGTAAGCCAGTATGTTGGACTGACAGCACACAAGCTGCTCTATAATAACCATCCTTATGCACCCTGCAGGACACTGCAATAAATGCAAAATACTTCACCTCTCAAAGGACTTGGATGCCTACAGACACTCTATCTTCCTGCACCTAACCTATACTGAAATCCATGGGAATCTGGCATATGAATGCTTTTGTAAACATTGCTAGCTGTCCACCTGCAACTTTATGTACCAAAATTCCTTTGAAAAAGCTGACCTTGGATCTCAGGAAGGTAATGAACCATTTTCATACTCATTTCATTTGATGCATGTATCGCATGTAGGCCATTAGGAGAACTATTAACTTGCCACCGCGGGAGTTTCTGGTCCTTATGGCCTCTGCTGCTGGGGGAAAAGCAGGAGGCTCCTGGGGTGGGTGGAAAGGATCAGTGTCCTGTTGCATTTGGCAGTACAGCTCTTCTACATCCACCTGCATTAAGTCTTTCTGCCAAACTATGAGCCCTAGTTTTTCCCTGGTCCAGTTACATCTCCCAAAGTGCAGGTGGACTGGTAATAGAGGAGACTGGAATTTCCTCAAGTTCAGCTCTGAAATCAATATGCTCCAATTGTACCTAAAGGGGCCAGATTTCCAAAGTTGAGCAACTCTGGCTGAGGTCAGGGAACTGCAAGCCAGTCCAACAGAAACTTTGGGATGTGAACTTCCGAGTGAGATGTGCGGGTTCAATCCTTCTGCTTTCCCAGTAAGACCACTGTTATGGGAGTTGGAGATCCCTGACTCTCTGTGGAGTCAGCTCTTTGTTAATGTTTCCTCTTGCTCTTTTTCCCATATGGCAGCACTGGTGCTTGCCTGTGAGCCTTCCCTTTTGAGCAGTGGGGAATACCTAGTGAAACTACAGACACATCAGCACAGATGGGATGGCTGGCCCACATTGTTTTCAGGCAGTGGCTAAGGGAACTCTCAAAAACAGTGTATATGTATATAAACAGGCTTCAGGGTCTTTGGTCAGGAATGACAAATTAGGAGAGCAGTTGGCATTGGCACAGGAGCATTCAGAAGTCTGAAATGAGTGTGTTGTCTACTGCAATTATACTTTGCCATTATATTGTGCCTCACCTGGCTCTGACATTGCTCTCACAGATTAACACCCTGTGCTACATAATATTAATATAATAAAAATTGTAAATGTTGCATAAATCAAAGGCTTCATGGGTATTAAAAGAACTAGCACTTATCATTTCCACTCTGAAAGAGAACCATAGGACATTGAAAGATATGACCTTAAAATTTATTCACTAGATTTTATTTTTGCAGCATTATTAAATTTGTTGGTATTGGGTGTTACACATTTAAACTCCATTTTTTTACAATTCCAGTTTAAACTTTAGATTACATATGTAGAAATGACAACAACAAAATAATACAACTGTTGAGAATATACTAAACCCATTGAAACAGTAAACGTTGTAATGAGGATCCTTTAATTTCTCCTTTAAAAATATGAACAAAGTTAGTGCTATTCTACACACACCAAAAAATGACTATGCAAAGAAGTACTGCATAGGTTATTTAAGCTTGAGCCATGCTGCTAAATGCACCTGGGGTCATGAAATGCTCCATTTAATTTGAGGGTTTGAGAAGCCTGAGCACAAGGAGATAGTAGCTAACTTAAGGGCCTTATAGCCTTTCCTGTTACCGAAAGAATTTTCTCTCTAAGCATTTTGGCACAGATAAGGAAAAATCTCTTCTGTCTCCCATCTCTTAAGCCTGCACTTTAGCCACACATCCATTCCCTCCCTATCTCTCTGAAAGCTAGAAGACCACAGTGTCTGGCAAAATATTTAATGATAATAATACTAAAACATTTCCCACTGACTGAGGGAACTACAGAAGTAACATATAGTGTGTGTAGGCCTCTGTCCAGGAATAATAAACTATAGGTTTCAGTCTGATGGTGAAAAAGAGCTCAGATAGCAGTGAAACAAATACATTTATCCTTATAAGACTGAAAGATAGCTGTGCCGGGCCAAATATTAAGTGATAATTACTAGGGATAAGCAAACCCTGTGGAGCTGGAGGTTTTGTAAGCAGCTCAGGCTTTTAATGTGTTTTGGAGTTAGAGTTTTATAAAATCCTAGGCTTAGGGAAAAAAAAAATTGGAGAGAGTTGGAAAACTTGTAACTCTCCTTTTTCTCTCCCTACTCCACTGCTCCTGTTGGAATAACAGTAATGGTCATGTAGGTGCCACAAGGAGAGTGGAAATATGGGTGTTACCTCCAACCTCTAAATCTTGGGCACCTTGAAGGACACTGCCTCTTGCACACCCAAGCAGCTCAGTCTTCTTTCCTCAGCTGAGGACAAGGAATGGTCAGAAAACTCCAAAGTTTTCAAGCCTCTCAGTTTTTACCACACCCGTAATGATAATTGGTGTTTCTTTCTCAAGGTCTCAGCTTCTGCAACTCTCTTGTTACATAAAAATATCTTTATTCTTTCAGGAAAATGAAAGAAAAGATAAAGAAATTTAAGTAAAATCTGGGTTCCACATCTGAAAGGAGCTGTCCTGAGACATGACTTCTTCACTCAAGAGGTTTACAATCATGATTGTACTACGTATCTGTAACAAACTATGATGCACCTATAAGCACATCAGAAAAACGAGTCTCTCAGCCCTTCCTTAGCTTTTTGAGCACCAAGCAGAGAAGGAAAAAAATAAGAAATTGTGCTGGCAGCAGCAGCAGCAGCTGGGATCAGGGAGTTACTGCTCTACAGAGATATCCAGCTGTCTCAGCAGACAAATCCATCATGCCAGCTGTTTGCCCTCACCCACTGTTACCTTGCTTCACCTCTTCTAATTTGAGGCCACACCTGCAAAGCTCACTGGTGTTACTGAAGCTTTATTGCACAGTGTCACAAGGTAATGATCTTAAGCTGAAGTGGAGAGGCAAATGATACGTAGAACTATTGAAAATACGCATATTTTTAAGAGGCAATTTAGACAGCTGCAAAAAATAAGTGATGTAAATCATCACATGGGGAGATACACAGACCTTTATCCTTCCAAAATCTCTTGTCTTCATTTGCTGTGAAAAAAAAAGCAGCCTGGTTCTGTAAGTGGATATTTTATTCTTTGTCTGCTCAGAGAGAAGAAAATAAAAGAAACCCAGGCTTCCTCTGCTACAGACAAGACTTTGCCACCCAATCTGAAATGCAGCAAAGTGCCATAAGACAGCAGAACTCAAGATATACGCCACTATAAAAAATTGCAGACTGGCTTTGCTGCTTTTGAAGGACATTGCTTTCTCAAAGAGCCTGACAAGAAAGTTTCATACTCTTGGCATGGCCGGAAGCACTTTGCTCAGAGCTGCAGCTGAGTATTTTGGCATCTGCACTCCTTTCAGCTGTAAACATCCTCCATCTACCCTGCAGCCAAGACTTGGGCATAATACTTTTACTCCATTTTCCCCACTTGCACTGCCCTTGTTCTGCTCCATATTTCATTATCCAAAAAGGAAATGACTACAAGTTAGTGACTCCTGAAAACAGACCTCTCAAGGCAGATGAACGTAGCAATGGTCTTGCTATAGAGAGGACAATCTGCCATGGCTTCTCCCATTCAGAAATGAATAAATGTGAGGACTACGCTTCATGTCCCCTGCAGAATTGGTTCCTAGGAGAATGAGAAGAATGGGAGAGCTTTCCAGAAGTTGGGGTGTGCAATTGTAAGAAGTAGGATCTATTGATAATATGGTATTTACCCTCTTCATAACTCAGTCAGAGGGAAGAGTGTTTGGCCACTGCTAGGAATTCATACATTGTTAATTCAGGACTTCCTTCTCTTCACAGCAGCCCAAATTGGCATTTTGCCCCCTTTAAAAGGAAAACAAATCTAATCCTTTTGGAGTTCTGTTCCTCATTTCAAAAGTGTGTGAGTGGGTTTGAAATGAAACAAAATATGTCCACCTCTTCTTAGTGATGCCAAATTACTGAAACTGGTTGGAGGAAGAAGCGATTGGAGGGCACATTGCATGAACTCTGCACAGATTGCATGAGGCAAACCTCTCTCTGTAAAACAATGCAGCTCAGAGACCAGTGAATTGAGCCTAAGTCCCTGAAACACCAGGCCAAATACTCCAGTATAGTATTGCTGTTTTCAAAGCAACTGAAAGATGCAATCAATGATGCAATCAGAGAGTAAATGTTTCAGTCTGCCAGTCTGAATTTTACTTGAACTGGTACAAATTTGGTGTCATGGTGTTTGAACTGATGATCTGATGGCAGCAGAAATGAAATTCAAGTCAAAAACTAGAGTCCAGAAATAAGCCCTCCACCACCCTGTTTTGTTTTGTTCTCCCCCTGGCCTTCCCTGCTGTCCTGGGCTGAATCAGAGAACTCAGCTGAATGGTCTCTTGTCATTAAAAAAAAACTCAACCAAAACCAAGCTGAAAATGGCTTCTGCTCAGCTATGTTAACCATGGGAACATAGCCTTGTAAGCCAAACAACAATCAAGGAATTTGGAAGCAAAATTCTCCTATCTGAGGTCTTAATACCATATGAAAAAAGAGCAAACTTTACCAATAATTGTGTAGATTCCTTGAGTCTTTCTTCAGAGATGCAGAAATACAGGTGGAGTGTGAGCTAAAGAAAGTCTGGAGGAGGCACCAGTCTGTTTGCATTATGTAGTCATAGTGCTAGTTGGAGGTGACTTGCACCATCTGTGAACAGGCTTCTCCTAATAAAGAGCCTCTCTAATGTAAGGATTGTGAAATCCTGCCATTTTATTAGCCAGGATAGGAGTGATGGAGAAGTGATGCTCACACTGAAGAAAGGTTCGTGCTTTAGAAGAGAACAAGGCAGTGTTCATGGAGAGAAGCAATATGACTCACTCCACAGGAAAGCTGGACTTCTAGACAAATAGTATTGTATAATCATAAAGCAGTACAAGGGAAATCCAGCATATGGAACAGACTGTAAGGATTAATAGGCAAGGTAAAGACTTGTCTTTATCTCATATCCCATACTTTGGCTGGGAAAAAAGGAATAATAGATAATTATCATGACTTGAGACAGAAGGATACTGTGGACAGGTATTGAGGTTGGAGTGGAGGTGGGGAAAGTATTTTGTTTTTACCTGAAATCAAGAAGAGGGTGAGTTAGATATGTGAGTTACACAATGGAGAGTTCTGGTATCCACATGTAACTCTGGAGACAAAAAAGATTCTCTAATCAGAAACAGCATTATTTGTGAGACATGTGATTCCAGTTTGCAGGAGAAAATATCAAGAGAATCATCTCCTACCCTGGGGAAATGCATACAAATGTCAATAGCATAGGAGCTGTCCAAGGGAAAAATCAGACCAGTGACAGCCATTAGTTGGCAGAACAAGTATGCAGATCCAAGATCAAGGAGCCAGTGACTCAGGACACAGCCAGACTGAAAATCATGGATCAGAGTACATACTGAAACATGAAAGACAGACAGCAACATTCTCAGCCACTGAATACAAGTGCAGGGTGTAACAAATCTTCCCCAGCATACAGACAAGTCGAGAAGGAAGAACAGCTTTCAGCAGATGAAGAGATTTGAAGAGCACTGGAGGTATTGGGATTTAAGGAAAGATTGGGAAAACTAGCATTAAGGTTGGTGACAGTATTAGGGTTTGTAAAAGAGCTTAATTTCATTGCCAGATCCTTCAAGACTCACAGACTAAGTGGAAAGCTTGCACTGCCAGCACTGGCAAAAGGCTTATTGCTTGGGAGATAAGGGGCCAAAAAGCTACGGCATAGCTTTGGGCAAGTGTTAGAGATGTGAAAAGTAGAGACGAAAAAACCTGTCATTATTGCTACATCCTTCAAGACCTGCAGGAACAGAATAAGGAAGGGCAAAAGATAATATTTCTGAGGCACTTTTATTTCAGGCAACACCTACAGCATCAGGTTAAACTTCAAGATGACAGTGTCTGAGAAGATATGTTCAATCCTTTATTGCATGTCTTTCAAAGAAAAGTGAATTGTAATTAGTGTCCCAGGCTCAAGGAACATACTAAAGCCAGGGTTAGGATTTAGGCCAGTTTGATTTGCCCCTTGACTGTGAGCTCAGCTTGGTTAGGGAATTGACTGATATGACAGGTGAGAGCAGCTTGTGGCTATAGTTGCATCTATGGCTGTTTAGATCACTGATCACACTCGATAAAGCCATGTAGAGTATGGACATAGGAACATGGAATTGGCCTTAAAAGGTCAAACCAACAGTCCACTTGACTCTGAGAATTATCATAGGGAGATGCCTAGAGTATAAAACAGAGTAAGCCTGAAAATACACCACACATTCAGCCATGAATTTCATTTTCATGATCTTGTCTAGTCTCACCTCACCTTAAGCACATGTATCCACAGGTCATGCAGCAAAGGATTCTCTGCTTTAGTTATATGATCTGAAAAGAAACAACTTCCTCAGAAACATGCCTCTTTCTGAATTAATTTTATTACTCTAAGTTTGTATTGAACGAGACAGTGAACAAATGATCATCACAGATGCTTTCCATTCTGCTGAAGATTTTATAAACCCTTATCATAGTCTCCCTGTACATTCTCCTTGCCAGAACAGAAATGCCTAATTTACTTATAACTGGGCCTTGTATGGTCCAGTTCTGTTACATTTTTATTCATAAGCCAATACTCAATATCAAATTAGGTAAGAGCTCTTCAGCTTTCCAGAAAGAAAGGAAGAGTTAGGTTGGGCTTGCTTTGGAAAAAGAGGTTAATGTGCTATTGCCATATCCTACGAGGCTCATCACTGATGAAGTCTGTAGCACTTGGGAGCTCCTAAACTGCAGTTAAGCCTAGATTTTGAAGGGAGGTTCTGAAAAACCTGTCTTTTTTGCCTGTAAGGTTTGTCTGCATGGGCAGAATCAGATGTGGTTCATGGTTGTTCTCGAGAACAGACCCAAGTTTGTTGTGGAATTCAGAAACCAGAAATAGAAGTAGGATTTTTGAGGCATCCAGCAGAGCCTGCAGGGTCAGGAAGAGGATTGGAAAGAGGAGGAACCTATGCCACCCATGCCTTCAGCTTCAGAGGAAGTTCACACAGAATAATTTTTATCTCTGAAGTTACATATACATCAATAAATGGACTTGTTCCTGAACACTGGAAAACACTTTCCTACAGTATGAAACTTTTAGAAACAAGTGATTTGCTTCTGTCAAGCAACTCTAAGGCACACTTTGGTAGCTCGGAGGTTGCAGTAAACACTCCCACTTCTCAGTACAGACTTTGGCATGCCAGGGCTCCCAAAAGAGAGGAGGCAGTGGCCACCTCATTGTGGGCAGCTTCTGGGCACCCCTCACACCACGCCAAGACCCAAGTACAGAGACTGAGAACACCCTTGCCCACGACATCATCTGTCCCTGTGCATTTCACACACTTCAATCTCGAGGCCAGAGCTCAGAGAGTGCCCGTTATGTTTCTACACTTCCTGCCACCAGAGGAAAGGGAAAATAGAGGCGTGTTTGGGCACCTTATGGCAAAGGACAATCAAAGGAATAAGACACTGTGACCTGGAGAAGGAGTTAATTTGTCACTGACTGAAAAAATGGTCTCCCATGACAACTTCAGCAGATAGAAACTAGCTAGGAAGGACATCTTTACTCCCTATTGTATGCACAAGGAGCAGCTGCAGCAGCAAGTTGCATGTTTCTCCCTGTAAAGATCAGCCCTGGTAGATATTTTGACTTAGCCAGATGTGTGCACATGGTTTACTTTAGTAAACTTCACCTTCTCTCAGCTGCTCTCCTGCTGCCTTCTCCAAGCACTCGGGGTGATGCCTGGCAGCACCATGGCACAGAGTGGCAGCACAGCCAGTGTGTTTCTGGCAAGGTTTGGGATTAGGAAGCAATGAGCTGCTTTTCTTCTCAAATATTGGAATATCAAAAGAGCAAGTGAAGGATACAGCTTAAAAAATGTAAGTCTGAAATGTAAAATATAATATGTTTCTGTTGTAAGCAGTCTTGGATTACTTTTACTGCCTTCAGTAAAAGGTTTGGGTTTGGGTCAGCTCAAGGGTTGGAATTTAGTACAAGGAAAACTAGAATGAAACACAAACCTCAGTCTTGCAGGTGCTGGTAAAGAGGGATGAAGAAAATAGTAGTGTGGAGAAAGTGTGTGTGATTGATTTTTTCTGCCTCTGACTGAGCTCAGAATGAATACTATAGTTGGGATCAGTTTTAAAGAAAAGAAAACCAATAGAGCTCGTTCTAATATCAAAACTTGGATTTTCAAATAACTTCTCTTGAGTTGCAAGCATCTCTTTCAGATGTTTAGGCTTTTTAGGACAAGGAGAGAAAAACATAAACTGAGGTTTATTTCCAAATCTTGCGAGTCTTATTATGATAAAGATGGAGCAATGTAGTTAAGAGGAAGAATTAGTTCACAACTAATTCTTTTTTTTCTCTAATAGTTTGTGATTTCTGTTTCACAGCATATGGCTAGGTGTACTGACAAAATGTCTTTCAGAAAATAATAAGTAAAAATACTACTCTAGAATCTTACATATTGTTCCAGAGTCTTGTGTTCACTTGAAAGAAATTATTTTTGTTTTGTAAGGAGGAAAACCTCCCTTTCAGGGTTGAAACTGAGGGGAAGAAAGTCTCTGAATAGTTTTATGCTTGTGCCCTACAAATCATAACAGAAAAGACACAGCTAGCAGGCTAAAAATAATTTCAACTCTTCAAGAACCTATCTTTTGGAGCAGAAGTAAGATTGGGAAGAGGAAGTCTAGAACTTCAGGGACTTTCTTCTGGGAACTAGCCAGCAGGACCAACATGAGGTAAGCAGCCTTCAGATCAAATAGTCTATGATTAATTTTATGGTTCACATGAGTTGCAGATTGTCTAGTCCTAGTCTGTTTTAATCTAGTCACCTGATGAGGCATCAGAAATTACTCATAACTTCTTTTCCCCTACTAACTTCATGCAACATCTTACCCTCTTAGTGGCTATAAGATTCAGGAACAAATCTAGTTTCATGGTTTTCATTGCCTAAACCCTACCCTGAAAAAGAGGCCTGAAGCCTATGACAGGAATCACACTCACCAGAGAATCACAGAATCAGAGAATCACAGAATGGTAATATTGGAAGGGATCACAGTGGGTCCTGTGGTCCAACCTCCCTACTCAAGCAGGGTCAATTTAGAGTGCATGGCACAGTATTCCATCCAATTCATGAATATTTCCAGTGAGAGAGGCTCCATACCCTCTCTGGGGAATCTGTTCCAGTGCCTGGTCACCTGCACAGTAAAGAAGTTGTTCCTCATGTTCAGGTGGAACTGCCTGTGCAACTGTTTTTGCCCATTGCCTCTTGTCCTCTTGCTTGGCAGCACTGAGCAGAGCCTGGCTCCAAAATCTTAACACCCTTCCTTCAGATACTTATATATATTGTGAAGATCCCCTCTCAGTCTTCTCTTCTTGAGGCCAAACAGGCCCAGCTCCCTCAGACTGTCCTCATAAGAGAGATGCTCCAGTCTCTTAATCATCTTTGTAGCCCCTCTCTGGGCCCTCTCCGGGCCCTCTCCAGGAGCTCCATGTCTCTCTTGTACTGAGGAGCCCATCACTGGACACAGGACTCCAGATGAGGCCTCCCCAGGGCTGAGTAGAGGGGTAGGATCAGCTCCCTCAACCTGCTGGCAATGCTCTTCCTAATGCACCTCAGGATACCATTTGCCTTGGCCATAAGGGCACTCTGCTGGCTCATGGACACCAGGACCTCAAGGAATTTTTCTGCAGAGCTGGTTTCCAGCAGGTTGGTCCCCAGCCTGGACTGGTGCATGGGATTGTACCTCCCCATATTCAGGACCCTGCATTTACCTTTGCTGAACTTCATCAGCTTTCTCTGCCCAACTTTCCAGCCTTTCCAGGTCTTGCTGAATGTCAGCACAGCACTCTGTGGTGTCAGCCACTTGCCCCAGTTTTGTGGCATCAGCAAATCTCCTGAGGACACCCTCTACCCCTTCACCCAAGTCACTGATGAACAAGTTAAACAAAACTGAACAAAATGGGCATCAGTACTGAAGAGGATACAGAGGATGGCAAACAATTTTTTTAAGCAAACCCAATCCATAAAATGGGTGTTTTTCTTTGGAGTTTTTCCCAGCTTAATATGCCTGATTAAATTAATAGCAAGCTGCCTGTGACCTAAGAACAAGCTGCACCTGCAGTGTCATCAGTGATCACCTAAGGCCAGCACTCAGGCAGACTGAGAAGTGTCCATTCTGCCAGCTGAAATAGCTTAATTTTAGTGTCACCGATCCACAAGTTCATTTTTGGCAAGACCTGCCTGGAGATGTGTTTCTCCCATCTTCCTCCCTCAGGAAAGAGAGGATTAAAGCACTCCAATCCCATAGGCTTTTCCTCCAAAAACACAACACTGCATGCACCTTTCAGTTCACAGCTTCCAAGGTGATAAGTATTTGGTGTGCTTTGTTTACACTTCCTTCCTTGGTTGATATTCTCCAAACTGGAAGAGACACAAAGAGTGATAATGAGAACCCGAACACAGAGAGCTTCCATTGCCACCTCAGTGCCAGAAGTCTGCATTCAAGCATATGAAACTTTAATCTCACCTGTATTAAGACTGGTATTTATCTTCAAGTTTTATTAGAAGGAAAAAAATTAATATTCTGGAGTTTGTGTTTTTCCTTTGTTTGATATTGAACCTGACAGATAGCAAAGCTTTCCGTTTATTTTGGGAAAGTAGAAGTTCTTTGTAAAGTAAGCCACAGGATTTCCCACTTTCTGAAGCTACCTGTAAACCTAAACTAAATTCTAACATTCAGAGCAACTTGTATTCAAACCTAAATCAGAAGGTGTCCTTTCTACTTGCCAGCCTAGGGAAACTGCCGTGTTAGTTTTTGCATTGAGAGTAGCATGGACTGAATATTTTAGGTTGTTATTACCTAGCAGGTCCTATTACAGGACTGAAGATTATCCATGTTCAAAGACCAAATACTAAAGAAGGTACCAGAAGAGTTGTTATCTGTTCTTGGCCTCTATACTAGCATTAAGACAACAGTAGCATTTGGAATAAAGAAAATTTCTGAGCAGGAGACACTATGAAAGAATCCTTTTTTAATTAGTTTGAAGTCCTCTAGACAAAGAGTGATGGAAACTCAGCAACAGCATGTAGTTTAGTAACCTGGCCACTTGTAAACAGTGTAGATTAGGTCCTAGGTTTTGAAGACAAACTCTTTTTCTGTAGATCTCCAGGCTGAAGAGGATTATTTCTATGTAGGTTCTATGTATATTCTATGTAGGTTCTAGAATAAGGATCATGCCAAAGTTGGATATTTCAGATTAGATTTTTCATGCCAGTACTTTCAGATCTGAAGACTATGGCAGCACTTGCCCAGGCCATCTCTACATCTTTTCTATGTTTCCAGCCTTAGAAGATTCTTGCTCCAGATCTTTTCCTTGCTTCATTGAAGAGGAAATGATTCGGTTGTAAAGCTAATTCATCAGTTCCTCATTTTCTATATCCAGATATACTCCTAATTATAACATTCCTGCCAACTAGTTTCTATTGCATTTCTAACCATAACAACATCATAAATTATCCTTACTCATTCAGACTTGCAGTCATGAGTCCATGGGCTAGTATGGAAATTTACAGCAGGTAAATAAGCCATTATTTTTCAGTTTCTGAAGCCATCTACATCAAGTCTAACCAATGACATCTCTTAATTGTACCACAGGCTTTCTTAATTCAGGATATGATATTGGTTTTCAGGTTACACTAAAAGTTAGGGTTAGGGTTCAGATTACTTTTGGGACAGCAAGAACGAAAGAGGTAGTTTTATTGTTGGGTGCTGCATGACCTGTAGGACTAGGAGCTAGATTAACAGAGACAAATGGCTTGTGATTAATTCTCTTGCTTTTAGGGGTCTCTGGACTATTAACCCTAATTTTAAGGTTAAGGTTCAGAAGATCTGGGTCATCAAAGCTAGATTTATTGCTGGATTCTGCAAAGCCCAGAGGGCTAAACTGATGGCTTGAACAAGAATGAGCAAATGATTTGTGGTTTGGGGCACTTAGGCATCAGTAGGCCATGGGAATAATGTAGCAAATGGTTCGCACAGATGCCAATTTTGGCCTCGGCAACGATTTGGACTGGTAGCAGGCAAATGATAAGTTAAAGTGGTTTTTACATTTAATTAACCTATCACCAAGAAAGGTTTCTGTGACATTATTAGATTAACAAACTTATCAGGCTTATTTCAGTCTGTTGGAAATACAACACTGTTAGATAAGAAATTTAAGACTGGATTAATTTATCAGTTCGCTAATTCTTATTCAGTGTAAATTTTCAGGAAGAAACAAATACATTCACATAACAAAACCGTATTAGAATGCAAAGCTTGGTGTCACTGACAGGCCAACCACTAACAGCAGGTCAGCAGAAATCATGCAACTACATCAGATTTTTTCTCTTAGGAACAAGAATAATTAATTTGTTCAATATTCTCCAGCATAGAAAGCCACATTTCAAGAAGGCACAAGACTGGGTGAAGCCAGAAATTACTTTCCATGTGCAGCTCAAATTCTAGGCATGATGAAGTTGCTAGCAGTAGTTTTATGAATGGCATTAACCATGACAGCCAAAAACCAGCACAAAATAAACCAGTGATGTACTGATCAAGAGAAACCCTTCAAAGGAAGGTGGAAGTGTGCTACATAGTAGAGTCCTGAAAAGACTCCACTACCCCAGTAAGGTGGGGAGTTACTCTCAAAATTGCTTTGGGCAAAAGTGCTCAGTGTCCTTAATTTCAGTGTTGGCTTGACGTGCTGAACTGGTCACCTGAATATTTGCCATCACTTTTGGCATTTATCATTACTCTCAATATTATTGTCACAATTGTCACATGTCCAAGTTTTCTGAGAAGAACTAAACCTGTCCCTCTGAGCTAGAGGGACTCAGAAGCACCAGGTGTGTAGTTCAGGACAGTCTTGTTGCAGTAGCCAAAGGTAACAAGAACAGACTATTAAGTTAATCACACAATAACAGTGACAACCAATTCCCAAGCAAGTACTTAGAATTCAAAGTATCTGAATGCAGACTAGAGTTAGTGAGACATCTTTTGATCTCTGAGAGGTACTGGTCAGACCTAAGAAAGAGAGATAAAAGCAATGCCTAGACCAGGAGATCAAAGGGAAAATCCACTGATTAGCATGCATGCCCCCTTGGTTTTCTGGCCTTTGCTTCCTCTAAGCTCTGCCTTAGACAATTAACATACAATGATACCATTCAGGGGTGGTCCCAAATGGACCTGGAAAAAGAGTAAGAATATCCTAAAATGCCTCAGTCTGTGGGGTAGAGAAGGCAGCAGCTTTGAGATGGGGTATCTCACTTGGGTGGCCTCAAGACAATTGCAAGAAAGAAGAGGAAAGCAGCCTACTCAAAATTTTCTCTCACTTTTCTGCCTTCCTTTGGCTTTTTTCCTTCCAAAGCCTTCTCCCCTTCTCTGACAGCCCCTCGAAATGAGGGCATTCAGTTTGAGCCAGTGGTGGCACAGGGACAAGAAGCTGACAGGACCAAAGCTGGGGTTAGGCTGAGGATCTCACCTGTGCATGCAGCTACCAGATGGGGAATAGCTACCATGGCTATGCCAAAGGAGTTAACATAGGGAGAAGGTGCAAGAGACAGTGAGGAAGAGACATCCTAGGGCTTTAGGAATAGAAAAACAGAGGAATAGGTAGGAATAGATGGTAGGAGCTTGCAATCAGAGGTTGGGAATGTGAGGGAGAGGTAACCTACACAGACTCTGCTAGCATTTGAAGTTGTAAGGCAGAAGATATTCACTTTTTAGAGCTATGTTTCCTATTCTAGAGAAGGGAGCACTCAAGATGGGGTGGTCTGCAAACAGCCAGAGAGGGTATGCTGACAATGACAATGACAATGACAATGACAATGACAATGACAATGACAAGGGAGTGGCAGAAATAAGTAAAGGAGGAACAGGGACCATGTTAAGCACCTTGAAGAAGTCTGCAAATCTGGCAGCTCAGAGCACTGCTTTGAGCACTGGGCAGAGACACATTAAAGGCTCAAAACCAGCCATCTGAATGAGCTCCTTGGAATTCAAGGATGCTATCAGTTCATCTTTCAGTACTGGCTGGATATGAAATCCCAGTACAAACCACTGTCCACTACTCCCAAACAATTAGTAACTCTGGTAAACATACAGAGCTGATACCAAGGCTGACAAAAGTTATGGACTGGCTTCCACCTAAGGAATGATTAAATACAGTAAGACTCTTCAGCCTAGGGCACAAAATGATGTCTGCAAAATCACAAGTGTCATATGCATAGTAAATGGGAAACAACCACACACTACTTCTGCTATACAAACCAGAGGGCATCAAATGAAAAGCAGGAAGCATTTTTCAAGCAAATAAAAAGGTAGCTTTTAACTTTCTTGACTCACAGTAAATCCAGCTAACCCCTAGCCATAGGATGTTGTGGGATACCACAAGTTAACTTGCATTTAAAAATTCATGAACGAATTCACAGAAGAAAAATCCATCAGAGCTATTAAAAACAAAGGCCCCATCTCTGGCTCAGGAATTGCCTGAGCCACAAATTCCTGGAACCTGAAGAGTATTTTGAGGAAGTCTCACTACATTTCCCTCTTCCCACAGCCTTCTTCAGACATCTGGCCTTGACCATCCTCGGAAATTAGATACTGAGTTAGAGATACCTTCAAGTTTAACCCAGCCCATTGTTGTGGGCAAATGCAAAGCAGAGGTAGAGAAAAACATGAATATTGCTATGGGATAGGAACAAAAAGTCCATGTGTTACCCTAAATGGAACCAAGCCCAGTATTTGGAAGTGCAGAGCTTTAGCCATCACTGGAAATAAGATACGCCAGTACACGCAAACAAGCACGCAAACACCACCAAACAATAAAGGGAGGTCAGATAGGATGGAAGCAGGTCCTTCACTAGCAGCAATAATTCAACCACATAGCAGGAGTTTAATTTCAAAACCAATATATTTGAACATCTGTGAGACTTATGACGCTGTAATGGGCTGGCAAGATGAGATTCCTTGTCTCTTCTGTGACTTATGTGCTTGCAGTGTCTGGCCTCAGAAAATCAGCAAGTACTGGCACAAAGAACATGGCAACAACAAAGGTATTTTAAAGGGAACATGTAGCAACTCCATGGAGGTTGGAGGGAGGAATCCTGGCTGCTGCTGGTCAGAGGGAGAGAAAGCAGTAGGAAAGTCAGTATACACTGGAGGGGTGCTACTTACAGCTGTGGTACAGCCTTTATGCTCTACCAGATTCTACCAGAGGCTTTTCAGTAGACTTCTGATACTCACAAAGCTCATCCCAGTTCCTAGACTAATGCATAAACATGTAGTTCATATCAGTGAATTCTTCTGCCCTTAATTTTCTTTACCTTAGAGAACTCTTCCTCAAAGTTCATAGTGTCTCTTCTTCTCACTGCCTTCAAACCCCTTTGCACATATTTATACAGATTAAAAGTTTCCTGCCTCAGACTTTTTTTCTACCAGACAAAACAGGCAAAGCTATTTTTGTTTCCTCCCATAAGACAGACAGAAGTTCTAGTTTAAGTTCATCATGCTTTACCATACAGGGTCAGAACTGTACATGGCATACACTTCTTGGATCTCATCCGTTACTTATGAAATAGTATTAATTCTTCTCTATCTTTACTGAAGTTATCTTTGACATAAGTTACATGAGATATTTGTATCTCTCAGTTTTTTTGACAGTGCTATCCATCTTGAAGTCAAGAGCAGATTTTATTAGCATACAATTAATTCTGAGCTAACATCATTAATGAAAATATTCAAATAGGTAAGGACCAAAACCATCGTTGCAAATGTCTATATGTGTTCCCTTGCCAGCAGGGAGTTTCAGCCATTCCTGTGTACCCTTTTACCCACCTTGAAGTCTCAATGTTAAACCCTGTCTGTTGCTTCTTAATCCATATATAACGTAGAAGAAATTTTCAGTGAAATATACACAGAAAAAATCCACCAAATATCAAACACAGATATAAGGTTATCCTGGCTTGACAAAATGGGATATACCCCAGTGGCAATTTAGTTCTTTTCCCCAAAATTTCTAATTGTCCTTATATTTAAAATATAGACTAAAATGCTGTATATTAGGGAAGTTAGCCTAGAAGGCTAGTAAATTCTCCAAATCAGATTTCTTTCCTTTCAGCAGCACTAAACTTGTACTTTCATTTTATTAGAAATATTACATATAACTTCATTTGTAATGTGTCATTTAGTCTTGTTAGTTACCTGGTACCAGCCTTTTTATAGATTTATTAAATTACTTTGCTCGTTACCTGCAATTTTACGTGCCAGCATTCAGAAGTGGAGATTATCCACTCTCCTCACTTGATTGTAGCAAGGATTTGGAATTTTGCTTCACGTCATTTCGGTTTTTCCAGGTCCTCATTCCTGCTTGCCAACCTGCCTATCATCACCCATATTTGAAAAGTGAGACAAAGTATTTCCTTACTTTTTTTTGTTATACTTTAAGAATCAAATCCCTGCCGTATCCTTAGTTTAGATAAAATTTCAATTTCAACTCCTTTCCTCTCTTGTTCTCTTCTTATTTCTATAGCCAAAGAACTTCTTGCTACTTGCTTTAATTTTCTTTTCAAGGTTCAACTTTGTCTGATTCCTGGCAGTTCTCACTTTCTCTGTATACTTTCTGACATCCAAGACATAGCTTCCTTTGCAGGTCAATCTTTTTTTCCATCCCTTGTAAGCTCCCTGCTTAGTCTTAATATCCCTGTTGAGATGGTTATTCATTCAGTTGGAGCTGGGGCCCTCTTGGTAAGTCTTTTCCACCCACCTTGTTGGGATCCAAATTACAGAAAGATTTTACTTTTGACTTGAGAAATTCCAAACTCCCCCCACATTCAAATCCCTGTGTTTTTCGTGCCAGTTGATTTCACTAACCAGTTCACTTAAAATTTATCATATGGAGTTTTCAGAGTATATAAGATTACATAGTCCTTTATGTGCTAAAAACACAAGTACCTCTAACTTCAGTTGCAGCTGTGAATGCTCAGCACTTCTGCAAACCAGACCCTGGAGTCTCCTGTCAGGACCCCAGAAATGAGAAAACACCATTAGTGACCACCTGTGGAAAAGTGTGATGCCTGGCAAAGCACAGGGACCGAATGGTAACGGGGAAGGGAGGGAATCCAACTGCATGAGCCAGTGTTCAATTAGAGTAGCCATATGACTCTGTCCTTTTNNNNATATGACTCTGTCCTTTTCTTCCTACAGCCACCTCGTTCCATCACTGTATATCTCACTGCTTTTTGTAACAAATGAAGAAATGATTTTAAAGACAATATCTTGTCCCAGTACTCATTCCTCATTCACTCTCAAAGCAGATAAATGGCCTGTGGAGAAAAAAATCCCCCCCCAAAACAAAAAAAAAACCCCCAAACCACTATGCCTGCAATAAGGATGGGATCAGAAAGCAAATTTATGCGATGGAGAAGGGAAATGTTATCATGACTGCAAAGTTCAGAGTGCTTTGGAAACTTTAAAATTTCCAGGTGCTTAAATGAAGCTTTACTAGTACTATCAATATGTAGTTTTCTGTGCTTATTTTATGTTTTTTGAAAGCAAAGTGAAAAAACAGAAGTTACATCATGAAACTACTTGTAAGTGCTGCACTGTCAACCATATGAATTTTCAACACAGGTCTAAGTAATTTAATTTAATGGACTAGCTTATAGCAATAGGTCATTGACCTTTTTATTGGCAACACTGAAGTGGGATGACACACACTCTACTAGAAGCTAAACAGACTTTTGCTGATGGCAGAGGAACTGTGAGAGGACCTAAATAGCACATGTACTGTTCCATGTTCCTCAGCTATTTGTCTGTGCCATGTGAGCACCACTCCTCCTGTCTCACTTTCTCTGACACAGCTTTGCCTTCATTAATCTCTTCCCTGCTGCTGCTTCGGGATCCCAATTTCATCTTTCTCATGAAAACTTTCCACTTGCTGCTCTCAGCACATCTCTCTCCTTGCCTAACAAATCTGAGTCCTCTGGGTGCTTGTGTACAGTCCCTTTTCTTCTTCCAGTCCCAGTCTTATTGTCCAGACAGCCTGAATTCCCATTTTACATT
>WEIV01019882.1:8890-73801 GCA_013390005.1 Calyptomena viridis
TGCGCCCTCCCCCTCGCGCCTTCGCAGCCTCCCTCCTTCCCTCCCTCGTCTCCTGTCACAGAATCACTGAATCACATAATCATTTAGATTGGAAAAGACCTCTGAGATCATCGCCTCCAACCATTCACTGAACACCACCCTGTCAGCTAGACCATGGCACTAAGTGCCTCGTCCAGCCTTTCCTTAAACACTTCCAGGGACAGTGACTCCACCACCTCCCTGGGCAGCCCATTCCAATGTCTAATCGCCCTTTCTGTGAAGAAATTACCTTCCTGATGTCCAACCTTAACCTCTCCTGGCACAACTTGAGGCTGTGTCCTCTTGTTCTGTCGTTTGTATGCCGACCCCCACCTGGCTACAAGCTGTAGACGGCGATCTCGCCCGAGCCTCCTCCAGGCTGAACAGCCCCAGCTCTCTCAGCCACTCCCCACAGATCGTGCACTGCAGACCTTTCACCAGCTTCGTTCTCCTTCTCCGGACACGCTCCAGCCCCTCAATGTCCTTCCTGAATTGAGGGACCCAGAACTGGACACAGAACTCGAGGTGTGGTGCTGCTCAGGCAAGACCCAAAGGGGTCCCGCAAGCCCCGGGCCGGGAAGGGGGTAGTGGGTGTTTGACTCGGTGTCCCCTTGTTGTGACACCCAAGGAACAGCATGAGGCTGTGTCATAGGAGGTTTATATCAGATATTGGGAAATGGTTTTTTACCCAGAGTGTGGTTGAGCGCTGGAACAGGCTCCCCAGGGAAGTGGGCTGAGCACGAAGCCTGTCTGAGTTCAAGAAGTGTTTGGACAAAGCTCTTGGGCACATGGTGGGATTCTTGGAGGTGTCCTGTGCAAGGCCAGGAGTTAGACTCTGATGATCCCTTCCAGCTCAGGATATTCTGTGATCGTGTTGTTCAGCCCTCCCCTGGCTGTGCCTTGATGGCTGGGGAAGCTACATTGAGAGGGCTGTGGTCTCTCCAGGCCGGATCCAGCTTCTCTGGCCGCTCCTGTGGGAGACTGGGCACCAGTCAGAACCACCTGGCCTTGAACGACTTGGGCAGCTGCTCGAAGATCAAACACAGAAAGACAGTTTTGTTTTAAAATGCATTATCTATCAAAAGAAATACACTGGGGAGTTTGTATTTGCATTTGAACCCTTGCTGTTCATTTTTAGAGTGTGGAGGGGTGAGTGTTTTTTTGCAAGACAAAGAGGTAAAACCATGTAATTCTTGTTAAGGTAAAAAATGAGATTCCTGGCAAACCACACAACTCCAGGAATAAGACATTAAGGGAGAAAAGGAATAATTAGTGATGTGATCTGGTCTGTAGCTATGTACATCACGTAAGCTGGGTCACTTAGAAATTTTGCTTTGAGGTTTTTTTTAGGACTAAGCCTCCCTTTGTCTCTCTCTGCAGCTGCTTTTTTCCCATCCTTCCATCTCTTTTATTTCTCCCTCAAAAAAAAAAAAAGATCCTAAATATAGCATGATAGGTAAGGGAACGTTTCTGTTCTTTGAATAATATATGAAGTGCCTGTACCCACTTAAAAATCATATTTCGCAAAATGATTCATATGATTTAATTTTGCATAATACTTTATTCTTCTAAGTGCTTTCTTACTGGCTTGGATTTCACATGATAATGGTTATTTATAGACAATGACACAGCTTAGGAGGAACCCATTTGGAAAGAATAGGTGGTTTGTATGGAGGATTTTCATCTGTTTGAATTAGTTGTAGAAGCAAGAAGTTTTGTAGATGTGGAGTGGTGGCCATTTCACCCTGAGCTGTGAGGTTAACAAATACACCTCATTCTTTTGCAGTACTGCAATCCCACATTGTCTCCTGGATAGCCACAAGGACATATGAACACATGAGAGAGGATGCTGAATCAACTGCTGCGACTTAAAAGCTTTCTTCAGCTGTTTTTCTTACAGTTTTTGAAATAAAAATCTCATAAGCATTCTCAGTATGAATTTATAATATATGTATGCAATAAATCAAGATATAATAAGCACATGGTAATTCAAAGTAAAATAACATAGCCATTTTTTTTCCCAGTAATTAAAACATGTAAGGTTTTCTTCTGCATTCTTTGACAGTTTACTCATACTCAGCCTGCTTACATTTAATCAACAGTGCATTTAAGTTACTGATATAATTCCACCAGCTTCACTGGACTCAGGATTTCCCTCTCCCATTAATTTTTCAGAATTAGAACTAATGATGAATTAGTTTTCTGTACTCAGGTAGGATGGATTTTTACTCTAGTCAATCTAAAATTCAATTCATAAACAATATGTTTCTTAGGGAAAAAAAGCATATTCTTACTTTCACTGAAGAGAAATAGTTTCTATTTCAATCCCATAAGGTCAAACTATAAGTAAAGATTATTGATAGTGCGTTTTATGGTTCCTATCAGCTTTGTGTGCTTTCCACCTGATGAGTTGAAACTAGTTCTTTAACGTCATTTTAGTTTTCAGTCTGAGCCAGTGTAGCCTTAAATAACATAATCAGTGTTGTCCCTCAGATTATCTTTGACCTCTAATTAGCATTACATAAACACTTAAGGAAACTGAAATGCATTATTATGAAGTAAGCAGAGAGTTTCCAGGCAGTGGCTGTTTCCATAAGTGTGCTGCTTTCAGGACACAAATTACTGGTTTTTACTAAATACAGGAGTTAATAATATTAGCCAGGTGTTGATTGCTCATATGAGTTTACAAGGAAAACTCTTAGAGAATAATAGAAGGGTTTGGGTTGGAAGGGACCTTAAAGATCATCTAGTTCCAACCCCCAATCTTCCCTCAGAATGATAGGCAAAGCCTTAAAATGACCGCGTAAGTCACATATTTTCAGTCTAAATACATTTGTTACAAAAAGAATGCGTGTTCTGTGACTTAAACCCTGCCAATTCTGTCTGCTATCTTCACTTGCTGCAAGTTGAGAGCTTGTAGAAAACGAAAGAGGTTTCTATTGATTTTTTGTCATAGAACTATAGCAACACCAAAGTGTTCATTCACAGCCTTTTGTTTAAATTAAGTTGTTTTCCTAGTGAACCATGAAGTTCTTTGAGTACCACAGTGCTGCATGTCTTAAATGCATCAGAGGACATCATGAGTTGCCACAGTTCAGCTATGTAAGCCCTGTGTATTGTGAATTCTTTATATGGCAGATACAGCCATTAATAAAGACTGATTAGAATATGCAAATTTAGGGAGCGTTAATAACGTTCCAATATTTCTTTTCATATTTGCAGTTAATGTCTTTTACACATCATTATCATTTTCATGGTGCTGTCTAGCAAGGCAGAAGTATTACTGATGGCCGGATTTATGACAGAGAACAGCACTCATGTGAAACCAGAGAGGTAGAAGATCACTAAATCAGAGTTAGTTTAGTTTCCTGGTTACTGTGAAAAGAGGATGAAATCACACAGGTACTCCAGCAAGACATTCTGCTGGGCTAATGGCACGGCACAGAATGCCTCTCTGGGGCACAGCCAACTAACACTGGCAGAACTGAACAGTCTGAACATAAGAGGATGCTTTTCTCGTGTTCTTGTACAAAATGGAAAATAAGGATCCCCAAAGGCATAACGTGCTCGTACTTTGAAAACACCCGGAGAACACAGAAAATACTTATTTGTACAGGTACACGATCAAGACAAGCACAGGGGGTTTTAGCTTTTCTTCGTACCTGAAGAAGTTACATTGTGTACAAGGCAGGTTTATTTCTGTAGACAAGTAAAAAGTCTCTTCGTTCATTATGTCCTCAATAACTGCATTTTTAGACATCGTTTTTGTCATGTGCTGTTTCTTTGGCACAAAATGAGATAAGTAATTTTTTTTTCTACCTGGAGATAATGTCTGAGTGACTACTGTAGGTTTCCATAGGAATTCCAGACCTCTGGTAGCTCATTTGAAATGTACTTCTGTCCCCATTTGATGCGTCCCTTCCCTCTGCCTTGCCCTAGGTCTGTGCCAGGCTTATTTGAATTTTTGTGGCAATACAGCGTTCTTGACTCTTACTGGGTTTGCCATCCCCTGTACCCCAGATATTTTATGTAGAACTTTGCACCATCCCCTCAGTGTGTTTGTCCTTGCTGAGTGGGATAATTTTCACTTGCCTTTACCTGAGTGCATTGTGATTTCATCAACCCATTTTTTTGGCTGGTCAAGACTGAGTACTAGCCCTGTCCTTCAATATACTTCCAGACTTTCCTGGCTCTCTGTTATCTGCAAATTTAATAAGCAAGTGCTTAAAACAGCTCAGCAGTGTAAAAATCCTAAGAATGAGTCTAAGACCTGGAAGAGATCAGAAGACTGGTGTTAAGTAGATCCTGTCAACCCTTGCTAACCCCACTGGGAACAGTTTCCAGTCATTTTTGCACCCATACTGCAGTAGTTTTATCTATTATATGGCCCAGGTTTACCTTTCCTAGCTATAGAGGCTTAAAATGGAGACTAGTTGCCTAAGGCTAATTCCATGGTCAATAATTAGGGGAAAGACAGAAGGTCATTCAAGTTGTTCTTTGAAGTTGCCTTTCTCTTCACTGAAAAGAAAGAACACAGCACAATCTTTCTCCTAATTTTGGTGCTTCAGTTTGAGTCTGTGAAGTCCATCAGATGAAGTGGGATATGTCATTTTGTTTGTGGTAGTGTCAGGGTGGACTGTGTAGAAGGACAGTGTCAGTGAAGACAAGCTCAGTCACGTGTACCATGTTCCCATTAGCTACAGGTTTTGTCACTGATGGAGAGGCAGATAAAGTCGGTTTGACTTGTCTGGGCAGACTGCTTGTTTGCTTTTGCTTCAATTTCTGGTATTTTGAATATGATATCGAAAACAGTTCAGAATATTTTCAGTATTTGTAATAACTTCAGTTTCACTAAAAGGACAGTGGCTAATGGGCGTGTACCAATTCTGCACCAAAACCAGCAAACTGGAGCAGAAAGATAGAGAGCGATCCCAGAAGATTTCAAGTTTTTCTTTGCTTCCAGCTCTGAGAATCATCCTCTATGCTTAATTTAAGACTGGAGTTTTACTGACAAGTTATAGACTTCAGGAACAAGGACTTACTATGGAAACAGGCTAACAAAAGTCAGTTCTGAACACAGCTACAGACTGTCAAAACTTTAATATATGTTCAAAGACAGCTTTTTCTAGCTCCACTGAAGATATTATTGGGAATAATTCTTTTTTAAGTACACTCCTAGAAAACTTTAGCTAGAGTGCACACAGCTTAAATGGTTTCAGCCATTGAAGTTCTGGTTTCTCAGTGGTTATGGTTACCTGGACAAAATCCTCATACTACAGTTAAAATGACTAAGGGCGTTGGTGTCAGCATAAGCCTGTGGAAAAAGCTTCTCTTTGTGTCATTTTTACATGCATAATAACAGCTGATGTGCAGAATATTTTTAATATCAGAGTGGGAGGATATGAGAACCCCAGGTGCAGTTTCAGAGGTGCAGCTTACAAGTTTAATGCTGTTATTAGAAGATGAAAATTCACAGCTTTTTGTGTTGGTAATGGAAGTGGGTTTGGACCCCTATGAACAGATGTAACAAATACATTGCACATTCACCAACTGAATAATTTCTTAAGGTTCCATTCAACGTTCAGTGCCTGGTAACCTCCATGGTAAGCTGTAGAGCATCAATGACCCATTCTATCTTTAAAAAAATGCAGTGATATTATTTTAATTGTTTTTTGTAGGTTTTTTTTTAATGTTTTATATGTTGCCCCTATACCTCATTAAAATTTCACATCCTTTCTAGATTTGTTTACATGAAGTTGTAATTTTTAGCAGTCTTTACAAGGATTTTCTAAAGCAATTTTAACTTGAATTTTTTTTACATTTCCCCATAATTAGGGACTAGAGTTAGGTCTGGATTTGGAAGTTGTGTTTAGGTTCAAAAGATTCCCAGTGTCCCATCTGATCCTTTACAAGCCTATTGATATATGGTAAAGGTATCTTGTAATACTAAAACTGAGACTATTGAGTACTGATAGAAGTGAAATAATGAGCTAAAGTTCCTGCTTACCAACTAGGCTGAAGCAACAGTGTCAAGTTAATCTCTCTGTGTTGTGTAAAGGCAAACAGTTTGTTGTTTAAAGCTCAAAAATGAGACCGTTCTGGGGATCCTGCCTTCTTCTAGGGCAGAAGGGACCTTCCACTGAATTAATTCTGCAGAGAGTCCTGTACTGAAATGACCCCCCGGAGAGGTAGCTAATGCAATTCTTATTTAAAAAAAAATCAAGCATGAGCTTTAGCTAGTCCTGGTTTTTATAACACTAGTGCTGGTAATAACACTAGAATTTTTCAGACAGAGAACATTTTAATTTATATCTGGTTATATTAAGGGTGAGCACACTCTTGTTGCAGAAGCACATTTGTATGAAAATGTAGAATAGTTGCCTCTTTATATATACTAAAATTAATGGAAAATGTCTAGCAACAAAAGGACACTTTAACAAATCTCCCTTTGGTATTTGAAGCAAAGTGAAAGGAATGGGAATTAGAATAACTTGCAGCATTTGCACCTCTGATAATTTGGATGACTACCTGCAGGAACCTAGCAATCCTTCTCTTGCACCTACATTCCTCTTACATTTTGGCTTTTTTTACTATTAAATTTTATTTTTATTAAAGTACTATTTTGTGGAATTATTCCCTCATGAAAAGAGTTAAGTTGAAATAAATATTAATTACTATTAGAATTAACAATTACATTCAGAGGATCACATCAGTAGTAAAAATGTATACTAGTTAGTATGCAAATTAAAATATTTATATTCCAAGTAGTTATTTTTCTGCCTTTTCAAAAGATACTCAAAACACTACTTCAGTTTCTCCATTAAATTTGAGCTTTCTTCAGAAATAAATCAGGGTTTTCATCTTTTTGTGCTTGCTTTTTTGCTGACTGTGGGACTACTCTTCTATCAAACCTACAGCAGTAGAAGGTAATCCCATTCAGATGAATAGAAGATTAAATATTTGCAGCTACTCTTGGTTTTCTACCATGTAGCATCCTGACATTCCTTTGTGAAGGAAGGAATGTGTCAGGGTTAGCAATAGCATGACTTCTTCCTGCAAGCCTGGAAAAACATCTGTCATTCTGCCAGTCTTTCCATTAACTACCTGAGCAAATGCAGCGAGAAGATTTCAATATTTTCAAGACACTAACTCTGCTTTATTTAGGTTTATTCTTTGCTAAATCTTTTGCTTTTAACAATTGCAAAAAGGTAACTGCAATCCTGTCAGTTTTACAACTCACTAAATTTCAATATGCTTAACACAATTAAAACTGGAAGGAATATTGCCAATATGTCAACAAAAATGCAGCAAAGTGATGGGAGGGTTAGTTTACAGAAGTTCCTGGCTTCCTTTGTCTTGACCGAATGAAAGAGAATTGTTCTTTTAAGACAAGTGCATACTAAAAGGATTAACTCTGATGAACTTTTATGTTCAGATAAAAGACAGTCTGAGTACTAGGAGAACATTTTTGATCAATTTCTTAAAAGCAGCTTTGCATTTAATTAGAGATGAGTCTCTTGTTTAAAAGCTGAGCAGGAGGAGTAGTGCACTGAAACACAGAGGCTGAGCCTCTTAATAGTGTGAAGTGCACTGGAAATGTGGTTTTAAAATACACATTTTGCTAATACACATTGTGCTAAGCTAGGTCCCGCTGTGAAGAGGGGCCATGTCCCTCCGTCTCACTCCTCCTGGGTGTTTGCTCCTACGAGTACTGATGCTCAGCTCTTGGGCAAGCCCTCAAAGAAATTTAGAGATTTAGAGAGTTAAACTGGCAAAAAGTGAATCTTTTACTCCTCCTAGCAAAAGAAATCCAAACCCAAACTGGGAACAGCCAAACAGCAGGTATGCGGCTGGCGATGGGAGTGCCCCTTTTGGAGTCAGCCCACAGTTAAACCACATCATCTCTATCATAAAAACTCACCTACATGGTGAACATTATGTCAGGAGTTACTCAGATACTATATGATTCCTTAAGTGGTTCATTTTAGAAAAATCTAGCTTTAAAATCTCACATAAATATATTCATCTTGATATATGTGTAACCTATTGGAATATATAGCAGATAAGAGTAATTTATAACCTATATATGGAATATATAACATGTGTGAAATATATATGTAATATGATACAAGAGAGGCATAGCAGAAATTGTGGTGAAAATATGGGTTAATTGGCATACAGTATTAGTGGTACAAAGCATATCCTTAATTTTATGCATGTTCTTACATGTTTTGCTGAGCTGGGATTATGGAAAGCACCCTCTAGTCATGTCAGAACATCAGTTAAGTCTACATAAATCAATACCATGTCAGCAGTTTTCTAGATTAAATTACATGGCTAGAAGTTGGAAGACTACTTTTATACAAGTATAGACCTAAGAAAATAAGCAACTTTTATAATCTTTAATCTCACCTTGGACTCTGACAGTTTGTTAATATAATCCTTTAGTAAGAAATTTTGTACTAAAATGTATAAAATCTTAATAAATATACTAGTCTGAAAATTGTTCAAAACCAGCTAGATGGCACATTTTATAGAATGCCTAAACCCAGGGAAAACCATGACGTCTGCTTGGTTCTGTGCAGGAGGTTTTACTTATACATTCAACTTGTGACTATACAAAATAAGTAGAAAGTCCATATTCCACAGTACCTGTAATGTGTCTAAAAAGACAGAGAAAGTGTAAAACCTCTAGAGAAAGATGCTGACACTTTACTACAGACCACAAAGAATTGAGAACAGGCCCAAAAAACTTAATTTGGTGAAAGATTCCTTCTAGTGCTGTGATCTTGAACTAGATGATCTGTGGGCAAATGACATGCCCTGTAGCCAAGATAATCAATTCCCAGATAATGGGAGAATTGACTTTAATTGGTAGAAGTCAGAATTAATACTAATACACTTCAAGTCAATACCATTTGCATTACAAGTGCCTGTTTTTTTGCAAGATGCGGGAAAAAACCGTACAGTGTGAAGCTGTGCTCCCAAAGAGCATATAAATTCAAAGCATAAGTTGCTTTACGATTCAATTTTCAGTTATATTTTTGTTTTCTTTTCAATTTATTGTATCTTTATGCATGAACATCCATTCATGGAAACAATTGGTGAAATAGATCTTTCTAAACACTGCTTGAAAAAAAATTGGACAAATGTTCATCATGCAAACTTATTCATAATTGCTACTTATCAAATGTAGGAACAAACATGGTTTTTTGTGCAATTTGTAACAATACATTAATTTAAATTGCGTGTGACTTTCAAATAATATGTAAATAGGAAAAAGGAAGAATTGGTGAAATCCACTATTGCTGAACACCAGCAGAGGAGATGTGAATGAACAGTGGCAGCATGTACTGACTTTACCAAGTATGCATAATATGGATTCTGTTCTGCTTGGATTTGACATGCATTCTGCAGGAAACCATTTCCCCTTTCTATGGCATAGACCCCATGCACACACTAGAAGTCTTTATAATACTGGTACATTCCAGCCAGAGGGTTTCTGTTGGTCAATTTCTCCTTTCTGTAAGGAGAAGAAGGCTTTTGCCCTGCTTCTCAGGAAAAGCTTAACATCTCTTGTGATTTTGGAGTAGAATAAACGGTGGAAGTCTGGAGAGTTAGCTGTTTTATTTGATATTCTAGTTTCCAGGTGTCAGAATTGTACAGAGCTTCATGCGTGAGCTGATGCAGGGCTAACCTTGGCTGGGGACTGGTGGTACAGCTCGGCAGCAGTAGTTCCCAAGGGCTGCACATGCCTTCTCAAGTAGCTTAGCTAGTCTGCTGCTAGGATACCACAGTTTGGGAATCCCTGGCTAATATTTGTAAAGTGTTTTGAAATAATATTTTGAAATAACATGTAAGAGTTTGAAGAGCTTTTTTTTTTAAGGAAAGCAAGAAAATAAAGTACCTCACTTCTACTGAAATGAATCATCCTCTCCTCCACTTTGGAAAAAAAAAAAACCCACTGTAAAATTTAATGTGAGTAAAACCCGTAAAGCTCCCCAGCTACATAAAGTAATTTATGGAAAATATATAAATAAGAGTTGCAAATGATTGGGCACTCATTTTCTTCCAATCTCAATTGGGAGTTCTGTCACTGATTTATGGGGGGCTGGGATCTCACCTTCAGAATCGAAAGGACATTAAAAATTATATTGTAGGTTTTATAGCAGCCATAAAATTCTTTATTGAATTCTGTGTGATTTCCATAAAGTCCATAGGACTAGTCGATACAATAAATATCTTGTAATCCATTCATCTGGACTAAGAAATACGAGTTGTGTTAATGCCTGTGTATATTTCCCTCTGAAGATTGTTTTCAAGTAAAGCATAATTCTTCATTTATTGATAGCAATTACCACTGAATTTTGTGGCCTGAATTTTCTATTGCAATCAATAGATAAATCATAAAGCTGAAACGCGCAAGATGTTATTTAGCAGGAAATAAGTGCCAGCACTCTACACCTTTATGGTTATATGGACCTTATTATGGACAAATCAGCTGACTCGGAAATAAGCAAGTACTAAGCAGTGGCCATATTTTTAAAACTGTTTTCTTGCTCGGAAGGACAGCCCACGCTCTGTTGTCACAGCTGCCTAATTGAAGTTTGATCACACAGCTGGATCACTGGTCACGCACCAGTGACTGCTCCGGCTTTGGCAGCTCATTGCTGTTACACTAACTTTTTGTTTCTCAATCTTAAGCAAATTAAAGCAGGCAGCTGCAAAATCATCAATAGGTTAAATTCATTAGCTGTTCGCTCTATGAAATAAACAGGAAAATGAAGCTTCTTGGCCTTAATTAGTTCTTATAAAAGTTGGCAGGGAAACAAAGACATTTGTACACTCCTTTATTTTTATAAGAGACTTGCCTGAAAGAAAAACCTCAGACATGTAATTTCCTTTTTTTTTCCCTCCCCTGCTTAATGCTCTCAGTCAGAGGCTAACCCAGCACCCTCCCTCTGAGGGCAGAAAGAAAGGTGGTTTGGCAAGGGGTTATGCTATATCTCTTTTGTGCGGACTGGGACATGTTCTGGGGAGCCTGCACAAGCTGTTTCCACAGTGATAGGCCACACTCTGTATTTACAGTCTCCCGTACGGGTAATTCATCTGCAGGAGAAGCCTTAGCTGAGTGCTGTGGTTCCACAATCATTACCGCTGGCTCTTGGCCATGCCACATCAGCCAGCAGTACAAATTTGATCTGGATCAGGTGTGGGCACATGATTACATTTTTGTCAAATTAGCAGAGTGCTTTGTGAGGATTTTATGCCGCCCGTCTCCTTTTATCCTGGTTGCAGAGGAGTACGCGGTGCTGGAACCACAGAGGGTTAGGGCTGTGTGGGCAACCCATGCCTGTTGCAGCAGTCATCCCACCGGGGCAAAAGTAGCCTGTCAAAGTTTTGTTGGAACAAATGGAATTGGCAGAGAGTGTTTCAACAGGAACAGCACCTTGTGTCACGCACCCATGGCACTGTAAATCTGGCAGCAGAGGCCTCAAACATATTTAATATGTTGTTAAACCTTGGCCTACCCTGTAGCCAAAGACTAGTCCAGAGAAGCCTTAATTCTCCTTATTCATGCTCTTTTCCACGATATTCACTTGTGCTTCACACTTGTATGGTGTTCTGGCCCCTATATGCTTTTTAAGGTGCAGTTCTGTGGTGAGCTAAAAACAATGTGAGGCTTTACTGCTGCTGAAAAGGTGTGATGTCACCACTTCCATTGCATCAGCTCTAGTAATGATGCCAGTGACAGAGTGAGTCAGACTAGCAAGTTGATTTAACTGAAAATTAAGAAAAAGTAATAATAAGAAAGAAACCCAGTGAAAGTTTGGACTGCTCCTTTGCTGGCAGCCCTCAGATTAGCTTGAGCCAACTCTGACCCCCTGGGTTCAGGCTTTGAGTTTCAGCTCTGAATAGTTTCCAGCTGAAAGACCTTGTCTTAAAAAGGGGGGGAGGAAACTCTAAGAAAAGTTGTGATAAATGGTTAACAATGAAGGTACTAATTTACTAAAATGTTAGTCTGTTGAATCATTGTGAAATATATCCAGTGGCTTTTTCTATACCTCATATGTGGATAATAGCATTTGTGTTAATGGTTTTGCTTATTTAATTTATTGGTGAAATATTTAGGCTAATGATATAACTTTTGGGGAATTTTTGCATTCTGATAGTAAATGACATTCAGGAAAGAAAAATATCTTAGACTTCTGTCTTCTCATCCATTATCTGTAATTCTTCTACTCCTGGGATTGCATATTGCTTTAATTCCTTGACTTGTAACTCAGCCACTGAACAGACATTCCTTTCTGGTTCTAGATAAGATAGCTATTCGTCAGCACTTTAGAAAGAATTTACTTTTCTCAGCCATCAATTAAGTGAGCATTTCTAAGACAGGGCAATAAATCCCATGTGAGGATTAATGAAGCTTTAAAAAGAAATGGCTACTGACTACTATCTCCCTGCTGCATCCCCTCCCTCCTGGGGACTACGTAGGTAAGGAGCCATCTTGTACGAATTTTGGGGAGAATAGTTAAGGTGTAGGTGCAGAATGGAATTTAGGACTATGTGGGGATTTCAGGAAAGAGCTTGCGAAGACTGCAGGAGATGACAGAGGGTGAATTAAGAAAACTATGTGAAGGAGGAACAAGTGGAGAGAACTGTTCAGTGCTGGAGAAAGGTCGTACGTGGTTGGGAGGACTAGAAGCAACAACCGATTTTCAAAGAGCAAGTACTGAGAAGACGTGGTACTGCTCTTTCCTAATCTGTTTCTGATAGAATAGCCTGAGAAATAGGTCAAAGCACGTATTTGTGCTGTTCAAGCTCATCTTCCTGATTCTTAGCTGTAGCTGATTAGGCTGTGCTAAAATGACTAACCTTGCTACCAGAACTGTTGAGTTTGTTCACTTACAACAAGAAGTGGTAGAACACTGCATTAAATCACTGCTTGCAAAACAAATTATCAAGGCACTGCCTAAGGAATTAGGGAACTCTCTTACTTTACTTTTACTTGAAGTCCTAGAAAACTCACTGCTGAGTTGTCAAACCTAAATAAACTAGGGACTTCCTAGCCTTTGCTTTTCAGAAAGTTATTTAACTTAAAGCTAGAGAGATTGTTGTGATTTACATCTTAGTTATGGCTGCCTCCATGACCCACTTTAAATTAAGGAGGATAGACAGAACTTTCTTATAAACCACAGATGAAAAGAAAATTCCTAGTGTTCCCCTTAGTATCTTGTTAGAAAAGTTAAGTATATTACTATGACTTAAAACATCATTTTGGGGGCCTCTAATTTAAATTCTAGAGGAGAAAAGTTAGTATCATGTCGCTTAGGTAGTCTGCCAAGCTTTTGAATTGAATTTACTGGAATGAACTAGGAAGTTATAGTTCTGAATTGCTTCTCTGTGTCAAACTGACCATGTAATGGCATGAGCAATTTGGATATGCAACTGACTGTTCATTTAAGGCTCATGCTTCTTGACTTTTCTACTTTTTTTCCAGTACTTCAGTTAAAGATATTAAAAACCCAAGATATATTTAAATTGAGATATTCTATGTGAATAGTAACAGAAGGTCACAATATGTTCAGAGAATTCAAATATATGAATGTTCTCTTATGAATACTTACTTCTTATATAGATAGAGTTGCAGATGGGTTACCAGATGGAATACCTTCCTTCCAATATAGTTATATATATTTAAAAACGGATGCGGTGCAATCATATTATTTAAATCAATTCTGTTATTGCTTTTGAAGCCATAATGACAGTAACTATTCTGTAAATATGGCAAGAGGAATGAAATTTCTTGCTGTAAAATTGTTGGACAGGACTGAGATCTAAGAAGTCTCTCTGAAGAAGGAACCTTAAACCAATTCTCTTTTCTTTAGGAGACTGTGTGGATATCTAACAGCATGCAGTGCAGTTCAGACAGGACACTAGATGTCCTGGAGCATGTGAAAGAGAACTGGCTAAAAAGAAATTACAAGAAGAACATTTTGGGACATAGTTAACACAGAAGTACTCTTCCCTTCTTTACAAAAAGTAGTCTCCATGCCTGAGCCAGAGGCCCACCACATTCTTTCCCATTTGCTCAGTCTTTCGCCCTTTGTTTAGCTTGCTCAGCTGGGTGTTATTAATGTTGACATCACCATAGCATAATACTAAAAAATAAAACAAAAGAAGGATCCTGCCCAGAGAGTGAAAAAACAGCACACATTACCCCTGTAAACACCCTTTCTCAATGCACATATCCTCTCATTTCATCAGCCTACCATACTTTACTTATATCTTCATGCTTTGCTTGTGTCTGGTCTTCTTTTCCAGACTCCTATTCATTCACTTGTGAAAAGTCATCAACTAGCAAGAATCCTTGTTCCAATCTCCTCAGCTGCCTTCTTTCTCTTGTTGCTTCTGGTCAGTCACCAAGATAAATTCCAACATCCTTGTGAATGGTTCTTTTTTTTGCAGAACAAGACACAGAAATTAGTGGTAATAATACTAGGAAAGTTTCAGAGAAAGTTAACAGGGTCATCTAAAGCCAGTTGCCCAGAAACATGTCCAAATGGCTTTTGATTATCTCCAAGGATGAAGCCTCCACAACCTCTCTGGGCAACCTGTACCAGTGGTTGATCACTCTTACAGTGAAATAGTGTTTCCTGATGTTCAGAGAGAACCTCTTGTGTTTCAGTTTGTGCCATTGCCTCTGGTTCTGGCACTGGGCACCACCGAAAAGACTCTGGCTCCACCTTCTCTGCACCCTCCTTTCAAGTATTTATATGCATTGATGAGTTCCCCTACCAAGTCTTCTCCTGGCTGGACGGTCCCAGCTCTCTCAGCCTTTTCTCAAGGGAGAAATGCTCCAGTCTCTTCATCATCCTTGTGGCCATTCTTTGGACTCTCTTCAGTATGTCCATATCTCTTTTCTACTGGAGGGGCCCTAATCTGGACCCAGCACTCCAAACATGACCTTACCAGTGCTGAGTAGAGGGAAAGGAGCATCTCCTTTAACCTGCTGACTTTAGAGGCACATCAGCAAGACAATTTATTTCAGTCCCTAAATTACTCTAAAACCTGAGATTTTCTTTCCCTGCCACAACTGGAAGAGTCAGAAGCTGAAGGTTCTCCATAAAGGTCAGGAGTGCTCTATCCAATCACTTGTATCTCCTACATGCTTTATTGTTGTCAATATTAACACTACCAGGTTCAACAAACTAAAAGAATAATTCAGTTTAAAATTTGTCTTTCCTTGCCTTGGAAGCTAAAAATTCACACCACTGTTGAGCAATGATGCCAGTCCCTTCATGCATGTATATCTTTCAGCTCCAGGCTTTTAGTGCTTGAAATCACAATGAGCCAGGAAAAGGAGGGAGCGGCAGGAGGAAGGACTGGATTGACTCAGAGTTCTTCAACCTCTGGTTTGTGTGTAACTGGAGGCTTCTGAAGCAACCCCGGACCTCCTGTTCTGTCTGGGCCATGTTTCAAATTTTTTACAGTCTGATATTCAACTTTGAATTTCCAGACATGTTCTGATTTGTCTGTTTTGAAATATGCGTGACGTATAAATGAAATGTAAAGTGTAAGTCAGACTTTTTGCTATAAGCTATAAGTCCTTTGGGACCAAGACTGTCTTTTAGTTTTACATTGCCTACCACAGTGGTATTTTGGTGCACTATTAAGTGTTACAATAAAAAAAAAAATTAATGAGAAGAGTGAACAGGTATTAAATTATCTGGCTCTTCTAAATTGCATAGCTGATGTGACAAAAGAGTTATGACAATTCAGCAAAGTTAGAGCCTTTTAAAGATTCTTTAGAATGTGCTTAGTATACAGAATCCCCAAAGGAAAAAACATGGATTTGTTTTGATTGTGATCGTTTCCTCCAAAGAAATAAGGAGTGCTTATGAGGAAAGCAAGGCAGGTTGCAGAGTGGTGTCAGCTCTGCACGCCAGAGGGAGCTGTATGCACACGGAACAGCAAAGTTACGGTGTGTCCCAGGAATCCAGAGCTGGGATCTTGTGTGTGGTAATGGGATGTCTGTAAGTACAGGACATTTGAGCCTGAAAGTGATTTTATTTTCTGCATTTTTTAAATTTTTTCCCTCTACCATTTTTCTTACCATTAAAAAGTGTAGATTTTGTTTTGGTTTGTTTTGCAAGAATGATAGAGTCATTTCAAAGATAGAAATCAAGCATGCTGATTGAATAACCTCGTTTATTGTGTTCATGCAATGTAGTGGAATTAGCTGTACCTACTCTGTTGTTATTGTCCTGGGAAAGATACTTTGACTATGCTATTTTGACTTCTCATAACTATGAAAAACATTCATATTTTAAGTTGAAATGTCCCTTGCCTTTTCCCCATACAAAGCTGAAATTTCAGGGAGTGTTTGAAAGGAAAGAATATACCTAAGAACAAGAGAAATATTAAAATCATATGCTTCACACTAAAAGTCATCCACTTAACAATTTTTTATCCAAAAAATTGCTTTGTTTTTCATAAATAGTGGGGAGTTTATTATCATAATTACACTTGCTTTGTTTAAAAATCCCCATTGATTTATGGTTCCAGTCTTGTGGTAGAATCCAAGAACACGCTCACTGACTCTAACTAAGGCAGATTTACTGGGGTTATGGGGCTCCATAAATCCATCTGCAGGACTTTAGTCTACATAAAAGTGAAATAGGTGTCTATGACAAGATTTAGGTAGCAGGGTGCTGCAGAGAGGCCCCTGTGGGAGGAGGTAAGGACTGCATACAGGCAGCTCCACAACAGACACACTGTAGGACACCGGTAAGCCCATCAGCCAAACTGATGCCACCTCTGGGAAAACACAGTAAAGAAAGAGCAAAACAAAGCATGGCAGTGAAGAGTGAGGGAAAATTGTAAGAAACATCTCTGCAAACACCAGAGAGATCAGAGAAGAATGAGAGGGAGGAAATGTCCCAGACACTGCAGCAGAGATTCCAAGATTCCCCTGCTGCCTGTGGAGGGGACCATGCTGGAAGCAAGTATTTCAATTCAGCCTGTGAAGAGGACCATAGTGGAGCAGATATTTTACTGCAGCCCATCCACCCCATGCCAGAGAAGGTGGATATCTCCTGAAGGAACTGTGGTCCATGGAGAGGAGTCCATGAAGGAGCAAGTTCTCCTGACAGGAAATGTGGCCTATGGAGGACTCTCACAGGAACAGTTCTTGAAAGACTGCAGTCTCTGGAAGAATTCATACTGGCACAGGAGAAAAGTGTGAGGAGAAAGGAGCAGCAGAAAGGAACTGTTAAGACCTCACCACAAACCACCATCCCCATCCTCCTGGCTCTACTCATGAGTGGTGGGGGATAGACAAGTTCTGAACAAAGGAGTGACTTTGAGCCCAGACACAGGGTGGCGAGGGGTAGATGTTGTTTTCATTTTTGTCTTTGTTTCTCACCATCCAAATCTATTTTAATTGATGATAAATTAAATTAATTTTCCCCAAGTTGAGTCTGTTTTGCCCATGACAGAATCACCCTATCTTTATCTTGATCTTTGAGCTTTTCAGCTTGTTCTCTCTTCACGTTCTGTTGAGAGGTCTGGCAACCAGCCAAGATCGACCCACTACAAAAAGATATAATTTGAAATTGGGTGATCTGGGAACTTTTTGAGCTCAAAGCATGAGCTATTTTGTTCCAAGGATGATACACCAAGAAAAATTGGAATTTTTAAGTCTCTGGCCTTTATAGTGTCCTCTATTCCAAATGGAAAGTGATGGTTTTCTAGATTTTCATAGTATAAGTTAGAAGAGAAACTTCTTTAGAATAAGAGAAGACATCTTTTGTTTTAATATAAAAATTTACAAGAACTCAAGAGGAGTCCTAAAGGGACTTGTTCAGTTAATCCTGTTCTGGAAGAGACTATGTAGTAAACCTAAGCCATGGCTGGTCTTAAAGAAGTGAAATTTAGAGCAAGACTGTTGTATATTTAAAAATATTTAATACATTTGCATGGAGAAAAAAAGACAAACTCAAACCCCCATCAAGAGTAAAGCACAGAAAAACAACTAACTAAACACAGGGTTGTCCCATATTTTTCAGTGTCATTAACTCTTGGATATATCAGCCTTTAAGCTCATGAATGTTTTATTTGTTCTTTCACAGATCTTCCTGAGAGATAACCAATTGGATACCGGACAAACAAACAAAAGAAGTAATCAGACTCCACTGACCTGTTTACCTTGATTGTGAAGAATGAAAAGCAGCAGCCACTTTCTGTGGAATTGGGCTTCTGGAGGCACTTGCTTCTTTTCTTTTGGATGATATTGGCATAAAAACATCAAGATATTGGACTGATAATGTTGTGAGTTTATACATGCTGAACTGTGTTGCATCACTTTTTGAAGCAGGTATGTTATGTGAGTAACTTTTCCTTATTTTTCAGCACAAATCCAAATGGACTATGTATTGTATGAAAAAAGGCATATTATTACAACCCCTGTATAAGGTACTTAATCTTGGATAGTATAAAATCTGTGCAGAAACAGTTGTAGTTAACTAGGATCCCATCCTCTTGGGAGATGTGGAATTGTTACCAGAATTTAGATTGTCTTTTAATAAGTTTTATTGTCATTCAAGGAACAAAACAACATTTTCTTACTTTGTTCTACTGGAACAAAAATATAGAGGTTGAAAACAGGATTCTAACATAATTTCAGCCATCAGGACTCTATCTAGTACTAAAATTGTGACTGTTACATCTTCCTTAATAAGGAGGGTGTAGCTTTTTCTGGAGAAGTATTGTCTTATTGCACTTTTAGTATTTTATAGGACTGCTTTAAATGAGTAAGAAATCATTTTGAGTAGCTAGACCTTAAAGGTGATAAATCACTAGAAAACTGAATAGTCTAGTAAGTTTAAATTTCCATAGGTGACTAGGTTATTAAAATTATTTTATGAGGAAGTACAAATTACACGGCTTTTTAGTTCTTCAGAATTAAATCCATGGTAACTTTAATTTTGGTTTATGCTTCAGGGTTGCCGTGTAGCTGATCAGCATTATATAACAGATTTTTAACTAATGCTGTGTGTCTGTGAGTTCACATGGCACCATTAATGCCCACCATTATCTTGTGCATTTAGAAGGTTGATGTGCTTTGCTTGATTCCAGTGTGATCAGGATAGATCCTAGGATTATGCTAATTATGCTGTAGGCATACCATCATTAACAAATAGCATGGTAACTACTGCAGGTGGTAAAGTAATACCTAGAAGTTCATATGCAATTTCATTCTTAATTGTTAACTTAAAAACATAAGTTCAGTCAATTTAGTTGATGGATCATTTACAACACTTAAAAGTAGAAAGGAATATTTTTTTTCAGCAGATCACAAGACCCTAAACTGTGTGTTGCTGGTCAAAAAAGAAAACATCAAAGTAAATATGTATAAATTTAGGTCTTTTTGTAAATCAAATACTGCATGCAGAATTACTTAGTGGATTGTATTTCTCTGTGCACTTACATGGTATTTGATTTTCTTTTTCATATTAAATATAGCTGAAGATCTTAAAAGTGTTACACAGCTGGTTCTGAAACAAAATGTGTCCTAGTAAATAATATATGAATAACGGCATGATAGAGTTTCTAGCTCAGCGATGAGAAGAGTGTAGTAGCAGAGAGGGTAGTCTTATCTAACAAAACAGGTTCTCAAAAATTTTTCTTATGGCTGGGGTTACAGCTCACTTTTAGGATTTTTCTGTGATCACTTTTCAACATTTAGAGAAGGGTGCAATATTGAAAGAAATAAAGAAGTTGTAGTGAGAGTTTTGTGGCAAGTCTACCACTAAAGAGCTGTAGCTTTTCCTTAGGAATCATAGGTATCTTGTGTTTTAAATTATGATTTATATAGAATCATTTGGCTTGGAAGGGTCCTTAAAGATCATGTGGTTCCAAATCCCCTGCTGTGGGCAGGGAAACCTTCCACTAAACCGAGTTGGTCAGCCTCATCGATCTGGCTTTGAACACTTCCAGGGAAGGGACAGCCACAGCTTCTCTGGGCAACCTGTTCCAGTGTCTCACCACCCTCACAGTCAAGGATTTCTTCCTAATATCTAATCTAAACTTAGCCTCTTTCAGTTACTGCCATTTCTCCTTGTCCTGTCTCTACCTGCCCTTCAGGTAGTCAAAAGTCCCTCTTCAGCTGCCTTGTAGGCCCTCTCCAGGTACTGGAAGGCTCCTAGAAGGAGTTTCTGCTGTATGAGTTTCTTTGTGTCAGTGCCTAGTATTGTGTCAGTGCTAGGTCTGGGTTAAAAACGTTTGGTTCTTCAAATACAAGAGGATGAACTGTAAACTGCAGGAACATAGTAGATTCCACTTCATAGAGAATCACTGGCTTGTCTGCTCCTCTTCTGTGATGAAAGAAGGAACAAACAATAGATCTGAAGTGGACTAAATCTGTCAACTGTGCGTAGCCTTTTCTTGAACTATACTGTAAAGGTCCCTCGTTAAATCTATCACAAGCTCATGAATTCAGCCCAAAGTCTTGTATCTCAAATAAGATAGGACCCTGATTGATGTCAGTATTTCCCGTGCAGAATGTTTTGATAAAGTTACCTTTATAATACCAAGGTCGATTCCTGGTATCTAGTCTCATTTACCAAGTCCAGATTCACTCCAGCTGTCCTCAGTTTCATGAGCTGGGATTGCAGTCATCCTGAGCCACTGTAGAATTGATAGAAAGAAAGTGCTTGGCTAGTTGTCCTCTGAGTTGACAATATAAGAAGTCTAGTTTTACTCAGGCTCAAATTTAATCACTCAACTTAAGCACCTCAAATTGATTAGGCTGAACCTAATCAAAATTCTCCACTCTGTCATATAAGGTAATACTCAGAGGTACAAAGCTCCTACCCCACCATAAGAAGCCAATAGCCTTAATAAATTGAATTATTCTCCTGAGACTTAGAAAAGAAAGACATAAACAAACACAAATAAAACTAGGTAGAATACAATGTTTGGGTATTAATGCTGTAGCAAATTTAGCCATTCATTTCAGCGACAGCAGCATCAAGCCTTTAATATGAACAGTAATACCTAGTACAAAAGCTTCTGTTCTTCGGTTTTTGCTTTTCCATGTTATCATTTTTTTCTAATTGTAAAATATCTTAAAGGACAGAGGATAATTTGAGGAGATTTTATTCTGGATTCACTTTCATGCATTTTTAACCTTTTACTGTGTGATTAAAATCTATTAAAATGAACAATAAGAAATACTATCCATATATACTTGTAGTCCCTGATATTTTAAATTATGTTTTATGTTGGCAGCTTTGGTAATGCACTGCTGACATGGCTGACCAAAGGCAACGTGCTTTGTCAACATCAGGCGAAGCGTTATATGAAATCCTGGCACTAGAGAAAGGAGCAACACATGATGAGATTAAGAAGTCCTACAGGTATGTAAAGTGTGCTTTGCAACAGGTCTAAAAGTGCTTAGGTGTCTGGCATGATTATGATGGTAACATTTTTTGAGTTACCTGCACTGTAGACATTCATCGTTACAATCTTTTCTTTTTTTTTTCACCTGTGAGCTTGAAAACAATCAGAGATGATGCAATGTGAATCTACCAATTTCAACCCAAAAGCAACCTGTGCCTCATCTGAAATGTTTTAATCTAACTGAATGAGAGGTCAGACTGCTAAGATAAACTAACACAGGTTATGTTTGTGAAGCACAGTCCTTGAATACTGCACCCAGTTCCTGTGTTATGACAGCTTTTTTCCTGAAGTATGTTGAAAGTAAAGCCAATGCAAAAAAATGCTATAATGACAATTTGAGAACCAGAGTCTGAGACATAAGGAGTTCAATCAGTTTGTCTTGTCAGGAAAAAAAAAAAGACTGACAGATTGTTTGATTATAGTGTGCAATATCCTTGAAGGGCAAAGAAAATTGCTAGGTGTAAGAGAGTTCTTCACGTTATGAAGGCAGACATAACCAAAACCATTGCTTGGAACCTGAAAGTGATTTAGGCTGAAAAAGATACATGGTTTTAACTGTGAGTGTAACCAACTACTGAAAAATACTGGGACAGGAAATGGTAGTTGCTCTATTGAAAAAAAAAGAGAGGACATTAAGACAAGTTTTACTCAAACACAAGTTATCAAAATGACGAAGAATATTTTATTGTTGAAATGTTACCAGACCTAGAAGTAAGACCAGAAGATTTTATGGGTCATTTCGCTCTTAAATCTGTTCAGCTGCCATTGAAAGGACTTGAATGTCATGAGCTAAATAGGTGGTCTTGACACTAAAATATGTCAGACATGTACTTTTAGGTTTAATAAATATTGTAAAACTTTTATTACAGCATCATTCTGGGTGTTGGTGGTTGTACTGTATTACTAGTCAAACTTTAATACAGCTTGCTTTTCCTATTAAATGTAAGAGTATACTTGAACTCAAAAAGAGGTTATGGAATAGGTCTACTTGTATCATTGATTAGCTTGAATTTTGCAGGGACTCTGCCCTCCACATTTTTGAATAAATGAATTTCTCTCACTTTCTGTTGCTAAAGGCATATATTCAATGGAGGCAAAAGTAGAAATGTCCAAGCTCTTCACACAATGGAGGGAAAAGAATGATGCAAGACATCATTCTGTTGTCTTGCATAATTATACCACTGGGGAAAAAGTTTGCTACAGTATCAAATTCACTCATGACTTGCACCTTCTGTGTCCCTGTAATATAACCTGGCTGCAGAAATTGTCTTCTGTAATAAACCTCAGGTTTTCCTGTTGCTTTTACATTTAATTTTCTGGAAAGGAGGCCTTCTTTAATCCCCAATGGAGGGAATTGTCTTGGAAGAACGTAGAATGGAATTAACTTTATTTAATGCTGAACATGAATACAGATGATTTATATAGTGATCTGTGGCAAAACTGGCAGTGGTGCTTTCTCCATCTCTGTTAGAGCACTTGTAAAGATATTTGTGGATAATCCGAGCTCTTGTTTTCGAGCATTTCTTCTTATTATCAAAGTCCAGTACCAGATAAAGGAATTAGACTCGCAGCTTCTCAGTTTTTCTTGCTGTTTATTAAGTTCTTATCAGAACTTCAGCATGTCACCCTAACCTGGGTTTAACACACTAGAGCATGTGCTGCAAAAAGGCGTGAAATGGCAACTGCTGCTAAGTTTTAAGGACTCTAATGACGAATTAACAGATACTACGTATCATGTTTACAATTCTGTACCAGTAATCCTAACTTGTTACTAACACATTATTTCTACCTCAAATCTATTCTACCAATGTCTAAGTGCCAGCTCTACTGCAGTACAAAGGGCAAGAAGAAGAAGAAAGTACTCAAGGCAACACCCAAAATCCTCCATCTTGTCTTCTTTTATATATCTATACTACAAAACCTAAAACTATAAGTTTCACTTCTATGATAAACTAAACTATGATCTAAGTTATATTTTTGTTGTTTTTGCTTCTTCCATTAATGCTGGAAGCTTTTCCCAGGGGCACAGATCAAAGACTGTATCCTCCTGGGTTCTCTGCGAGGGTCCCAGACCCTCCAGGGCAATTTGAGGTGTAGTCCCAATATCCTGGACTTCGACATCTATTAGTAATTAGAGGAGAAAAAAAGTCTGCTTCCAACTAAAATGGTAATGTCAGAGGGATTCACTTTTAATGGAGTAGCTGTAAATATTTGCAAGATAAAATGATGAGTCAGTCTCATAGATTTGCTCTAATTATCTCTTAATTTATGCTAATCCAAAAATCTGCTGCTGAACTGGCATTCTTTAGTACCAGGTATAAAACCAGCAATACCTGATTCTGAGTTTCCTGCCATTATTAATTAAGTCACTATTAATCAGACTACCACAGCCCAGGGCAAAATTTACTATTTAATAAACATGACAGGGGTACCTCTATGTGCTCTTATTTGGAGTTTGGCACAATCTAATTTACCAAATAGTAAAGCCAATAGGCTTCTAATCAGCAGAATTTCAAAGGAGATCTGTTTATCTTCAATACCCTACAAAAATAATCTTTAGAAGGTTTTTTTGCATAATAACTTAAACTGTACTTTGACTTCTGCTTTCCAGTCTGACAGTGATAATATGCAGAGAGATACTGGATTCCTTATTTTCTTCAGAAGTTTCAAAAGATCCTGTTTTATAGTCTATTTACAAAAAAAAATCATAGAATCATAGAGTGGTTTAGGCTGGAAGAGACCTTAAAGATCATCTAGCTTCAACCCTCTGCCCTGGGCAGGGAAATCTTCCACTAGACCAGGTTGCTCAGAGCCCCATCAAGCCTGACCTTCAACGCTTCCAGGGAAGGGACAGCCACAGCTTCTCTGGGCAACCTGTTCCAGTGTCTCACCACCCTCACAGTTAAGGATTTCTTCCTAATATCTAATCTAAAGTTAGCCTCTTTCAGTTATTGCCATTCCCCCTTGTCCTGTCACTACATACCCTTCCTGTAGTCAAAAGTCCTTCTTCAGCTCCCTTGTTGGCCCTCTCCAGGTACTGGAAGGCCCCAGTTAGGTCACCTTGAAGTCTTCTCTTTTCCAGGCTGAACAACCTCAGTTCTCTTAGCCTTTCCTCAAAGGAGAGGAGCTCCATCCCTCTAATTATCTTGGTGCCCCTCCTCTGGACTTGCTTCAACAGGTTGACACATCTGTGACAGAGAACATTGGTGATCAAGAATTTTATTAGAAAATGTGTCCAGTATTCTGAATGCCATTTAATTACTGCCAAACAAGGAGGGATAATGGTTTACCTAAGCCTATGCCTGTTCTTGATACAGCCTCTGTACACACTAAAGGCTCCCAACAGGAGCACAAAGGACCCTCTGTGTCCTGGTAAAGGGAATTAAAAACATTGGAGAATGCGGGCATCAATCCCACTGCTTCTCACATGCTAAGCGAGCTCTCTACCACTTGAGCTAATCCTCACCCCACAGCTTCTGCTGGAATTCCTCTCCCTTGCCAGGATGCCCTGCACCCAGAGCCTGGGCCTCCCATTGGCATCGCTCTCACAACATCACCTATCCACTCACTTTCGTCCTGGAGGTACGGACAACTCCAGTGGTTGGACCACCATCTTCTGCCCAGGGTTCACTGAAAAAAGCTTGAGCAGTTGTATTCCCAAACTCAGGCAAGAGCTCAAGGCTGGACCCATTGAAGAGGAGCCACCTGGGCAGGTGTAGTTTGTTGACACTGACTGGACACTGGGTACCCACTAAAGCTGTTCTCTCACTCTCCTCTGCAACTGGACAGAGGAGAGAAAATGTAATGAAGGATTCCTGAATGGAGATAAGGGCTGGGAGAGATCACTTACTGATTACTGTCATGGGGGAAATGGAGTCAAATTAATGGGGATATTAGTTAAATTTATTACTAACAGAATCAGAGCAGGAGAATAAGTAAAAATAAATCTTACAAACACTTTCCCCCAGCCTCTCCCTCCTTCCAAGTTCTACTTCCTTCACCCCCAGCAGCACAGGGAGACAGGGAATGGGGGTTACAGTCAGTTGTTGTTTCTGCCACTGCTCAGAGAGAGGAGTCCTAACCCTGCTCCCCATGGGGTCCCTCCCATAGGAGACAGTCTTTCAGGAACTACTCCAGTGGGAGTTCATCCCACAGGCAACAGTTCTTCAGACACTGCCACATGGGTCATATTTCTAGGGGGTGCAGTCCTTCAGGCACAGCCACTGTGGGTCCCCCACAGGGTCACAGTTCTACCAGGAAAACCTGCTTCAGTGTGGGCTCCTCTCCCCACAGTCAGCAGGTCCCTACCAGGACCTTCCCCCAACATGGCCCTCCCATGAGGTAACAGCCTCTTTCAGGCATCCACCTGCTCCAGAGTGGACTCCTCCATGGGCTGCAGATGGATCTGTGCACTCCCATGGTCCTCCATGGACTGCAGGGGCACAGTTGCTCCACCACAGTCTTCATCACAGGCTGCAGGAAAATCTCAGCTCCAGCACCTAGAGCACCTCCTCCCCTCCTTCTCCACTGACATTGGTGTCTGCATTGTTGTTCACATGTTCTCACTCTATTCTTCTCTGGCTGCAATTTCCATCTGCCCAATAATATTTTTTTCTTCTTAAATGTGTTATCACAGAGGCATTACTATCATTCCTGATGGGCTCAGCCTTGGCCAGCAGCAGGTCCATCCTGGCTGTGCTGGACATGGGGAAAGCTCCTGGCTCCCCATGTCCCTATGTCTTAGAGAAGCCAGCATTGTAGGTCCCACTACCAAAACCTGGCCACAGAGACCCAATACAGCAGGACCAAAAGCCAGCGATGCTGCAGGATTTGGGCCAGAGCCAAAAGGGCACTCCTTCGAGCCGGAATTGAACCAGCGACCTAAGGATGGCCATGCAAGGGAGCCTACAGTCCTCCGCTCTACCAGCTGAGCTATCGAAGGAAGCACAGGGCCATGTCCTCTTGCCTTACCCATGACACACTCATGACACACTCATCCAGCACTTCCCTAGCCAACACACAGAATCAGGCACAGCATCAAGCCTCCAGTACAACATCCTGCTTCAAACACCCTCAACAACACCAACATCACAATACCTTGCTCAACACTTTAGCCTATCAGTCATGCAAACCACTAACAGAAACACTCCATAAGCTCCTTGGATACCATCTTCTACAGCTGGACTCTCTTCACAGACAAACAGAGCTTATCCGTATCCTGTTGCATCTTCCCTTCATTCCCTTTCACTGTGCTGTCTTTTCCCCTCTGGTCGAGCATCAGACAAAACAAAACAACAGCCATTCCTCTGTTCTGTAACCTACACCTAAGCACTAGGTCGTGCACAAGCCCTCCAAAACTCTCGTTCTCCAAGCTGACTATGCCTGCTCTACTCAGCCCAACTAAAAGAGAATATCTCCATTTCTTGGGATTCTTGGTGGCCCTCCACTGAGGTTGCTCCATTTCATGGATGCCCTTCTCTGTACTGAGCTTAATATTTGAGAACTGTCAAGCAAAGAGGGAGAAAATCAATTCTTCTGTTAAACTGCCCATAGTGCTCTTCATACAGCCTTGGATGTCCATGTCTTCTGTAAATCCAGGATGCACCATAAACCTCTCCACAGCCTCCAGAGGATAAAGAGACTGCTGCCACGGGCCCTGTGTCCAAGCAAGTGGAATGAAAAGCATTGGAGAATGCGGGCATCGATCCCACTGCCTCTCACATGCTAAGCGAGCGCTCTACCACTTGAGCTAATTCCCCACCCTGCAGCTCTGTTGGAGGTCCTCTCCCCTCAGAGGCACCCACTCCTGTTTTGGAACACCCTGCACCCAAGGTCTGCACCTCATATTGACATTGCTCTCAGACCACCACCAGCTCATCCACTCACTTTCCCTTTGGAGGTACCCCTTATAAACTCAGTGCTCAGAACCAACATCCCCATCCAATGATTCCCCTCAAAACATCCTTGGCTGGTCATCTTCCTTAACCAAGGCAAGACCTCATGCCTCACAACCTTTGAAGTGGATCCACCTTGAAAGGGCCAAAAGGCAGTGGCGCAGCAGTGACCAGAGCCAAAAGGGCACTCCTTTCAGCCAGAGCTGAACCATTGATCTAATATTGTTGGGTAAGGGAGCCTTTAGTCCTCCACTCTACAAGGTGAGCTGTTGAAGGAAGCATGGGGCCAATACCAGTACCTCACAGACCACGCACCATCTAGCACTTTCCTAGCCACAGCACATTATCATTTTCTGTTCTAACATCCTGCTTCAAACAGCCTCAGCTCCTACATCACAACACCTTCCTCAATCCCTTTACCATGTCAAATCATCCAAACTGCAAACAAAAATGGTCCATAAGCTCTTTGGAGGTCATCTTCTACACTTGGACTCTCCACAAGGCCAAACAGACCCTATCCATATCCTGCTGCATCTTCCCTTCATTCACTTTCACTGAGCTGTCTTTTACCCTCTGGTCAAGTACCACATGAAAGGGCAGTCATTGCTTTACTCCTATGAGCTGGAAGGTCATCTGTAAGGCCTCTGATCCTCTCCTTCTCCAGGCTGAACATTCCCATTGTCCTTGACCTATCCATGCATTCCCTTGGAGTCCTGCATTCCTTGAGATTCTTGGTGGTCCTCCTCTGAGGTTGCTCCATTTCATTAATGTCTTTTAAATACAGAGGATCTCAAAAGTGGACATGTTACTTGTGATGACATTTTACATCTATCAAGCAAAGTGGGAGAAAATAAGGTCACCTGTTAAATTGCCCATGCTGCTCTTAATGCAGACCTGGATATTCTCCTACTGTTGGCATTGTGGGTATACTGCAAGCAATCAAGGCCCCAGGTGGAGGCAGGGCCCCTGGCAAAGGGCCCTGTATGTGGCCAAGGGGAACGAAAAGCATTGGAGAATGCGGGCATCGATCCCGCTGCCTCTCGCATGCTAAGCGAGCGCTCTACCACTTGAGCTAATTCCCCACCCCACAGCCTCTGCCAGAGGTCCTGTCCCTTCCCAGGCAACTGTGCGTGACCCAGGATGCCCCGCATCCAAAGCCTGGGCCTTCTATCAGCCTCACTCTCACACCATCACCAACATTCTTGCTGGAACAGCCCCAGTGGTCAGGACCACAATCCCCTAATCGGAGTTCTCCTCCAAAATGTCTTGTCTGGTTGTCTTCACAACTAAAGATGAGAGCTCATGGCTGGTCAGCTCTTGAAGAGCTGGGTGAAAAGGCAGCAGTGTTGCAGGATTTGGGCCAGAGCCAAAAGGGCACTCCTTCGAGCCGGAATTGAACCAGCGACCTAAGGATGGCCATGCAAGGGAGCCTACAGTCCTCCGCTCTACCAGCTGAGCTATCGAAGGAAGCACAGGGCCATGTCCTCTTGCCTTATCCATGACACACTCATCCAACACTTCCTTAGCCAAGACACAGCATCATGTCTCTATTAAAACATCCTACTTCACACATCCTCAGCTCCTCAACAACACAACACCTTACTCAACACTTTAGCCCATCAAATCATGCAAAACCCACAAACAGAAACACTCCATAAGCTCCTTGAACATCATCTTCTACAGCTGGACTCTCCTCACAACCAAACAGATCTTATCTGTATCCTGCCACAACTTCCCTTCATTCCCTTTCACTGTGCTGTCTTTTGCCCCCCTGTCAATAACCAGACAAGTATACAGCCATTCCTCTACTTTGTGACCTACTCATACATGCTGGCAGGTCATGAACAAGATCTCTGATTCTCTCTTTCTCAAAGCTGGATATTTTCACTCTTCTCAAAGAGGAATCTCTCCATTCCTTGAGGTTCTTGGTGGCCCTCCACTGACGTTCCTCCATTTTATAGGTGTCTTTTATTGTACTGGGGATGAAATTGGGAAATGGTCTCAAGTTGTGACAGAGGAGTTTTAGAATAGGTAAAAAAATTTCATAGAAAACATTGTAAAGCATTGATGGAGTGACTGTCCCTGGAAGTGTTCAAAAAACATGTCACTATGGCACCTGAAGACAGGATTTAATAGTGAATTAGGTGGTAGTGCTGGGTTGATGGTTGAACTTAATGATCTTAAAGGTTGTTTTCAACCTTAACTGTTTTATGATTCTGTGATTTGACATCTGTCAAGCAAAGAGGGAGAAAGTCAGTTCCACTGTTGAACTGCCTGTAGTGCTCTAGACACAGCCCTGGATATCCTTGTCCTCTATAAATCTACGACACACCTTAAATCTCCCCATAGCCCCTAAAGGACATGGGACCCCTGCCAAAGGGCCCTGTGTCCAGGCAAGTGGAATGAAAAGTTTTGGAGGATGCAGGCATCAATCCCGCTGCCTCTCACATGCTAAGTGAGTGCTCTACTACTTGAGCTAATTCCCTACCCACCAGCTCTGCTGGAGGTCGTTTGCCCTCCCAGGCTCCCACTCCTGATTCAGGATGCCCTGCATCCAAAGCCTCGGCCTCCCATTGGCATTGCTTTCAAACCATGGCCCACACACTCGCTTTCCTGCTGGAGGTGGCCATGGAAAACCCTAGTTATTAGGATCACTGCCTCCTACCCAGGTTTCAACCAAACCTGCCTTGGCTGTTTCTCAGGCAAGTATGGGCAGTTCTTTGAAAGAGAGCCATCAGGGTAGGGCCAAAACCACAGTGGTGCTGCAGGATTTGGGCCAGAGCCAAAAGGGCACTCCTTCGAGCCGGAATTGAACCAGCGACCTAAGGATGGCCATGCAAGGGAGCCTACAGTCCTCCGCTCTACCAGCTGAGCTATCGAAGGAAGCACAGGGCCATGTCCTCTTGCCTTACCCATGACACACTCATGACACACTCATCCAGCACTTCCCTAGCCAACACACAGAATCAGGCACAGCATCAAGCCTCCAGTACAACATCCTGCTTCAAACACCCTCAACAACACCAACATCACAATACCTTGCTCAACACTTTAGCCTATCAGTCATGCAAACCATAAGCTCTCAGGCATAATTTTCTACAGCTGGACTCTCTTCACAGACAGAGCTTATCCATATCCTGTTGCATCTTCCCTTCATTCCCTTTCACTATGCTGTCTTTTCCCCTCTGGTCAAGCATCAGACATAGGACAGCATTGCCTCTACTCTGGAATCTCCTTGAAGCATGAAGGGCAGGTGTAAGCCCTCAGATTCTCTTCTTCTACAGACTGAACTTTCTCACTGTCCTCAGCCCATCCACAAAGTGGAACTTCTCCTTTCCTTGAGATTCTTTGTGGCCCTCCACTAAGGTTTTTTCATTCATTAATATTTTTCCTGTAGGGGAGATCACCTGCTCCCAAGTGTCTTTGTGACCTTGGTCTGCAGTCACTGCACTTTCTCCATGTGTATCTTCTGCATGAGGCACAAGGTTGGGCAGTGTCATGCACCTTGCTGCTGAAGAGATTGAGAAAAACATGCTAGCGATATCAGTTGTGATGTACTGCTTGGCTGCCCTTGATACAAACTGCCTTCAGTGTGCAAATTGAAGCTCTGCATGGCAGCACTCAGCAGCAGCATGGCTTTATTCAAGCCGTGGTAGTCTACTGTGGATTTCCACTCTTAATCAGATTTTCACAGTGGCCCTATGAGACTGTTAAAGGGCAAATGAGTCCTGTGGATCACTCCTTGGCTCTCCAGTTGGCAAATCAGCTTATGCGTGGGAATCAGGGACTCTTGGTTGGTATGATATTGTCACCATTGTTGTAATGATTGGCACTTGTTCTTCAGCCTTCAGCAACCCCACAACAGAAGGATCCTCTGAGAGAGCAAGGTAACCAGATGCTTTATTTCCTTAATCTCCAAGGCAGCATATGGAAAACTTGCCAGTACCCTTTGGGGCACTTGAAATACCTTCTCCAAAGGTAGTCTATGCCAAGGATACATGGAGCCTCTGAGACAGTCACAGTGGGGTGCTTTTGCCCCACATTCCCGATCATGCTCACTTTAGCCTGCAACAGAGTCAGCTGTTGAGATCTGCCTATCACTCCAGAAATACAGATGGATATTTAGCTTGATGGCATTACAGTACGTTGTGCACCAGTGTCTTTTAGAACCTTATGCTCCTGTGGTTCTGATGTACCAGGCCATAAGATCCACACAGACCAGTAAACCCTGTTGTCCCTCTCTTCCACCTGGCTGGAGGCAGGAATCCCACTATCCTTGTAGTATTTGCTACTTACCCATAAGTAGAAATCAAAAATCCGTTCATCAAGATCATGAGTAAGATCAGCCCTTCTGCTCTACCTGGGAAACTGCCAACTGGAGACTGGAGCAGGGATTTTCTTGAAAAATCCCCTTTTGTGATTGTTTTTCATCACAACTAACATATCTCTGCTTCTCAGGTCAAGGTAGGTTTTCCATTCCACTTTCTTATGTCCTCTCAGTGGTCATGCAGGTAAAACACAGGGTAGCTCATGATGTGTACTTACTCTGTCTTCTCTCTTGAATAGAGGAATGCTTACTGCTAATAGCTGAGAGGTCCATACAGGTGAGGAGTAGGATCTATCCTCTTTGAGTTGCTGGGCCTGTTTCTCCATAGCTGAGACAAAGGAGGAAGAGAGACTTTCTTCCTATTGCTGGAGTTGGCTGGCCTTTTCATCTGCCATTTGTCTCTCTCCATCTTACCAAGTCATTATTGCCAATGAGTTGGCATACAAAGATGGTGTACTCCATACAAACTTCCACCACATGGGTCATGTGCACATGACTTCATCTGGATCTTTGGATAACTGCTTGTTATGCAGGTCGTATTGAAATCACCTCCAGCACAGCCAATTCCTTCAGGTACTGGATAACTTTGTCCAGGGTGGTCCACTTTCCCTGGGTGACATTAAATGTCTTCGTTGAAGGGATACCTTCCCTTCATGCCTGACAGGAGTTGCCTCCAGAGGCTGAGGAATTGCAACCGTTTTCCAATGACTTCATTAATTCCCTCTTTCTTAGAAAGGGATCCCAGCTATTTTGCTTCCTAACATTCTAATTCCAGGCTATTGGCCAGGTGGTGATGTGCTCGCCTGGATGACAGCTGAAATCTTTTTGCATATCTTGCAACTCACTCAGGGATAGGGATTAGGTGGTTACCACTTCATTTTTGAGTTCTTTCTCTTGCTCCTCACCAATCAGCAGCCTACTTTCTTCCTCCTCTTGTTCTTATAATAGCGCTGCCTTAGAGTAGGCTGTCTTGTCCACTTCTTCCTCTTGTTCACTCTTAGAAGAAGCTTCTTCATCCCTTACTAAAGGAGTCAACTTCTATTTCCAGTATTTCTTCTTGTATATAGGGCCAGCTGATATCTGTACAGGTTGGTTCTTTGGTTCACGTGCAGTGTCTGTCACGAGGACTAGGGTAGCCAAAGTGCTTAACATTTTGTTGTCAGATCCAAAGAACTTCTCTTCCCTTTGAGGGTCCTGAAAACTGTTGAATAGGGCTTGGTAGGCATGGACCAGGTCCCAGCACACTGCAGTCATTTGTTTCTCTCTGGAATTGCCATAGTGATAGTATTTTACTAGTTTTTCAGGATTCTCCACTTGTTCAGGAGTGAAATTCCAAAATGCACATATTATCCTCCACATCCTGCCACCCATAACTGTTCAGTCTCAGGGCAGATATCTGTGTTGCGTTCTTAAACAGTTATTTGAGTCTAAAAAAGGCCTGAAATACAATCAGGAGACATAGCAATAGGAACATGCTGGTTTAAACATCCTGACATTATTCAAAATTCTAAAGATCTATTGTAATTAGCCTGGAGGATAAGGAGAAGATGGAGGAAGGTGTCTGCCCAGTAGACTGACTCTCTGACAAGGAAAAGTAAAGGATGTAATTAGGAATAGTTCCCGATAGATGGCTCTAGAAGTATGGAAAAGACAATGATGCTTGATTACATATACCAGATTAGTCTCACAACCATCGATTTTATCATATCATAAGCCAGTGTTACAAAGTAAAACAATATGATAACCTTAACCCAGTTCCAAGATAAACAACTCAACAAGGAACAAATACATCAAATAAGATATTAATTACATAATGCAACTCTGAGAACTGAATCAATACCTCTGAGAGCAAATAAATCAACATTGGGACCAGCTACTATTAAACTAATACAATGAATGCTTACAACAAACTTGTTTCAATATACTCTAGTCAGATTTTTCATTATCTCAACCTTTTGAGCCCCATGTTGGGCACCAAAAAGGGCTGTCATGGTTTAGTTAAACAGCAAACAACCATTCACACACTCCACCCTGTAAGAAGGATAGGGGAGAGAACTGGGAGCAAAAAGTAAAATCTGTGGGTTGAGAAAAACAGTCCAATAGGACAGAAAAGGAAGGGGGAAATGTTAATAATAATAACAGAATTAGAATGTAGAAAGAAGTGATGTACAATACAATTGTTCAACACCTGTTGAACGATGCCCAGGCAGCCAGTTTCTGAGCAGTGGCCCCCAGTAAGCTTTCCCCCTAGTTTACATGTTGAGCATGTTGTGATATGGTGTGGAATATTCCTTTGGCCAGCTGGGGTCATCTGTCCCAGCTGTGTCTCCTCCTAGCTTCTTGTGCCCCCCAGTCTCCTCATTTCTGGGGTGGTGCGAGAAGCTGAAAAGTCCTTGGCTTAGGGTAGGTCTGTTTAGCAACGACTGCCACATAGTGAGTTTTCAACATTATTCACACCTCAAATCTAAAACACAAGCATTAGGAAGAAAATTAACTCTATCCCAGACAAAATATATGAACCTACATATAACAGATACACTATTCTAAATGCCATCTATCAGATGATAAGGGAAGTCAGAGAATACTTTCCCTTGATCCAGAGGCCTTGACATTCTTGGAGAAGCCTGGGATGCTGTCATCTGCTGCACAGGTATACTGCAAACTTCCCACAGCCTCTAAAGGACAGGGGACACTTGCCAAAGCACCCTGTATCCAGGCAAGGGGAACAAAAAGTATTGGAGAATGCGGGCATTGATCCCACTGCCTCTCACATGCTAAGCGAGTGCTCTACCACTTGAGCTAATTCCCCACCCCACAGCCTCTGCCAAAGGTCCTCTCTCCTGCCAGGATGCCCTGCACCCAGAGCCTGGGCCTCCCATTGGCATCGCTCTCACAACACCACCCACTTACCCTTCACTTTCCTGATGAAGTTGCCTCCTTACAAGATGGATGCTTAGATTCACCATCCCCTGCCCAGGTCTCACTCTGGGCAGTCTTTGTTGGTTGTTTTCTCCCCTAGAAGAAATGGTCCAAAATTTGGGCAGCCCTCTGAAGGGGAGGCACTTGGACAGGACCAAAACACAGCAGTGGATCAGTGTCTAGGCCAGAGCCAAAAGAGCACTCCTTCAAGCCCGAGTTGAACCAGTGATCTAAGGATGGCCATGCAAGGGAGCCTACAGTCCTCCACTCTACCAGCTGAGCTATTGAAAAAAGGACAAGGCCATGTCCACTTACCTCACCCATGACATACTCATCTAACTTTTCCCTAGCCAAGGCAGAGCATCCGGCACAGCATCAAGCCTCCAGTACAACATCCTGCTTCAAATGCTCTCAGCTCCAACATCGCAACACCTTGCTCAACACTTTAGCTCATTAGTCAAGCAAACAACTAACAGCAACATTCCGTAAGCTCCCTGGATGTCATATTCTACAGCTGTACACTCCTCACAGACAAACAGAGCTTACCCATATCCTGTTGCATCTTCGCTTCGTTCCCTTTCACTGTGCTGTCTTTTGCCTTCTGGTCAACCATCAGACAAATATAGAGCCCTTCCTCTATTCTCTGACCTCCTGCAAGCTAGAAGGCCATACAGAATTCCTCCAATCATCTCTTTCTTTAGCCTTAACATACCCACTTTTCTCAGCCCATTTACACAGATAAATAATCCATTCCTTGAGCCATTCCTTGTGGCCCTCCACTGAGGTTGCTCCATTTCATGGATCTTACCTGTACAGGATATTCTTGGTGGCCCTCCAGAGGCCCTCCATTTCATTGATGTCTTTCCTGCATAGGAGATCTCAAAACTGGACACAGTACTCGAGATGACATTTGACACCAATCAAGCAAAGTGGGAGAAAACTCTGTTAAATTGCCTGTGAAGCACTTAGTGCAGACCTGGATGGTCTTCTACTGTTTGTATTCTGGGTATACTGTGAGCATGCACAGCCCCTGTCAAAGGCCCTGTGTCCAAGCAAGGGGAAGAAAAACCATTGGAGAATGCGGGCATCGATCCCGCTGCCTCTCGCATGCTAAGCGAGCGCTCTACCACTTGAGCTAATTCCCCACCCCACAGCCTCTGCCAGAGGTCCTCTCCCCTCCCAGGCACTTATTCTGACTCAAGATGCCCTGCACCCAAAACCAGGCCTCTCAACGACCTCACTCTCACACCACCAAATCACCCACTTGCTTTATTGCTGGAGTGATTCCTGAAAGTCCCAGAGACTTTCTACCAACCCCTGTCCAGTGTTAACCCCAAAACTGCTTCAGTGCTGCAGTCCCAGGGTTGGTGCTAATCCTGTTTTTACCCTGGCTAGCTTGAACAGCACCAGCCGGAGGCCACCGCAGTAGACGAGTGGGGCGGCACCCAGTACAAAGCTCCCTTTTCCAAGGAGTCTAACCAGGTGTCGCCTCAGAGTAAGCAGGCTTGATTCAAACCTGTTTGACTCTGCTGGGACGTGCAGCTTACAGCGAGCAAAGGCAACAGGCGACTCTTTGTAGTTGAAGCAGTTCGGGTTTATTTGCTCTCTGTAGCCAGCGTGGCTAGAGAAGCTTCTAATCCCAAGGGAGTACAACCAGAAAGAGCCACAGGAACTTCCTGTGCACAAACTTATAAAGGGGGTTTGAATCTATGGGAGGGGAAAGGGAATAATCAATGGGAGAGAAGGGTAGGAGTGGTTTAGGGAAGGGGTTACACCCCTAGAAGCCAGAGACCAGCTACTCAAACCAATGGCCAACCATGTAACATGGAATATTCTGGGGAGTGGGGTGGATTGGGTTACGTATATGGGGTAAGGTGGGAGGGATAGGGATAAGGGACACATTCGAGGGGAGGATACAAACTGTAGGATAAACCAACTGTATATGGAACAGGGGGCAACAGAACAGTTCAATATGAACAGAATTATACATTATAAAAATGAACTCAGAACACGCACCGCTACACTTCAGTTGTTCATTTCCCCTATCAAATGAAATAGCTCAAGGCTGGGCTAACCCTGAAGAGGAGCAACCTGGGCAGGGCCACAAGGCAGCAGTACCCCAGTGTCTCGGCCAGAGCCAAAAGGGCACTCCTTTGAGCCAGAATTGAACCAGCAGCCTAAGGATAGCCATGCAAGCCTACAGTTCTCTGCTCTACCAGCTCTAACAGCTGGTTCTATCAAAGGAAGCACAGAACTCTAACAGCTTACACATTCATCATACACTAATCCCACCAGTCTGGTCTCACACCAGTCCCATGTATCTTCATGACTTTCCTTTGTAGGAAATAAGAAAGACTTGCCTTAAATCACATTGTCTCTCTAGCCTATAACCCTTCACCAGGACAGGCTCAGCCATGGTGTCACTCCCAGCATGCATCCAGAACAGACAGTAGCAAGGCAGGGACAGCTGCAAGCAAGGAAGTCACTGCAGAGATTAGAGTGACTATCACATCCAGAGCAGACAGGCAGGTCCAGACTGACAAGCCTGGACTTAGGTCAATGCAGCTCATTCATCTGCATATAAGGTCTGGATTCAAGGTCTCTGTGGCTTGATATTGGTATGGCTGTGGCCGTGACTGAGATAGAGACCTGGATTCCTACTGTTTAGCACAGAAGGAGAGTGAAGGCCCAGAGGTGAACATAAAGAGACCCTCTCTTTCAATGGATGGAGGTGGAGACCCTATGTGAGGTCAATCAGGGCCATTCAGGCCTATTCAGGCACTAGATGCCCGAATGAGACAATCACCGTGGAAGAGAGCAGGCACTCCACCAGTAGATATTGGTGGACCATCAGGGTCCCCTCCCTGCTCTGTTTCTATGACTGTGCTCTCAAAGCAATTAGCTTAAATCAGTCCTCAGGGCATCGTGGTGCATACTTTCTTTTCCAAGCAGGCCCAGGTGAGGGATCTCAGTGTCTTGCTCAAGACTTCAGCCACTCAGATCATGCCAACCTCCAAGCATGAAGACTGCACAGCATTCCAGGGCAATCTTCTCATACCTGGCTGATCTGAGGTGTCAGGTCCCAAGAGGGTGGTCCTGAACCTCTTGTTCTGGGATAGCCATAAAATGTCAGGTCCCTAGAGGGCAGTCCTGGACTGCTTACTTTGACACAATCAGTGTTCAGGATACAGTTGGACTAAATTAAGGCAAAAGGATGCTAAAAAATCAATTAGAAAGTTTCATTTATGGCAGCAGTGATTTAAACTTTAAGCCTTATGATAGGTTGAACAGCCCATGGCAGAATAATGTTTTAAACTTTTCTGAATTAAACTTTTCTGAACAGCGTGTGGCAGCAGCAATTTAAACCTTTAAGGAGAGGAAGAGAGGAAGAAGGAAAGATAGGAAGACAGAGATCAAGGAAAAGATCCAGATCACCACCCAGGCTTCCAGTGATGTCTCTGGTTTGGTTCCTTTGGATGGTGGGTTCACACCCTGCCCTCTCTCAATTGCACTATTGACTAGTCCTCATGCATGTGCATTTTGTTATTCTCAAACTTTTCAGAAGGGGGCTAGGGGTCTCATGGTTTTGATCTTCCTTCCCTCCATCAGAGAGACAAGTACAATGCTGCCTCAAATTTGGTTTTGGAAATAGTTACCCAAGATAAGGAAGCTCATCCCAGAAAATTGCCATCCTGCATCACAAGATGCTCTTTTCTAACTGCACCTCATCTAGTTGGCATGGAAACTCCTGTTCTGCCTAGTGTTTGAGATATTAACTCTTTCAGGTTTTCAGTCTCTCACATGAGAAAAAAAAAATGGAACCTGTTCTGCTTCAATTGTGGCCTGTTGTCTTTCATTCCTCTACCAATCACCACAGTAAAAGGCCTAAGTGTTAAGTCAATGACCTCCCAAGAGGCATTTGTGTAAGTTTTTTTTATCTCCCCCACAGCCCTTTCTTCTTCAGGATCTGCACAAGGCCATATTCAATATCCTCTCCTCCAGAGGCAGATGCTCACAAGTGTCCTTATTCTGAGGCTGCTTCACTTGATCAATGTCTGTCTTAAGCATGAAGGCCCAAAGATGGGCACAATAATCTGAATGCCATTGATCATACTTAAAGCAAAGTGGGAGAATCCGTTCCTTCCGTTCACAGCCCATAGTGCCATGGCCATAGTCTTGGATGCTGTCTTCCTCTTTGCAGCATGGGTGCACAGCAAGTTCTCCCTGCCTCCATGAGACATAGGCCCCTGCCAAAAGTCCCTATGTCTAGACAAGCAGAATGAAAAGCATTGGAGAATGTGGGCATTGATCCCACTGCCTCTCGCATGCTAAGCGAGCGCTCTACCACTTGAGCTAATTCCCCACCCTGCAGGTTCTGCCTGAGGTCCTCTTCCCTCTCAGGCATCCACCTCTGACTCAGACTGCCCTGTACCCAAGGCCTGGACTTGAGTCCTGTTAACCTCACTCTCATGCCACCACCCACCAACTCACTTTCCTGCTGAATGTAACCCAGGACAACTCCAAGGCTCAGAACCACCATCCCTGATCCAGGATTCACCCAAAAATACTGTGGTTGGTCATCTTCCCAAATTCAGGCAAGAGCTCAAGGCTGGGCAGCCATCAGGACAGGGTCAGAAAAACAGGAGTGGCACACTGTATGGGCCAGAGCCAAAAGGGCACTCCTCCAAGATGGAACTGAACCAGTGATCTAAGAATGGCCATGCAAGGGAGTCTATAGTCCCCTGCTCTACTCAACTGAGCTCAGCACATGGCCACGCCAACTACCTCACTCATCCCACACTCATCCAACACTTCCATATCCACAGTGCAACATCATTTCTCTACTCCAACAATGCAGAGGCTTCAAATAGCCTCAGCTCCTACATCACAACACCTTCCTCAATCCCTTTACCATGTCAAATCATCCAAACTGCAAACAAAAATGGTCCATAAGCTCTTTGGAGGTCATCTTCTACAGTTGGACTCTCCACAAGGCCAAACAGACCCTATCCATATCCTACTGCATCTTCCCTTCATTCACTTTCACTGAGCTGTCTTTTACCCTCTGGTCAAGTACCACATGAAAGGGCAGTCATTGCTTTACTCCTATGAGCTGGAAGGTCATCTGTAAGGCCTCTGATCCTCTCCTTCTCCAGGCTGAACATTCCCATTGTCCTTGACCCATCCATGCATTCCCTTGGATTCCTGCATTCCTTGAGATTCTTGGTGGTCCTCCTCTGAGGTTGCTCCATTTCATTAATGTCTTTTAAATACAGAGGATCTCAAAAGTGGACATGTTACTTGTGATGACATTTTACATCTATCAAGCAAAGTGGGAGAAAATAAGGTCACCTGTTAAATTGCCCATGCTGCTCTTAATGCAGACCTGGATATTCTCCTACTGTTGGCATTGTGGGTATACTGCAAGCAATCAAGGCCCCAGGTGGAGGCAGGGCCCCTGGCAAAGGGCCCTGTATGTGGCCAAGGGGAACGAAAAGCATTGGAGAATGCGGGCATCGATCCCGCTGCCTCTCGCATGCTAAGCGAGCGCTCTACCACTTGAGCTAATTCCCCACCCCACAGCCTCTGCCAGAGGTCCTGTCCCTTCCCAGGCAACTGTGCGTGACCCAGGATGCCCCGCATCCAAAGCCTGGGCCTTCTATCAGCCTCACTCTCACACCATCACCAACATTCTTGCTGGAACAGCCCCAGTGGTCAGGACCACAATCCCCTAATCGGAGTTCTCCTCCAAAATGTCTTGTCTGGTTGTCTTCACAACTAAAGGTGAGAGCTCATGGCTGGTCAGCTCTTGAAGAGCTGGGTGAAAAGGCAGCAGTGTTGCAGGATTTGGGCCAGAGCCAAAAGGGCACTCCTTCGAGCCGGAATTGAACCAGCGACCTAAGGATGGCCATGCAAGGGAGCCTACAGTCCTCCGCTCTACCAGCTGAGCTATCGAAGGAAGCACAGGGCCGTGTCCTCTTGCCTTACCCATGACACACTCATCCAACAATTCAGCTGTCATACCACTTCACACATAGCTACATGACACTGTCCAGCAGGGAAAAAAGAAAGATTTGCCTTAGACCCACTTTGCCCAGAACATCTCTGGTCCACAACACCAAACTCTACCATGGGGCTCACTCCTAATGGGAGGCCAGAGAAGGCAGCACTATGACAGCCAGGCAGGGATAACTGCAACAAGGAAGTTACTGGAGAGGTCAAAGTGATGTTCATGTTCAGTGAATGCCAGGCAGGTCCAGACTGTGAAGCCAGGGTTGAGGTCAAGCCAGAACATCCTTCTGCACATCCGCATATGCATCAAGGATCTTTCTGGCTGGACATATGCAAGGTTATGGCCATGACTTAGCTAGAGACTAAGACTCCTCTGGTGTAGCATGGAAAGAGAGTTGAATGTAAGTAGAACTCTTGGATCTGTGCATGGAGGTGAAGGTCCTATATGGGGTCTGTTCGGGGCCATTCAGATGTCTTAGGGCACACCGCACCCGGATAGATGTGAGGGTAGCCATGGAAGGGAACTGACAGCCCTCCTCTCCACCAGCAGAGCTATTGATGGAACAGCAGTGCCCCATACAAGCTCTTCTTCTATGATAGAGCATGCAAAGCAGTAAGCTTGGATGAGGCCTCACTATTCAAATTTCTTCCACCAGCTTGAGCTCAGGGTTATCTGCAACTGACTCAAGGCTTCAGTCAGTTTAGATCAACCTCCAAGCATTGAGACTGCACAACATTCCAGGCCACCCTTCTTTTCCTGCCTTTCTGACCCAAGGAGGGGAAAAATGAAACCTGTCCTGCTTCAGTTGTGGCCCATTGTGTCTCCTTCCTCTTCCCATCACCACAGTAGAAGGCCTGTTGAATCAATAATCTCCCGACAGGCATTTGAAAGCTTCTGCTTAACTCACCCAAAGCCTGCAGTTTGTCAATGTCTTATAGTCAATGTAGTATAATAGAATGGTTTGGGTTGGAAAGGACCTTTACAGGTCATGTCCAACTTTCCTGCTGTAGGCAAGAACCTCTTTCACTAGGTCAGATTGCTTAAAGGTCTGTCCAGCCAGACCTGAGTTTTGGCAGGGATGGGGTGTCTACAAGGTCTCTGAGAAAACTGTTCCAGTGTCTTGCTACCTTCATCATAAATGACTTTTTTTTAATGTAATCTAAATCTACACTCTTTTGTTCGAAACCATGTCTCCTTGTCCCCTCACTACAAGGCTAAAAAGTCTGCTTGTCTTTCTTATAAACTCCCTTCATCAATTGAAATGCTGCTATTAGGTCTCACTGAAGCGTTCTCTTCTCCAGGCTGAACAACCCCAAGTTTCTCAGCCTTCTTCACAGGACAGTGTGCCATCTCCCCAGTCAGTCTTGTGGCCCTATTCTGTACCAGCTCTAATAGGTCCATGTCTTTCTTGTGCTGGTGAACCCATGGCTGGATACAGCACTCCAGGTGTGGTCTCACAAGAGTGGAATAGAGGGGCAGAATTGCCTCCTTCAGCCTGCTGGTCACGCTTCTTTTGATGCAGCCCAGGATATGGTTGACTTTCTGGGCTACAAGGGTACATTGCCAGCTCATGTCAATTTTCCAGTTTTCATTCACCAGCACCCACAAGTCCTTCTCCACAGGGCTGCTCTCAAACCATTTCTCCCAAGTGTGTACTGATACTGGTGATTGCCCTGATTTAGGTGCAATCCTTTCACTTGGCCTTGTTTAACTTGATGAAGTTCACATGGACACAATCATCAAGTCTTTTAAGGTCCCTCCGGGTAGAACCACTTCCCTCAAGCATATGAATCACTCCCCTTGTCATCTGCAAACTTGCTGAGGGTGCACTCAATCCTGCCGGCTATCTCATTGATAAAGATACTAAATAGTATTGGTCCCAATACAGACCCTTGAGGACCACTTAATACTGGTTTCCACCTGGACATTAAAACATTGACTACAGTTCTTTGGATGTGGCTGTCCAGCCCATTCCTTATTCATTGAATGGTCCATTCATCAAAATCCTCTGTCTCCAATTTAGCGACAAGGGTGTTGTGTGGGATAATGTCAAAGGCCTTAGGGAAGGTAGGTGACATCCATGGCTCATCCCTTGTACACTGATACAATCAGTCCGCTGTAGGAGGCCACTGAATTAGTCAGTTATGATTTGCCCTTGGTGAATGCTGGCTGTCCCTAACACCTCCCTGTCTCCACATGTCTTAACATATTTTCCAGGAGGATTTGTTTCGTGACCTTAGCAGGATGAATCTCACTGCTTGGTGGTTCCCAGAGTCATCCTTTTTACCATATTTAAAAATTAATTTGATATTTTGCTTTTCTCAATCATTGAGGATTTACACTTAGGATGCATAAAGCTGAGCATGGATTATGATCAAATTCCAAGTAAAACAGAAAATTCAAGTACCCCAATCCACAGCCCTTTCTGGTCCTGATACAACCCTGGAAACTGTTGTTCTGTATGCAGCCCAGGTGCAAATAGCTCCCAACAGTACCAGAGGGCAGAGCCCTGCTGCTGAAGGGCCCTGTATGCGGCCAAGGGGAATGAAAAGCATTGGAGAATGCGGGCATCGATCCCGCTGCCTCTCGCATGCTAAGCGAGCGCTCTACCACTTGAGCTAATTCCCCACCCCACAGCCTCTGCCAAAGGTCCTCTCCCCTCCCAGGCAACTGTGCATGACCCAGGATGCCCCGCATCCAAAGCCTGGGCCTTCTATCAGCCTCACTCTCTCACCATCACCCTCATTCCTGCTGGATGTGACCCCCAACAGCCCCAGTGGTCAGGACCACAATCCCCTAATCAGAGTTCTCCTCCAAAATGCCTTGTCTGGTTGTCTTCAGGACAGGGCGAAAAGGCAGCAGTGTTGCAGGATTTGGGCCAGAGCCAAAAGGGCACTCCTTCGAGCCGGAATTGAACCAGCGACCTAAGGATGGCCATGCAAGGGAGCCTACAGTCCTCCGCTCTACCAGCTGAGCTATCGAAGGAAGCACAGGGCCATGTCCTCTTGCCTTACCCATGACACACTCATCCAACTTTTCCCAGCCAACTAGTAACTGTAACTAATGACTATAACGGGTTGACCTCGGCTGGACGCCAAGTGCCCAGACAGTCTCTCGCCCCTTCCCTTTTACCAATAAGGTGACAAAGACTCGTGGGTTTTACGACAAGGCAGTTTTACTACAAGCAAAAGGTTTGCGCGCGGAAAAAAGTAAAGCAAGGAAAATCTAATCTCTACTTCCCATTCCTTGAGGTCAGGTCGCGTCCTGAGAAGCAGGGCCCTACACCTTGGTTGTCTTCTCAGTGGGCAGCCATTGGAAACAACCAAATGCCCCCCCCTCCTGTTCCTTTCCTTGGCTTTATAGCTGAGCTAATGTTATATGGTCAGGAATATCCCTTTGGTCAGGCTGGGTCACTGGGCCTGCTCGTGTTCCTTCTACCTCACAGTAGTCAAAACAGTGAAGTGTTATCTCATAGCACTGCTAAGGCTGCTGCAGGCTCGGATAGACCCAGTACACCAAGGCACAGAATCAGGCACAGCATCACGCCTCCAGTACAACATCCTGCTTCAAACACCCTCAACACTAACATCACAATATCTTGCTCAACACTTTAGCCTATCAGTCATGCAAACCACTAACAGAAACACTCCATAAGCTCCTTGGATACCATCTTCTACAGCTGGACTCTCTTCACAGACAAACAGAGCTTATCCATATCCTGTTGCATCTTCCCTTCATTCCCTTTCACTGTGCTGTCTTTTCCCCTCTGGTCAAGCATCAGACAAAACAAAATAACAGCCATTCCTCTGTTCTGTAACCTACACCTAAGCACTAGGTCATGCACAAGCCCTTCAAAACTCTCGTTCTCCAAGCTGACTATGCCTGCTCTACTCAGCCCAACTAAAAGAGAATATCTCCATTCCTTGGGATTCTTGGTGGCCCTCCACTGAGGTTGCTCCATTTCATGGATGCCCTTCTCTGTACTGAGCTTAATATTTGAGAACTGTCAAGCAAAGAGAGAGAAAATCAATTCTTCTGTTAAACTGCCCATAGTGCTCTTCATACAGCCTTGGATGTCCATGTCTTCTGTAAATCCAGGATGCACCATAAACCTCTCCACAGCCTCCAGAGGATAAAGAGACTGCTGCCACGGGCCCTGTGTCCAAGCAAGTGGAATGAAAAGCATTGGAGAATGCGGGCATCGATCCCACTGCCTCTCACATGCTAAGCGAGCGCTCTACCACTTGAGCTAATTCCCCACCCTGCAGCTCTGTTGGAGGTCCTCTCCCCTCAGAGGCACCCACTCCTGTTTTGGAACACCCTGCACCCAAGGTCTGCACCTCATATTGACATTGCTCTCAGACCACCACCAGCTCATCCACTCACTTTCCCTTTGGAAGTACCCCTTATAAACTCAGTGCTCAGAACCAACATCCCCATCCAATGATTCCCCTCAAAATGTCTTTGGCTGGTCATCTCCCTAAACTCAGGCAAGAACTCATGGCTGGACAGCCCTTTGAAGGGCGTCCACCTGGGTGGTGCCAAAAGGCACTGCAGTGTCTGGGGCAGAGCAAAAAGGGCACTCCTTTCAGTCAGAGTTGAACCAGCAACCCAAGGATGGCCATGTCAAGGGAGACTGCAGTCCTCCATCCTGCCAGTTGAAGGAAGCATGGAACCTGTTGCTGACATCTTCTTATAGGTCATAACATTGCCATATTTTACCCTATACAACATAATTTCATATTTTCAAAATATTGCTACCTCCATCCAGATGTAACCTCACCAGACCCACCTCTTTATCAGAGTTTGGCCTGATCTCACCTCTCAGCCTAAGTCTCCCACTGACAGAGATCCTAAGCTTATTTCGCTGACTTCATTTCCATGAGTGCCCCCTCCATCTTGTCCTATAACTGCTTCTCTGTTTGTTGTCACTTTTATCTCCCAAATACATCACATTGCTGGCTGCTGTGGAAGGCTGCAGTGGACAGTGATCCTAAGGAGGTGAAGGAGAAGACCATTCACCATGAGAAAAATATGAATGGACATAAATCCATGATTTTGACATAGGAAGTAACTAACCAACTCCTGTGTTCATTTCATTCTCTATTTTTTTCTATTCTTCTGTTTTCTCATAAGAAACCCCAATTCTCACATAACTAGGAATGTCACTTTTCCAGGGACCCACAAGGAAGCTTCTATATTGCTGATACTGTTATGTCGCAGTTGTCCTTTTATTTTTCTTCAGTTATACCTAACAGAATCATTTTTCTCACTCAAATGAATTGTACTACCAGCATCTAGATCTCTTTCCTATTATTAAATCATCTCCGGTTAGTCATCTTGGTGTGCAGAGAGTTGTTTTGGTGATGTAGTATTTGCAGTGAGGACAGTTTTCCCAAAATCAAAATAAGAACATAGGACATCTTTTGTTGACTGTTGAAAGTAATCCTGTTAGTAGTCTAAAACAATACCTTTTAGTAGTCTAAAACAATACTAAGCAAAATGAGCATGCAACTTATGTTTTTCGTATTTTCAAAATTACATTCTGTTTAAATTCTTATTTTTAATGAGATTGCTTGGGATATGGGGAGGACAGAAGATGTCTTTGGATCTGTGGGAAAAAAGAAAAAAAGGTTGCTAATTGATTGTCCAATGCCTGCAACTACATATGAATTTTGAAAATAATACCTCTTCATTTATTTTCTTTTTTTTTTAAATTTTATTTTATTCTGATTGCTGGGGTTGTTTTTAGATAAGAAAAGGGATAAATTTATAATCTACTTAAATACTTGAATGGCACATAATGTCATTAGTCATGCAAGATTTAGCTTGTTTTTCCAGTTCTCGTATTTAATTTTTTATTATGTTTAGGGCACATGTTAAACATGACCAAAAATTTATGTTTTACGTACAATATGAACAGTATATTAAATATGATTGAATGTGATTCCCTTCATGCTATTAGAGACATGTTAGAGTTATTTATGATCCATGATTCTTTATGATCTTGAGGTCAGAGATTGTTGGCAGAGGCTGTTTCCAGGCTCATATCAGTCTTGATATTGGCAGAATGTCTTCCAGGTAGAAACTGTCATCAGGAGCAGTTATATTTTACTGGAGGAATAACCTGTATTGGGACTTCAGAGGAAAATCAAGTAGGACTCCACCCTGAGGTTAAATTCGTTAGAATAACTGTAAGCACACTGCTTTTGCATCACAAATATTTTTGGTCGTGGCAGTCATGGATAGCTCTCGAAAAACTCGGAGAGAATATTTACAAAATGCAACATAGCTTGGCTATGATTGAATCAGTCTAAAACACTACTAGATCATTTTTGATGCCACTAGAGGTCAGCACTAGTCATTAAATAAATGTCCCGGGAAAATTGCCGGTTTTTCAATAGAAGTGGTGATTTTTGAAAAGATGAACTTCTGTATATGCTTGTTTAGCAAGTGTGTGTGAGCTCACACTGCCAGTGCTTCAAGATGGTTAGAAGTAAACCCCTTCTTCTCTATGCTGTGCTTTTCCAGCACTGTGAGCCAATAGTCACACATGGTACCTTTCAAGCTGTGTCTGTCCTCAGTTGCCATAGACCTGAGTACAGTCAGGGAAAAAGGGCAGTATCAAGCCCTGTCCTAGCAAAGGCTTCTTACCATCATAAACAGCCCAAACTTGTTGACACTACATTCTCATGAGACCTCACAGGTAGTACTGCATTTAGTTCTGGGGACCCCAACATAAGGACATGAAGCTGCTGGAGCAAATCCAGAGGAAGGACATGAAGATTATCAGAGGGCTGGAGCGCTTCTATGGAGACAAGGTGAGAGAGTCAGCCTGCAGAAGAGAAGGCTCTGGGGAGACCTTATAGCACCTTCCAGTACCTAAAGAGGGACTGCAAGACAGCTTTTCACAACTTTTCACAAGGGCATGTAGTGATAGAAGGGCTAATGGCTTTAAACTAAAAGAGTGTATGTTTAGATTAGATAGTAGGAAGAAATCCTTTACTGTGAGGGTGGTGAGGCAGTGGAACAGGTTCTCCAGAGATCCTGTGGCTGCCCCATCCCTGTAAGTGATCAAGGCCAGGTTGGATGGGGTTTTAAGCAATATTGTTTAGTGGAAAGTGTCCCTGCTCATCATGATGGGGCTGGAACTATATCTTTAAAATCCCTTTCAACCACAACCATTCTATGACCCTTTGACAGTCATCTTCTACTGTTTTAAGTACTGTCTCAAAAGTGCAGCATTGGGAAATTAGGCCCAAATACAGGCACTTGAAACCAGGGTTAACTCATTATGCTTTTTCACCTTGTGCTTCAGAAAGATGCTTCCCTTCTATTGCAACTCTTAACTGTGTTTTCCATCACCGCTGTCTGGGCTTCTGCAAACACAGACACTGTTTACAACATTTTAATATAGCTACTATAGCTAGGCAATTTAATACAGAATTCTCTTTGCCATAAAGAAAATAGCATTGCCTGGATAAGCAGTGTGATCATCATGTTTTTAAACAACCTTTAAAAAATCTTTATCTTTGTTGAAACCTGCTAAATGATGCAAATGAGCTGGCAATCATAATGCAACAAATGCCTGTGATTTATTACCATGCTGCAATCTGTGCTTTCACCATCTCCTTTAACACAGTAACTGACTAGGTATCAATACACAAAGTTCATTCTCAGTGTAGTAGGAACACCTTTTTTATCCAAACTTTCATGTTCAGTCCCTTTGTGTCACTCTTCTTCCACAGAGCTGGAAAAAAGAAGGCTGAACCCACTGTTCAGAATTATTGTATTTCTATTAAAATATTTTTTGGTAATGTCTTGTAAGTGTTTACATGCACACATATAGAAGACTTATTTTCCCTCTTTTGATTATTTGTTTTTCATCTTTAAGAAAACTGGCTCTGAAATACCATCCTGACAAGAATCCAGACAATCCAGAGGCTGCAGAAAAATTTAAAGAGATCAACAATGCTCATGCAACCCTGACTGATCTGTCCAAGCGAAACATATACGACAAATATGGATCATTAGGGCTCTACGTGGCAGAACAGTTCGGTGAGGAAAATGTCAACACCTACTTCATGCTCTCAAGCTGGTGGGCAAAGGTAAGCTGTTATTTTCTGTTGGAAATCAGATGTTACAATGCACAATGATAATTACATACACAAGGAACCCACAGAAAAACATGGTCTCTCTACAGGCTTAACAAATAGTAGGATCCAACTCTAAACTGGTACTAAAAATTTTATAAAGCAACAACATTATCTGGAAAATTGACAGAGGCAGAATGTAATGTAAGGTCAGAGTAGTACTAATACAGAAAGTTTTTTCTTTTTTAATTTGCTAAATAGCTACAGTACATGTTTTGTAACACTTCCAAACATTCATTAGATTTTAATCTAGTGCTCCAGGTTAATTTTGACTTTCTTTTCAGTAATGACTAAACAAAAATGACTCATTATTCAAAAGCAAGAAGTCCCACTTACGTGATAACCAGTTAATAAATTATTACAAGTTGAGCTGTCTTATGTTCCATATATTGCACATAACATAAGTAAGCAATACTAATACATAACACTGTGATTATGGCATCGGATATGTGCCCCAGTGAGGATGTGGGAGAAAGGAACTAGAAGAAAAGCTTGGAAGAGTGGACTGGAGGAAGAGAGTAGGAAAGGAAGAAAATGATATATCAAAACACTGCATACTGTTCAAGGTAAAACACGTCATGGGCTGTTCTAGTCATAAAGGAGTTGGGTTCACGTGCCCTCTTATCTCACTGGCGTCCTCTGATGTTTGCGTATGTCAAATATTTGTGTTTCTACAAATATTGAAATGTTACAGATATGTAACAAACAGAATTGCAAATGTGCAAAATCCATGTTGTCCACACCTGTTTACAGCAGCAGAAGCACAGGAAACCAAGGACTGTGCTGGAATGCTCAGGGACGTTATCTGTACTGCTTGAAGCAGGCACGCTATGAGATCTTTGATCTGAGAACCATGGAACACGGATTCCTGTGTTCAGCACAGATAAGGCCAGTGATGCATTGCCATGCAGGCCCCTTTCAAACTGGGAAGTCGCTTGGGCGTTTTGTGGGCCTGAGAAGCCATAATTTGTCTGCTGAATCAGGATGATTCAGAAGCTGCTCAAATGCAGTGAATGAAACCACTGAATAAAACACTGGTGTTTAAATGAAAGTTGCCAAGGCGCAGTTGCCCCCTCAGAGGCAGGCTAGAGGCTGCCTGCTTACTGACTCCTCCTGCAGGCTGGACTTGCCACCATAGCTGCTGGTCATCTGCTTATGGATCATTCCCTCTTTTCTTTGCTGTTCACCTTCTCCTTTGCCCCCTGTCAAAGTTCAGGTGCCAGGAAGCATTGCCTTAGCACTGAGAGAGCAGCAGCATTGACTCCTTTAACATCTTTTAAAGTCTTGGTAAACAAGATTTTTTTAACTGTTTGCTGTCAAAGTACTCATGTCAATGTTTTTGCAGGTTGTTTGTTAGAGTACTTCTTCTTATTATCAAAGTCCAGTACCAGATAAAGGAATAAAACTCACAGCTTCTCAGTTTTTCTTGCTGTTTATTAAGCTTTTATCACAACTTCAGCATGTCACCCTAACCTGGGTTTAACACACCAAAGTGTGTAATGCCTTAGAAGTACCCGAAATGGTGACTGCATCTAGATTTTAAGGACACTAACGACCAACCGACAGATACCATGTATCATGTTTACAATTCTGTACCAGTAATCCTAACTTATTACTAACACGTCTTCTCTACCTCAATTCTATTCTACCAATGTTCAAGTGCCAGCTCTACTGCAGTACAAAGAGCAAGAAGAAGAAGAAGAAAGAACTCAGGGCAACACCCAAAATCCTCCATCTTGTCTTCTTTTATATCTATACTACAAAACCTAAAACTACAAGTTTCACTTCTATGACAAACTGAACTATGATCCAAATTATTTTTTTGCTGCTCTTGCTTCTTCCATCAATGTTGGAAGCTTTTCCCAGGGACACAGATCAAAAACTGTATCCTCCTGGGTTCTCTGTGATGATCCCAGATCCTCCAGGGCAATTGGAGGTGTAGTCCCGATATCCTGGACTCCAACAGTTTGCTACTTTTTTTAACTTATTTGCTCTTCTACTTACTTTAATGGAGATTTTATGGAGTGGAAAATCCTCTAACAGCTAAAGGAGGAGTGAGGATTGTTTCCCAGAGCTGTATTGTTTCCCAAACTGTATCCCAGAGATGAGACAAGATCTGCTGAACAGCAAAAGTAATCACTGCTTCCTGATATTTATGAATTTTGTACCAAAAATCCAAAATATATATACAGACTCATTTGAAGATTGTCACAGGTGGTCTCTCTATCTCTCCCCCAACTCAAAATCTTGCCACCTCCAAAGCATAAAGAGGCAATAATTTTTTTTTTTTTAATTATAACACTATTTGAGTCTGAGTCATCATCTGATGATGACCACTGGACCCCTCATTTCCTCCATTCTGGTAGAAGATAGTAGGGACCACAGCCTTCACTTGTTATCTTCCTCTTCAGCTGCAAACATTCCTCTTCCCCAGAGTACTCATACTCAGAAAATCTGACGGTTATGAGGAGGCTTATCAATAGCAGTAAAGAAACTCAATTGAAAGGAGAAATGCAAAATTAAGATTACTTTTTTTTCAGAGTGCCAGACTTCTTAGCAGGCATATTAAACTGGGAACATACAGGCATGGCTAAGGGGAAACTGAACTACTTCTCCACTGGCAGGACAGGGCTTGTTTGTTTAACTGTTTTAGAAAAAAGCAATTCTCCCTCTACCATGAAGACATGATTCTTGATTTTATGATTCTTGATTCTTGATATTATGACAATATAAGCACAAGAAATCTTGAAACATTAAAGGTATCATGAATAAATTCAAGGGGTTTTTTCCCTCTTTATATATTTTATGCCTTTTTTTTTTCATTCTATACATTGTGGTGATTTATTCTCCATTAGATCATAAATGATAATCAGATAACTTATTTTAGGGATTATGGTATTTAGAACAGTTTTAGGTGTTCATTAGAAGAAAAGGATTTTAAAACAATAAGCCGGAGTCGTTTAAAATCACTTGGCTCAATCTAGATACATGCCTATATTAATATTAGCCATATAAATAATCTTATTACCTTCAAGATGCTCCAGTCAGCCCCCACAGATGTTGCCTGAGACATGCATACATAACAATGTTATTTACATAGCTCCATTGTCAAAGTTTGACAATATCCTGACATTTGTGCTTACTTTCTCCCTCAGCAGCATGTTGCCTTATGAATATAATGAATAGTTAGTAAAGGGCAGACTGTGTAACTATAATGCTCACTCATGGCTAAGCTTCGCAAACAAAGATATGGGAAGGGCTCTACCCACACTTGCTACAAGCACACTGGTGGCTAAAAAGGCCGATGCGGGATAGACAAGTCTGGGTACAAAAGGCACAGCTAAAAGTCTCCTGAGGTGTGGTTCTTTCTGCGATGTCTTTTCTCCTCAAGGCTAATTCTGTGTGAGTTTTCAAAGAAGGCAGCAGCGTTATAGATGGTGTGTCTCCATGATTCCCGATTTGAGGCCAGAGTGGACCACTGATGGTGGTCAATATGGCCAAGACTGAGGTGCTGTTTCAAGGAGTCCTTATACCTCCTCTTTGGGGCTCCTCTATTGCGGCAGCCTGTGGTGAGTTCACCATAAAGCACAATCTTAGGGAGGCAGTGATCCTCCATCCTGGAAACGTGCCCTGCCCAGCGCAGTTGCGTTCTCAACAGCATGGCCTCAATACTGGTGACCTCTGCCTGTTCAAGGATGGTAATAGTCACATAGTCAGTCCAGTGGATGTTTAGGATTGTACGGAGGCAGTGCAACCATAATGCTAAAGCTTGGCTATACCTCCAACCCACAGATATATATATAGCTGGTAGCCACAAATCTGTGCTGCTTTTTACATACACATTCATAGAATCATAGAAGGGTTTGGGTTAGAAATGACCTTAAAGATCATCTAGTTCCAAGCCCCTCTTATGGGCAGGGAAACCTTCCACTAGACCAGGTTGCTCACAGCCCCATCCCATGTGGTCTTGCACACTTACTCACAACTTCTCTGTGCAACCTGTTCCAGTGTCTCACCATCCTCACAGTAAAGAATTTCTTCCTAATATCTAATCTAAACATACTCTCTTTCCATTTATTTCTACTTACCAGCTTTGATTTGCTTTTCAGGAATGTTACTGGCTTTCCTTTGGTCTTATACCACTATGTTCATGAAGAGATGTGGAATTTTCTCCTGTGCCGCAGACATCTTCTTGAGGGCCTAGATCCACCCTGGGTCAGGAGCCAGGCTGTTGTGACATGCCCACGGAGGACAGAGTGGCAATGCCAGCCTAAAGGCTCCCCTCCTGCAGGTCCCCCATCCCAATGCTGTGGTGCAGCACACACAAAAACAGCTATGGACCTATGCTGTGAACTTGGGCAGTGACCTGGTCTGGAGGAAGAAAAGCTCTGGAAATTAAAGTTTTGTTGCTCTTGACTCTGACTGAAATCTTTAGTCATGGCCCCAGGTAGTTGTATTGGCTTTGCTGAAGCCTCTATGCTTTGTACCATGGGGACAAGAGTGAGCAAAGGGGCATTCAGGTGGGAACTTCTTTCTGCCTGAGTCCCCAGATCAAGAAACCATAGACCAAGGAGTATAATTTAGATGTCACTTATGTGGTCCTGCACACGCTAATGTGGAGAGACAGATACACCCCCAGTGGTCAATTCAAATCCTCCTATGGCCGAATTATCCTCTCAAAGGGCTTTTAACTTCCCTTTGACTATGTGGGGAGCCCACAAGGTCTACAGTCCTAATTTGGATGCCTTAGTTCAGTGTCTAAAGTTATGTGGGATGCATCTGGGTCTTCGCTTCTTTTTCTCTCAGCTTTGTTATTGACAAGAACTTGACAGTAAATAAGTGTTTGTGAAAATGATCTTGGGTAAATGAGTCATTTTAAAGATGGAAATGAGTCATTTTAAGGTGGGTTCGGTTTTGCATACTGCCTGGAGGGTTTTTCTGAGGGCCATCAGCTGAAGACAGACTTTCAAAAGCTGAGCATGTGAGGGGTCTGTTGGTTGATGTCTTCTTTGTGGACATGGTCCTGAGTGACAAGTAGGAGCTTGTTTTTGAGGAGTGCTTTGGAAGATCTGGCCCTTGTTCAGGCACTGGGCCAGGGGCTGCACTCCTCTGAGTGCCAAGCACTTGAGAACCAGAGTTTCTCTGATGATCTGCCTTCATCTGTAAGAGGCTGCCACAAGTTTGAGGAGGGTCACTGATGACAGGGTTTCCATCCCGCTGTGTTTAACCCAGGGCCTGTTTGCAGTCTGTGGCTTGCTGACTGGCTGCTACCTCTGCTGCTGCCTCTGCTGCTGCTTCAACTGCTGCTGTGGAAAGTGTAAGCCCAAGGCACCTGAGAGGGAACAGCAGGAGTTTTGTGTGTCTCCAGAAGATTTGGAAGAGCAAATTAAGAACGACATGGAAAGAGGTGTGTATTGTAGGGGCTTAGTGTGGCAAAGCTGTTCAAAACAATCTTTAAAGCCTGTAGTCCAGATGTTCTGCTCATAGTGTTGAGGCTGCTTCCAGACTTCAGTGGAGATGTGCCAATTCACTCTAGCTAAGACTATGACCCAGTGAACTTCCCAAGTTATGTATTAATGCAAAAATAAAATTATGACACCAACAACTAAATATTTCATGTATCTCTTATGAGATACTTGAACATTAAAAGTCTCAGGGCTTATCTTAAGAGATGATGTTCATTCTGTAGCCCCCATACCCACGTTGCTTCATATCCTGACACATTAGGCTGTACTGGACCGGTGCTTGCTATATGTGGTTGGCCTGAATAAGCTGTCATTTGGGTTTTATTAATGTAAAATCTATCCCTGCCTGTGATGGACTAACTGTACCCGTTCCAGAAAAGGTTTCAAGAAAAGATGCAATGTTTCCAATAGTATGGTTGCACAGTGACCCAAGAGAGTTTGCATGGCAGATGCTGTGGTCCTGCCCAACTCCCATCCAGCCTCCAAGCTGAGCAACTCTCTTCTTCACTGGCAGTAGTAATTCTGCTACTTTACCAGGACCCAGATCTTAGCTAAAATCCAAGTGAAAACTAATTCTCTCAAAAATGCATGTAATTCCTGGCCCATTTAATTCCCTGCTGTGCTTCACAGTGGGGCAGGCCAAGCATCAACTCAGGAGCAAGGGTACCCAGCCAGGAACATGGGCCCGGGGCAGTGAGACAACCTCTCCAGCAGGTCTCCCTCTTTTCTTGGCTTTGCTGCATTCCCTCAGCTGCATATTCAGGTTTTGGCTATGCCAAGGGGTGATGGTGATGATTTCCTAATTTGGCACTAGTGTGTATTGTATACTTTGAACAAAGAGGCCTGTCCTAGTCTGCTGAAGAGGGGCAGAGTTTTGCCTTCACCTTCAGGGGTAGCAGAAACATTTCAGACTGGTTAGATATGTATAGGGGGAGAGATACAGTGACTCTTGCTCCAGCAGTAAGAAGCCAAGTTACCATGGGAAGACACAGGACACTTTTCAGTTGTGAATTTATATAAACTATGATTATAATTATGCTCTTTTTATAAGGAAAGACCTAAGCAGTCTGCTTACTCTTTTTCTCTTCTATTGTTATGGAAGATCTTATGCTGTTATATTCTTACGTTTATTATGCTTAAATTAGCACTGCCAGATTGCAAATGTCATGTTCCCTTAGCAGGAAGACATTTCCCCCTCCCCCAACTTTTCACACAAATTTATCCTTCCACAAAATATGTAACAAAACACTTGTAGTAGTTGAAACAAATTCTATTTATAAACTGTAATGCCAATGTGTGGTGGTGTTTTTAAATTGGTTTTGCCTAGAGGCATATCAAGGTAAATACAGTCAGCTTAAAATTTGATCATACTTGATCTGTCTCTGCAAAGGCAATGAAAACTATCAGTGAAAGCTTTATAGCCACAGTGCATTATTTGAAACAAATCTAATAAACTCTATTACTTAAGGCACCTGAAAAGTATAAATCTAAAATGAGTCTTGGTCTTCATGAGTCTGTGATACCAAAGCCAAATTTTAAGTATGAAGATGGAATTTTGAAGAATCAGAATGTTAAATTCTGCCTTTGTTTTTAATTTGGCAGGTATTTTGCTCTCTCTCAAAATCCAGCACAAAATTCCCCAGCAGCAGAAAAAAAATTGCTCCCTCCTTCTGGCACAGATACAAGAAGGTGTTAGTATTCTTTAATTTTAGGCTACCTTGACATCCCTTTACTCCCACCAAGTCTCACTGAGATACCATTAGTAGAAAATAATTTAAAATGTTTAGCAAAGTACCTGTCTGAAAAATTAGCACAATGTGGTGCTAATATAAATTATAGTTTTTTAAGTATTTTGAAGACAATATTAAATATATATATATTTAATATTATATATTTCTTCAGAAAGAAGAAAACTAGATCTTTGTACCTTTCCTACTCTTCTCTGTCTTGCTACATTTTCCTCCCAATTAAAACCAGCATGCCTCATTAAAGTAGAATTCTCTTTATTTTAAAATTATAAGAGAGCAATGCATCAAGAACAAAAATAAAAACTTTATGACAAGGATAACACAAGCATCTTTTCTGTAGCTGAAAGGAAAACAGACACTGCATTTAGAAAAAAATGAAAGACCACCAGATCAAACGGCAATTCCTCCCTCCCTTCTTCCCCACAACGTCCCAGCTTTAGAGATGCTGGCCAGAAAGATACAGCTGACTTTTTGAATGGAAAAGACTGTGCTTTTCCACCGGACATTTTCAAATGCTGGGCCGTAGAAATTAATAGTCATGCCTTCCTTTAGGTTAATAATAGAAATGCTCCTGTATGTAATTCAGAAACAGACTGTAATCACTCCTGCAGCAGATTTCATTTTGGAAGAGGAGATCCTCTCAGGATCCAAATTCTTTGCATGCCCTCTGCCCACAGGCTGAGCATTCTCACCAGTAATTAATTTCTTTGCTTCCTGCTGTCCCCAGCATCTATATGATTGCTAACCAGAACTTTTTGCTAAGGTCAAAATTCTCAAGGTAAGATTCTCTAGCTAAGGCCACACTTAAAGTTATCCAAATATTTTGTAGTTAGTAATTTCTTTTTCGATGAATGCAACACTGATAAAACATCACCAATCCCAATGCTAAAAACCTTAGAGAGCGAGTCCCCAGCAGTTGTTGCTGTGCTCATTGGGAGCTGCCTGTACTGAGTGCCATTGTACTGAGCAAGTGAGGCCACATGGGTGTTGTGGGAGTCGAGATTTAGACTTCAGCTATCAAACTGACACAACACTAATAATTTTCACTCCCTCATATTTCTCACTAACAAAATTAAAGTTTTACACAGTTGATTTCATTCCATACACATTGATTTCCATTCCATAACATACCAAAAAGAAAATTATTAGTGGGGAAAAAAAGAGATGAGAGGCCAAATATTCAGTGATCCATTCTCTAAAATGTAAAAACAAAGTGAGTTATCACTGAAATAAAACAATCATGTCAAAGACTTCAGTTCTGTTGAGATGCTATTTCTCTAGAGAGAATTTCTAGGGGAATTTGTATTTCTCTAGAAGAAGGTTTTAGTCAATTATATATATAGTTCTAGTGCTCAGCTAGATCTCCCTTGATCTATATCTCCCTTATATATCTCCCTTGAGAGACTCATTTGAGAGCATCTACTTCCATGGGTAGCATGAGCATCAGAACTAAAGAAAATTAGGGGTTTGCAAGCCCTGGCATATACTTAGCTTACAAAAATTTCTTCTCACAACTATGCATTTGTACCAGAAGACTGTGACCTAATGTACAACAGAAGAACAAAAATTAACTCTTGTATTTGGATTATTACATTTTAAACATGAAATTTTTTAGGGTTTCAGATCAAACATGACATTAGAAAGGTGTAAAGTAGGGTAATCTGTGGTATCATGCCATGATGCTACAGGTGACCTGTGAAAATACTCTGGAAAAGGGAAGTATCACTCACTCGTCTGCAGCATGGACACAAGCAACAGTTCATCACTTTCCCACACACACAGGGCAAGTTTTGCTTCCACTGAAGTTGATGGCAACATTTTTGTTAACTTTTATGTTCCTAGAGGAGGTGGCATTGGAATTTTGGATTTCTTTTGTACTTCAGACTGAAATGATGCACTCAAAGCTGTTTGGCAGGTTTGCTCTCTCCTGTTTGGTTATCATCATAAGAACAAGGCAAGGCATTTTACAGAAAATGAGTTCTGGGAGAGAAAAAAAAGAAAAATGCTAAAAGAACCTGAACAACAAAATACTTTCCCAACTCAGAAGCAATAAGTTTTTATCACTTCATTGTCTCCTCCACACTCCATATGATACAAATGTAGGCGAACAGAGAGCAGGAGCTATCTATAGAAAGCAGTTTAAACTGTGAATTCTGTCTCACCTCCATTCTGCAGCTTGCCATTAGCAGACTATATTTGTACAGTTTGTTATCCCTGTTCTGATAAAAAAACCCCCATCGTAAGTCTTAGAGGGTGCAAGCAGCAAAATGCTTGGTGAGAGTGTCAGCTCAGAACTGTCTGCAGATCAGCTGGAGGCAACAGGACAGATTTGCAGTGGGTCGTGTTCTCCTGTCACACACCTCTGTATCATAGCAAAATGAACTGCTAGTCTCTGCCCTCCATCAATGATCTTCCAGAAAATGAACAACTTGGAGGCAGCAGAGGGTGGGAGGGAGCGCTGCTCAGAAATCTAGAAAATACATAGCAACTTAAAAATGGGTTGGAACTGCCAAACTAATATGAGCCTGAGCTGATCTCAAAGCATTAATTACTCATATACTTTTAGAAGTTATGAAACACGTCTGTCTTTGACCTTGTGTCTAAGTATGGAATTGCCCATACAGAGAAGCTGCTTGGCATTTAATCATTCTTGCCTTTCACCTTGACAGAGTCGAAGTTGTTCTACCCGCCACCGAGGGGAAGCCGTATGGCATGCAATTAGATTCCTACTCTGGGTTAAGTTACTCCTGTACATTACATCTTTTGCCCATGACTCATCCCATCAACTGCCATGTAAACAGCAGGAAATGTCAGATGAGTTTTCTTTCTGAACATTTGGTCATTTGGCAAAAAAAGTCATAATTTGTGTTTGATTACTGTGAAGGCTGTGTTAGTATCAAGATATAGATAGTCTAGAATTTTTCATATGAAACGCTTCACTAAGATGGCTGAACCTCTAAAAGCCAGTCTCTGAGACCTGAGTTTCTTCCTCCTCACCAAAAAAAAGGTTGGAAAGAGGCCCAGGAAAAGGGCAACCAAACCTTGTTCATTATCAGAGGGAACACAACAGCCATCAAGGAACTCTATAAAGACTTCACTTTCTTCCGCTCTGCTTTCCTCCTCTCTACAACAAATGCATTTTTTATAGATATATCAGAAAGGCAAACACGAAACTCCACCGAATGAGAAAATACACAGTAGTAAGGATTTATATAGTGATAATATGAGGTTTTGGTAGTTCCAAACTCACTAAAATAGTAATTCCCAGAGTCCTATCTATCTATCTATCTATCTATCTATCTATCTATCTATCTATCTATCTATCTATAACATAAGACTTCAAATTCAATTTCATATTTTTGTTTAACTAACAGGATATATGTGATTTCTTTCCAGTGTATTACTGCTCACGTATTTCTTCCTTTTAACTCTCTTCTTTCTTTACTGTTAACTCTGCCTTCTTCAAGACTCATTTCTGTCCCATTCTCACAAGTGCTGTCAAGGTTAGTGCTTGCTGACTCACAACAGCACTCATTATATTCAGACATTTGCAGGAACAAGCACTTGCTATTGGAACAGGCAGGAACCTTGAGCCTCCAATCTCTGCAAAGCACCAGGTACAGCAAATGTCCAGTTTCACAGCAGTAGCAACAGTCATCCAGAAATCTGCCATTATGTAAGGACAAGGAGTAAGAGCATTTGTAGGCTCAGTGTGGATATTGCTGCCTCTTCAGTGCCCTCAAGGCTGCCTGTGAAACCAAGATTAAGCTGTAACCAGAGCAGCAGATGAAATGTTGTGGTGCTAACAAGAAATCTGACTTTGTAGCAAGCAGAGGGTTCTTAAAGTATTTTTTGTCCTCCCCAATTTAGATGGAGAAACTCCTATCATGCTTCAGCCGACTACTGTAACTGAGAAGACCCAACTAATTGGGGACAGCCATCGGAGCTATCGCACAGACTCCTAGAGCAGGCGAACACGACCTGTTGGTTCTTCTCACTGAGTCTCACAGCAAGAAAAAACACGTGATAAGTTCTGAAGCCTATATTTGTAGTTGTCTTTAAGCTAATGAAGAGTAACCTGAGAGTTATTTCCTATCAAGGCAGAATCTCCCTCTAGGCCACTTCCAATACATTGATACCTGCACTCTTCATGGAGATACCTATGGCCAATAAGAGCTCTACAGAACAGCATACTGAGTTTCACCTCCCAGGTGAAAGAGTCTTGCATCCCTTTCCAGACACGCTGACTCCATCTCTCCCTGTCCCAGGAACTTTCCTTACATGCAGCAGTTTTGCTGGATGTGAGACATTCCTGTGAGGGAGCCCTGGAAGTGCTCTTTAAAAGATCTCATGGGGAAAGTTGGTGGCAAGAGGGGCTCTCCTTCCCAGAAAGGAAGTCCTCTGGAAAGCAGCTAGCAACTTGCTAGGATCCATCTCTAGCAATTATAAACCTGAGCCCAGACAAAGTGCTTGGGAATTGTTCTGCTGGTGTTTACACCGCAGGTCACTCCAAATCCAAGAGCTTCATCCAGAAGCACACATTGGCTCTGTGTCTTCCACTGCACAAGCTGCAAACCCATGAGACAGTGGTCAAATTCCACGTGGAGAGGAAAGCTGGCCCTAGGCTGCCCCAGAGTCTCTTTCCTCTTCCCACAGGCCTGTGGCAAAGCTCCCACACCTGGTTCCTAGCCAACAGCTTTCTGCCAACTGGCTTATTCCACCATGCCCTTGGCTTCTGGCCCTACTACCCTGGTGGCACTGAGCTGGGAGCCGTCACACCAGTGCAGGCACCAGGGCTGTGGGAGCAGCAAGAACTTGGCAGCGAAGGCAAGCAGTAAAGGAGTGACTGTTCTCCTCACCAGCTCATTGGGAATCCTTCCCTCTTCCCCAGGCACAGGGCTTTAAGAGCACATAGCATGATTTTCAACTAAGAGGTAGGGATGAGGTGTATGTTCAAGTGTACCACTGCACGAATCAGTAGAGGTATGTGTATGTGGGTATGGCTAAAGCAAGCATAAAGAAATTAGGCCACTAATTTGTAAGAGCTAAAGAAATACTGGTTAGATCTTAAACTTAGCACTTCACTGATTCGACATAGTAGTTTAACCTTGAGACTTAAATTTCTAAGCTGAATTTCTCCTTATTGATTATGTTATGTTAATAATTGTCAGTTCTCTACATTTGCTATGTTTGTGTGCTGTGATCTAAAGGGAGTCGCAATGTTCCACTGGATTATACAGACCAGTAAATACATAACTAGTCAAAAGTGTTATTACCTTGCTTAAAATTGGATCCCATGATTGTGAAACATTACTATCTTCCTTCTATTCTCACTTTTCACATCAAATATCATTCAGTGGCAGCTAAATGTATGGGAACAGAGTGTGTTTCATAGCACCAGCTGTAACTCCAAAGTCAAGAAATACTATTTTCAATATTTCTTTAAATGTCCCATAACACATGGACATTTCAAAGGCCATTACTTCCAGTTCAGGTTTATACATCTGTTCTCTGGGTGCAGGCACTGAGGCCAGCCAAAGAGGACATTGCCCTCAGAAACTGCCCCGGTTTTCTGCATCAGAAAAGAGGGAAAACCTTGGCATGTCTGGGGCTGTGCACAGGCACTCACTTCCCTCCTACCCGTGGGCTACTCAGTGCTCAACTGCACATTGCAAATGATTTTGGAGACCACTTATGTACATAAGACCACTTATGTACATAAATCCTGACCACTCTCCTGCACCCTGCACCCACCAGCCCAGGGCACTCATGTGTCTTTTGGCTTCCTTCACTATTCCCCTTTGCAGGGCGTTTGCTCTGCTGTAAGATGGTATCCTCGAATGAAGGAGTAAGGAGAGCACATAGTATATAACAAATCTGCAGGCAAAGTGATTTCCTAAGTTTCGCTGTCTGTGAGAGAAATTTGCTGTGAAAATGTCCAAATGTTACATAGTGACTATTTCCAGCAAAGAGCTGAAAGAGGCATTGGTAGAAAAGTCTGGTGTAAAGCTACACATTACATGTGGAATCCTTTCCTGTGTGAAATCCATCCTCCTGCTCCCACTGGGAAGTCACTGGGAATCGCACCCTTGATTTCAACAACAGCTACAAAGCAGGCATAAAGCCAGGGAGGAAGAAGAATTCCCATAATAGCAAAAGCAACTGGGGAATTTTTTCACATGCAATAGCTTTGATGTCCCTCAGGAGCCTACACTATGGGCCAGAGCCAAAGTTCACTGAAATCAAGGAAATTATCTCTGTAGGCTTGAGATACACCGTAAGTCATGTGGTTCTTATTCACACTTTCTAAATGAGAGATTTTTCTTAGGAAAATTTATTACTTGATCTCACAGTGTGATGCAAAGGTGGACAAGCTGCTGCATGTTTGCAAATCCCTTTTACAGACATAGGCATGTGTACAGAAGAGCCACAATGAATTATCTCAGTTAGTAAAATCCTCAGAAGAAACTAGTGACTGAAACTCTGAGTGGGTTTTCCAGGATTTGCAGCTTAAAGATCTGCAGCTTAAAGTGTCTGAAAGCATGGTTTAACTTCAAACAGAAAACTTAGTTTTAGGAGTACTAGGGCACTTGCCTCTCTCTTTGATGTGAAGATCAGCTGTTCTGAGAACACGTAAAGGATTTCAGGACTTAGCTCTTCAATATGATTTTACTCATTCGTTTGCTTTTCAGAGAAGTTCCTAACATGAATGTATGCTTATATGATCTGTTTCGGCATACAGTTCAATTGCACACCCAATAATCTTCTCAAAATGTACAGATCGTCAATTTTTTGCTCTGTTTTGCTACATTTATTTATATGTAAAGTAACATGTATTCAAATCTACCTTGGCTGTCAACTACTCTCACTAATAAAGGTTGTATATATGAATTGTGGCACTCCCTTTCCCCTTCCGCACTAACAACAACTATTTCATTCCAGTAACAGCCAGAGAAGATGTTACCTTAAAGGTCCAAAATTATGGCTTTGCACTCTGGCAAGTGGCAAGTGGCAACTCAGGATTTCCCCAAAGAGGAACTATGTCTCGGATTGCAGCAGTTGTGCCTACCTATGCAAAGCAGCCAGAGCTATAGCTGCACATTGCAAGTTCTTTATATAATGCAGAAAGCTTGATTACATAAAATAAAAATCATCAGTGTGACAAGTGATGTAACACAGCAGTTTTGCTGGCATCAGTGCCTATATAGAACAATTTCCTCAGCAAAGAGTGTGCACAAAGAGTGAAACCATGCTGCTGCTGAGGACAACAGCAGAAGTCCAGAGACATCCAGCATCTCACTCTGGGGTTTTGTATCTGTCTGTCCAAGAGCAAGCACAGAGTGCCAGATAATCTGGGCGTGCTATGAGACAGAAATATTTCTCGCTAAGATAGTATCCGGTCTTCATGACAACAGAATCCCCAGCATTTGAAAAATGGTTTGGCTGGATGTATTCTCAAAGATCTGTCCCTTTGTGTGTTCAGATACTAACACATAACTAGATTCACTCAAAACAAAAAAATAGAAGAGGTATCACAGAAGATTTAGACATACCACCACATAACTAGTTATTTAGGTAGTTTGTGCACTTTTCTCCCCACAAGCTCGCGGGATAAGCCATTCTGTTTAATCCCAAAAGCTTCAGACATAATTGTACATAATTTAATTCCATTACCTACCCTCTGTCAGAATGAATACTGGTATGATTTCAGTCAAAAAGAATTACATCTCTGCCTCTTTTTAAATTAAATCACTAAATAAAAAATGAAGAAGCATGCAAAACTGAGCACAGTTAAAAGAATTGATTTATTTTTCTATGTTATCGTTTCCTGTGGAAAAGTATTCATTGTGCTGTTATGAAGCAGGGAGAAAGACCACGGCTGACAGTAGCCCTCTTCCTTCCCTCCACAAACTAGTCAGCTCAATCATCACATTTGGCTTCTCCTTTCACTTTGAGAGATGAGCAGGTACAGAGTTTCATACAACAGGACTCAGTCCTTTGTGCCAATGTCACCCATCCCAGGGTTGGGAAGGCAGTAAGATGGGGCAGCTGCATGGTAGCTGACACCTCTAAGATAACAGAAAGACACTGGTAAAGACACGCAATTTCCCACTAACAGAGAGAGTTAATACATGCTGATGTTAGAATGGTTTGGAATGGAAGGGACCTTAAAGATCAACTGGTTCCACCCGCCTGCCATGGGCGGGGACAGGTTGCTCCATCGGCCTGGCCTTGAACACGTCACTGGGCTGGATTTGAAAACGTATTCCTGTTGTGGCACTACGTAGATGGACAGATACAGCCTCACTCTGCAAAAGCAGTGTCTAGACATTCGGATCAGGGGAGAGGAGGCTTGGAAAAATGACCCTCAGAGTTTCAACATCCTAATTAACTGCAGTGAGACGAAGGGGTCTCAACAGGTATCCTCCTGCATGTACTTGTTTTGTGGTAAGCTGGAGTATGAACAAAAGATATCCTGTTTTCCTTTGGAAATGCAGGGGGTGTTGGCAGTCGCGCGTCAGGCGTGGCATTCCCTGCTCCCGCAGGCAGAGCTGCTCCTGAGAGCCAGCAGGCCACAGCACAGAGGCTCGGTTCGCGATGCGGCCAGATCTCTTCGAGAAAAACAACCGTATATTCCAAATGGTAAAGGGAAGCTGTTTAAACGTACTTTTCAGAAAGGCGAGGGGAAAAAAAATATGCATCTCCTTCGAGCCGGAATCGAACCAGCGACCTAAGGATTCCCGCGGGGCGCAGCCTCTACAGTCCTCCGCTCTACCAGCTGAGCTATCGAAGGGACCTGCCCTCCCCGCCGCCGCCGCTCTGCAAGAGCGCAGCACGGAGCGCTCCGCGCATGCGCGGCGCGCACTGCTCGCGGACGGGCCTTGGCGCCGGTCGGGCTGTGCCGGGAG